>OZ020499.1:5159139-5616260 GCA_963971365.1 Lasioglossum villosulum | reverse complement strand
AATAATTTTATTTACTTTCTGAAAATGCTAGGTGGCGAGATATCTCGCCAAAAGCGTTTATCGGGAAGTATCGGGGCGCGAGATATCTCGTCAGGGTAACCATAGGGTTAATACATTGACGTTTCTTAAGTCTCGCATGAGCAGTTGTGAACGAGCCTTTACGTTCCCCCGACCACCATTCAGGGAGGAGGCAGATGTTCCGCAACTTTACCAAAATATAAACATGGGTGAGTCGAGTTTGACTCAACGTGGTTCCCTTGACATTTTTGTCCCCACGATGCGTAGAATACAATGCCATAACACAAAAATTTGCCCGTGAAATTCAAGGTGAAGGACAATTTTGCGGCAACTTTTCACAGATCTTCACCGATCCGAAGATGTAGAATACGCCTAGGCAGTCAGGACCAACATTTTTTTATACCCTGTACATTTTCCGAGTTGAACGACTGAACGGTTCGGATAGTCGAGGTTCTACTATATCGTGGATTACGCAGGCAAATAAGCTTCGAATTGTATCGTGTTTGGACTCGTTTTAAGCGGAGAGTGCAATGTTGCTCAAGGTTTCATGAAATTGTTGAAAATAAAAAGCGATGCCAGTAAATTAGTGTATGTAGGTGTACGTTGCGGGTGACGATTCGGACGCGAGTTTTTCGTTTGTATCGAGACGTTTCCGTAATTCTCAGTCAATTGACGGCATTCAGCCGAAGGACTCGGAACAGTGGGCGTAGCAGTGATTCGATTTGAAAAGTGGAACGGAAGCTCGGATAAATCGTTGTTGAACGCACGGGAACGTCTGAATTCCGATCGGCAGCTCTGTCCGGCGGGGTTTAAGCGAGAAGAAGTGTGTTGTAGGCACGTATAGCCGAATGTTTTCCTTTGTAATTAAACGTACAGGCACTTAATCTTCGTGTTCCGCGGCGATTCTTCGTGTTTCGTGACGCGATTTATCGGGACCGTGTCCGCTGACGTTGAAATCCTCGATAAATTTTGCGAAACTTGTCGCCGGACGTCCCCGTCGTTTTATACCCGTCGCTCTAAGAACTTGCGCGAACGTTTTGTCATTTATAATGCAAATGGCGATGAAGCATCGTCGCGAATGAAGCTTACCCCGGCGCTGAGCGCTTGCAGTTTCGAAATTATTAACTACACCAGCCAACGGGGCGCATCTTATCGATTCCAACGAGTATTGTATGAAACGTATAAATATGGCGATGTTCTTGCATTTGGTGGCACTTTCACACGGAAAACGGAGCTGCTTATTGGTCCTGTGATTGCTAAGTACGATGACCTCAAAAATTTTCAAATATCAAAGTAATTTTCTTTTTATTTTACCGTTCATGCGAAAATTGTATATGCAAACTTTGGCGAAACTTCCGTTTATGGTACACCTCAGAATTCGATGAAATTTTGAAAATAGGTTCTTTTTTTACTAAAATGACGATTGCCAGAAGGATTTTTGGCGCATCGAAAAAAATTTTTTTTATCACTTCAATGTCGCGCTCTACCTTAGCGACTACTGACTTACCGACTTTGTACTTTATGTTCGTACTTTCTACATATATATATATTCTGGAAATTAATGTAAAATGTACAGAAAATTTCAATTTTCATTGCAATCTTAAATGACACTACTAGACGACGTTATTGTGGGTGACTTGTTAGTTAATAATGAAAATTGCTGTTGCTATTGAAGGTGCCATTGAAAAGTGTTTAGCCATGTGCAATAGATTTTTCAAAAATGGTTAACAATGCGGGTAATATTGGTATATAAAAATTAATAGTAGTTCGTAAAAAATATGGCAGAAATTTGAATAAATTCCAACAACAAATAATAGTCGACGTAATAGATCGTAGAAAATGAAAATAGAGTGAACAGAGCAGCTGCCATCGAGGAGGAATTACTATGCGCGTTGAACAGTCTGCATTCGAAAAAATAAAGCGTCTTTCGATGGAAAAATTCCACTGGCCAGCGGATCGGTGACCCATTGATTAAGATAAAAAGGAATCGACGGGACAGAAAATTCGCGGAAAGCCAGGTGATCGATGCATTACGTATGTTTGCGCAAGTTTCCATTTGCGCGGGAAAGTTTGACAGAATACAGTATCAAAGAAAAATTGATCTCATTCATTAGAGGATTTCGAAGGAATTAGATATAAAGCGAAAACATTAATCCGCCGTTTCGGCGAGTATCGGTGAGCGAGGGAGCAAACGGACAGGCGATCGGGTTGGTATCGGGCGATCCGCCGTTTCGGCCAATAAACGGGCCCGGTGTGTATCCGCAATTTGGTGATTGATGCTCGAAATATTCGGCAACGGAAAGCGGGAACTCTTTTACCGCTGGGAAACCCGTTTCATCCTCGTTTGCCGGCGCGTATCACGGCTAATGCCGATAACCGTGCACCGCAACACCGCGGATAAAGCTGACTTGCACAGGTGTACCCGCATGTACGACCTGCTTTCGAAGCAAACAGCCGGATGATACGTTCCACGGAGATACTGTTTGCGCGCGTGCCGCGTGCCCGCGAATTATTATCGGCCGGCCGTGCTCGTGCCCGGCACGATCTCTCTCGAAACAACTTCTGACCCAAATATTCCATTTTTTCTCAATACTTTTCTCAGAGGAAATTGAGTATATACATAGAACGTAGAACATGGAACACGCATAGAATATACATATAAAATATAGAATACTGAAAATATGAAATATCTAAAATATAGAATATGCAAAATGTAGAATTTGTAACATATAAAATGTGTAAGAGTACAGAAAAATAAGAATGTACATAGAATGTAGAACATAATATAAGAATATATAATATAAAATATAGTGTGTGTAAGAGTACAGAAAAATAAGAATGTACATAGAATGTAGAACATAATATAAGAATATATAATATAAAATATAGAATGTGTAAGAGTACAGAAAAATAAGAATGTACATAGAATGTAGAACATAATATAAGAATATATAACATATAGAATATATAAAATATAGAGAATATGTAAAGTATAGAATATATAAAATGTAGGATAACTAAAATATAGAATGTACAAGACATGAAATATTTGAAATATAGATATATGATCTTGTTATTTAATTATTTTAATCTTTATTATATGTAATATAAATATTTTCCTAATGTACTGGGTGTCTATTAAATTTATGAAAGCTTGGTGCTTCGTTATGCCTGATGAAAATTGAGTGCACTGTGCCAAGCAGGAGATCCACGGGTCCATCAAATATCTCGTGTTTTGACACGCCCTGTATCTCCGAAACCGCGTAGAATCGGGTACACCAGAGACTTACACGTGCTCAAGAACATCTTGTAATTCAGTTTCCGCATGTTTCACGGAAATCCCCGACCGGGTACACAAGGATATTCTTGCATATTTATTCGTGTCATAGAACACCGAAGGGGTTTAGAGGGTGTACCGGGTCAAAAGCGATTCTAGTCGCGCGAAGCCAAGTTTACGGACGCCGCGGTGTGCGGCGCAAATTGATGGCGCGTTTCACCGTACGTATAAAACCCCTTTTCAAACCAGGGACCCAGACTACGAAGGTACCGGGTATATACACGCAAATTCGCGGATCCGGGGAAAATGTTGTTAACGGTGAATGCTCGGGAACGTGGCTGAAGCTCGAGGGTGCGTCGAGAGAGAGAGAGAGAGAGAGAGAGAGAGAGAGAGAGAGAGAGAGAGAAGGAGAGAGAAAGGCGAGAGAGAGAGAGAGCAAGAGACCAAGAGTGCAAAAGCAAGAGCAAGAGAGACTCGCGGAAACACTCGAGATTCCCGTGGCCATTTTTGCGAATTAAATTAGAATGCGCAAAGAGATTGACGTCCTGGGGAAGGGCACAGTCCATTGAAGAAATGAAAAGAGCTGTTGCCTAGATGCACCGCCAGTTCTTTTCGGATCTTCGACGAGAGCCGAATATCCTCGGAAAATGCTCGGTTCGCGCGGCCCAAATGATTTCTGCCGTTTTCAGCGTTTTAGCTAATACCCCATGCAGCAGGAATCAATTGGACTCGATAGCTGATGCGAGTGGAACCTCGTTGAATATTTTATATATTCTATGTTTTGTATATTCTATATTTCATATTTAATATATTCTGTATATTCAATATTTTATTTCATACATTCTAAATTCAATGTATTCTATACATTTTACATTCTATATTTAATATATTCTATATATTCAATATTTTATACCACACGTTCTACATTCAATGTATTCTACATATTTTACATTCTATATTTAATATATTCTATATATTCAATATTTTATACCACACGTTCTACATTCAATGTATTCTACATATTTGACATTCTATATTTAATATATTCTATATATTCAATATTTTATACCACACATTCTACATTCAATGTATTCTACATATTTTACATTCTATATTTAATATAATCTATATATTCAATATTTTATACCACACATTCTACATTCAATGTATTCTACATATTTTACATTCTATATTTAATATATTCTATATATTCAATGTTTTATACCACACGTTCTACATTCAATGTATTCTACATATTTTACATTCTATATTGAATATATTCTATATATTCAATATTTTATACCACACATTCTACATTCAATGTATTCTACATATTTTACATTCTATATTTAATATATTCTATATATTCAATATTTTATACCACACGTTCTACATTCAATGTATTCTACATATTTTACATTCTATATTCAATATATTCAATATTTTGTATATTCTATACAATAAATTAATTTATTAGTCTAAATTAGTCCAACGCCAACAGATAACGAAGCACCCTTATCGCCGGATACTTATCGCGAATCGTACCCACCGTGCCCTCTGCGTGAGAGAAAACAGTGCAACGCGACTTCCGTTCCTCCGCGTGCAACAAACGGCGGTGTGGGTAATTTGGGACGATTTCTTGTCGAGCTTGTCGAGTCTTTGAGGCGAAATTGAAAGTGCAGTATAATTGTAATCCCTCCTAGCTCAGGGGGAGGGAGATGAAACTATTTTGCATCTCGAAGCGTCTCGTATTAACAGAATTCCCCGGTAGACGCGTACGTTTAATCCCCGAGATGTAGGGGTGTGTGTGAGAGAGAGAGAAGAGGAGCAGCGCAGCGGCAAGGGCGCGCGCGGCTTATTCGCATACTCGCAACCGGGGAAACAGGGATTGGTGGAAACAGTGTAGCGTGTTCTAGTACGGTGGGAAAAAGACAAGAAATAAGACATAAGACGCCGGCATGGAAACGCGGGGACAGCGAAGGCACGTCAAACAGCAATCAGCGGAGGCAAACACGACGCGTAAATATCACGTGCTTCCTGCCTGGAGACTCAGAGGCCTCGGTTTTAGCCTATCCTGCCAGCGTCAGCGTAAAAGGAGTCAGGCTAACGATCAGCCATTTTGATTCCTTGCTGCCTTCACCGAATCTCCACTCTTTCACCCTTACGACACGCTATCCCACACCCTGATCAGCCATAAATCATAATTCTCGCGACTAATTTCTCTTTTCTGACAAATGTGCCTCGGGGACGGTGGAGTTAGCCCCTCGAATGAATAGGCTTCGCGATTATTTATAGAAATTCGTGCTCTTTGTTCGGGAACCTCTGGGATCGCTCACGACTTCATTTATCAATTTTCTTCTAAATCTATTTCTCGAATCGACCCTTTGCTAATATAAAATTTAAATGATCATTTAATAAAATTATTTAACGTTCGACAGTTTTTCCGGATATCCTTGCAGAGCACGAGAAGACCAATCCAACGAGTATAATCACTATACTGTCGCGATCGTTAGATCTCTAGATATTTGTATCTGAAAGTTTCAAAACCTCGGGAATTTTAAAAAAATATTTTTCGAACACGAATATCTCGAGATTAAGCGATCGCAACAGTACAGTGATTATACTCGTTGGACTCGTCTGTTAGTGCTCTGCGAGACCGTCGAGAAGAATATACAGGGTGTCCTTAAAAAAAATATGAACGACCTTGAAATCCATTATTCTTGAGCAACTTGAATAATGGTAAAAACTGAACTAATACGTGGCTCGATCCTAAAGGGTGGTTTAGCGTCGGGAAATGCTCGGTGCGTGATGCACAAGTGCAGCGCGGCTCCGGGCTCCTTTTCCAGCGATAAAAGAAGGTAATCCAGTGTAGGTACGCGTAAAATTCCACCTAATTAAAACTGCGTCCTTTCTCTCGTCGAAACGGGGAGACCGGGGGCTCTGCACGGTGTTTTATCGCGGAGTGAAACGAGTTAAAAGCTGCGTAAAAATTCACGATGAGCGACGGCAGCTCTTTAACCGGCGTATCTCGCGTAATAGCGCTCGCAATTAATGAGATACCTCGCCTAACTGTACCTCCGGATATGTCCTCTATCTTCCCCCCACCCTCCGGTCCTAAGAGTTCTCGAGCGGAAGTGCTATTGAAATTATGATGCGACGTCACTTCGCCGGCCAGGGAAAAGTATTTTCGACGTGCACGCTGCGTCCGCTGGTCGAGCCATTGTTCCAGGATCAACCGTGTTGCCACATGATTTTCCTTGCGAAAAATTGCAACAGCCTTGCAACAATTATCCGAAGATTTCGAAAATCATTTTCCTTCCCGCCAGCGACGCGAATAAAGGACCCCGCACGAATCATATGGAAAATCTATCCTGGTTAAATCAGTTGCATTTTTTATTGTAGCTTGTTTTTGTTGTAGCTTGTGAGTAGTGTTCCTGATTTCTCAACATTTTTCATTTCTCGAGAAATGAGAAATAAGACGAGAATTCTCGAGAATTCTCTAGAATTTTGAATATAATATAAAAAATATTCGATAACTTATGATATTTGGAAATATTTAGCGAAAGTGCAAAAAACTTTAACTCAATGTTTATTCCTGTCCAATATGTACTTAATTTTAACAGCAACGAAAAAATAGACGCTAAAAATAACCGATAAATTTATTAATTTGAAACCAAACTTTTATAAAACGAAACATTACGCTTCTGTTTTGCAACGACTTCGTCTAATGTAGAATCGGACGATCTACTTCTTTTTTTTCTTGTAACATAATCTGTAGCCGTAGAAAAATTTCTTTCATTTTGTGTGGACGTTGGCTTTATTGTATATAGAACATCCAAAAGTTGCTGCAGATTGGGTTATGCAATTAGTAATGTGCAATTTGAGTTAAATTATAAAATAAATGAGAATTTTCCTGGATTTAAATTTCTTGAGAAATACCGTAATTTCTCGAGAAATGAGAAAGAACCGATAATAAAATTTCTGAACAAAGTTCGATAATGGACAGTCATCGAGTTATGATCAGTCAAACGTGACAAATTGGAGCTGCCGAACACTCAAATCTCAGGAAGTATTTATTTTTTGGGAAAAAGTTTGAAACAAAAATAGTAGGGTTTCACAAAATCTGTTAGATGGGTCATTATTTTTGAACCTTCAATGACCTTGAAAAGATCTATGAACAAAAATCTCACAAAATTCTCTGCGGGAGTGGGGATGCTTGAATTTGTCACGTTTGACTGATTATAACTCGAAAACTGCCGATTATTGAACTTTGTGCCAATTACATCTTCTGTTCAGTAGATCACGAGCTACAACATATAAAAAATCCAACTGACTTAACCGGAATAGATTTTCCATGTAATTGTGCGGGGTCCTTTCGCGAAAATCCGCTCGTCCGTCTCGAGGAGGTTTCTATTTTAAAACCTGAAAGGGTTTCGTAACGTGGCCCGACTCCGTCCACTGTAGAAAGAGTCCGGAAAAAAATCATTTCGAAAGAAACCGACCGGAAGTACACTTATTTCTGAACCGAGTCTTTATTTAGGCCGAAGAAGTTGAATCTTTCGGTCGACGAGAAATGTTTAAAAAATAATCATTGCTTTTGGTTGTTCGGCAGTGCTGTAGTCAGTGTCTTATTATAATAGAACTGTGAATCATTCTGCAAAATGGAAAAAAGGAACCCGAAAGAATCGCGGACTGCCTTGTTCCGTCCGCGAAATGGTACCTCATCTCTGCTCTGGTTACCGAAATAAAGTGCACGGCTAAGGAGCAACGAAGCGCGGCCTTTTCTTCGGCTGCCACTTCGGCTAGTTGCTAATTAGTCGTTTCTTATTGCCCTCGTTTACGAATACGAACTGACTCGTCGTCTCCTCGATGCGCAGAGCACGATGGTCCACTGCAGTCGCTGGCCGTTTGGTAGGGGGACCGTGCGGAGAAATTGCGACCTTTTAATTGCGACGGAACATTATGCGAATGAAACCTTCACGGGCAGATTCGTGACATTTTCCTGATTAAAAAGAGCCCAAGCGCGATACACTTCCGACCATATTTGCTTAATTGATCCACGAATTGGTGGGGCCTCGATTATCCGAATTGTCATAAATTGTTGTATTCCGGATACTTAATATGTGTACATTTATTGAGCACAATTTCTGAGCGAAATACAAACTACCGACGTTATACAGAAAGACCTTAATAGTCTAGACAAGACTAATGAAATCCACTATCGTCTTCCAATGGCCAATTCGCATAATCGAGGTTCCACTACATCGTGGATTAAACAGGCAAACACGCTCCGAATTGTATCGTGTTTGGACTCATTTTAATCAGGAAAGCATCGCGAACAAGAGTACCGGCATAAAAATCCACGAAGACGAAGTAATGTAATTAACACATCGCGTAATTAACAGAAACCGTATGACGAAACGAGTCTCTGCTGTGCAATGCGGGTGAATCAGTTTGGCGAGCTTGTAAAATCGCCGGAATACGAAATTAATCCAGTTATAGTTGGAAAAATAACCGGGGTTAGGTGGGCGTCCATAAAAAAAAGAAAGAGGCTCCCGCAGCAACGTACAATTGCGCGAGGCATTTTTCATAGAGAGGGCCAGCTCTCGCGTTTCCTTTCTCGACAATGTGTGGATGCATGTGTGGATGCATATATATCCGCGGAACGGCGAAGCATAACGGCATAACGCGAGTGCAGGCACGTGATGTAAAAAGTTGCGACACGCTTAGCCGGCACGGGCGAGAAACTACAATATGGTCGCTGATAGAACCTTCTCTTCCTCTTCGTTTCTGTCTGCCCTGTCTCTCATCCTATCTCTCTCTCTCTCTCCCTCTCTCCATTCTCACTCCCTCCAGTATGTTTCTCTTGCTCTTCCATTCATTCTTTTCTTTCATCAACCGCGACTACTGCTTCGAGACGGCCAGTGTCAATTGCGCGACTCCTTTCCACCAGGATTTCACCTCACTATCCGATTCCCATTAATTAATACGCTCACTGATAACCTTCAATTCCCCTGTCCTCACTGTAATATCCAGCAATTTTTATTGGACGTGAATTTTAACAGCGGTGCTAGATAATAATTCAGTACGAACGTTTTCGTCGCTGTAATATGTTTGTATTATATTTTATTGCCTGGTTGTTTTCGCATGAAAGTTATACCAGCACATGCCTCGCATTTTTCTGGGTAAAACGAGTCCAAACACGACACAATTCGGATCGTCACAGCGCGTTTAATCCACGAAATAGTGGCGCCTCTGGTATCCGAACTTGTATTCAACAGGCAAATATGCACCGAATCCTGCCGTGTTTGGACTCATTTTACTCGGAATGATCTCAGGAATATGTTGCTGAAACCTTCGTTTGCATATACCATTATAATTAAACATAATAAAAAAATAATTAAAAGTACATGCAATCTAGGATCTAACGTTGTCACACTTTTATCGGCCAATATAGTGAACTCTCGGGTCCATGAGTCCGGCCGAAAATTTGGCGAAAATTTAATGTAAACTTGCAGCGGCGCCGAGCGACAATTTCAGGGCTCGCGGCGTTCCATTTGCAGGTCGTTAATTAACGTCAAGACGATTTTTGTCCGCGGACAGAAGGGAGCGAAGTAAAAGCAGGATCGAAGCTCAAACTTCCGGACACCCGCGAGCTAATGTTAATTAAGTCAAGACGGTCGACTAAGATTTAATTAAAAGGTGGAGTAGCCGGGAAGAAGAAGGTGACGCGCGCGTCCGTTTCCTCGAAATAGCATGGGCGTTTTCGAAAGTGCGTAATTATCCGACAATTTAATAATCGCGTGGAGTACGGGCGCCTCTCGAAGAGTCCTCGAAACAGCTTTTGTCGGGAACTCGATCGATCTCGCGTATTATTACAGAGAATAAGCGATACGACTGGGCGGAATATTGATTCGGAGGAGCATAGCGCGATATTAACATCGGAACAGACCGTTATTAACATCACAGCTTCTTGAACACGAGGATAGAGCTAATTGTACGAATATTAGAGATTTTATTATTGTAAGAGAAAAGGTATTGAATAACTGTTTTAATCCGAAAAGAAAGTACACAACTGATACACGAATAAAAATTAATCGTACCGTATTTAAAGCAAACGTGACGTGTTTCGTATCTCGAGAAAAAGTCGAATCGCTACGTGAACACGTCCTTTTATATCCTACTTTCTCAAATGTTTATAAATTTTCTAGAACAAATATTGATTCAACAAGTCAACGACCATTGCCTCGCTTCAATAACCGGTTCTCGTACGTAATACGTAGGTTTTTATACCATTTTTCCTACATTAAACTACATAATACGGAACAAAATCGCAACCGTAGCAATAATTAACCGAAATATGTATAAGCCTACTAGTAATATATTATACCACTATAATATAAAGAAGGCATGTGAATAGTTTAGCAAGTAGGTAAATCAATAGATAGCGACTACGAAAGACTGCAGGCGTAAAATTATAAAATGTAGCATAAATATATATTTATTAAATTAATAATATATTTTATAAACCATTAATGTTATGTAAATTAAGAGTTTTTGAATTGAATTGAAATTGGTTCTCGTACGATCACCGAAGTTAAACCGCGTTGGACGTGACCGGTGCTTGGATGGGTGACCGCATGGGTATATACAGGGTGTCCCAAAAACTAGTGTAGGAGCGGGAAATGGGAGATTCCTTGGGTCATTTGAAGCGACATTTTCCTTTACAAAAATGCGCCCGCGGCTTTGTTTAGGAGTTATTAACGAAAAACACGGTCCAATCAGAGTGCGGCTACGTTATATATAGGCTACGTGCCTATCCTACGCGCCCGAACTTTAACTGTCTATTATACAAGTAAATATCATCGGAATTATATCGTATGAGGTATCATTGTTCTTAGAAAAGCGGTGGCTGCCCGGGTACCGATCGCGTGTTGTTGGCAAAAAGGTGGTTCGGAACCCACCGTAATAAAAACTAGGTCCCGCTGAAAATTAGGCGAGAGAGAGTGGAAAGAAAGGGGGAAATTGGTAAATGGATTTGAAACCCTGAGGGATCCAAATATCGTATACACACATATTGATTTAACAAGATGTGTCGCAATCGCAGTATCGCGGCACCCCCGCACACATACACGATCCTCACATTCATACAACAAGAAACATACAAATCCCACACTGCCTACATTATTTTCCGCAGCTTCCATTCAGATTTTCTACAATTTTTCTCATCATACGCATTTAAATCCTCCGGAAACATATTTTAAACCAGTGGGCCATCAGTCATGGAGCATAGTAAAGAATGTAGTCCGATAAGAGGCTTAAAAATGTCCTGGGACCAAATTAAACTGGCCATCCGATAGCCTTATCAAGAAGAAACGCGTTGTGCCAAATTTCAACCCCTATCTCCCCTCGCAGAGTCGAATTATCAGTGTTTTTTTAGTTTACGCTTCTCGATTCGAATCGCATGCAAACGTTCTTTCCGAGTTCGGATAATACAGGTTCCACTAAATCGTGGATTAAACGAGTAATTGACATCCGAATTCTATCGTGTTCGGTATCATTCATGTGGACCTCGTGTCATCGGCATGGAACCAACACGTTGTTCCATAACTTTTAAGAATTTAAATTAATATTTTCTCTAAGCAATGACAACAAAATTTTATTCTTGAAAATGGTCTGAATTTAGATCGAAACGTCGAAGGGAAATTTGATGTAACAATTTGCAAAATTGCTTAGTAGTCGCAAATGATCGTACCAGTGCGTCAATAACAATAATATCGTTTATTAAAAATAATGGAACCTTTCTCAAAGGAAACTATAGAATTACTATTGCCTCCTGAACCGTGAACCAGTCAAAGAGAGCAGTGACTAGGAGGAGTATATCGATTGGCTCGTGCTCGATCCATCGATTCCAATTGGTTCTTGTTATTGTAAATAAATGTTATACTATCAATATGACCGAAAAACTATCCTACAGCGTTGTACAAATTCTACTCGTTCCTCTAAAAAGTGTGAAATAAAAAATTTTGTATAAAAAAAAAAATTAAACCGACTTCGAAACGCACTACGAAAATTCACTAAAAAGTATGAAATAATTTCCTTTCGATTTCTATGAATACACAGCAACTATCAATGCAATTGATTAAAATGAAACATTAAACAGTAAAATTGAAAATTGTCCAAATCACAGAAGTTACTGATTATGATTTCATTGGAATATGGTGGACCTGGAAATCAGTAGGTTGAAAGAGAAGATATATTAATACGTGAAAGCATGTGAGAGAATTTTCGTAATTTCCATTGTCAAAAATTGTTAATTTTGCGCCGCCTCCGAAGAGATTGTATTGTATTTAATATTTTACATTAATCAATTGTATCAACAGTTGCTGTGTATTCGTAGAAATCAGAAGGAAATTGTTTCATATTTTTCAGTGAATTTTTTTTTAACAAAACAACACCTATGGACTTGTTTTCCATTACAAAATAATTTCGGCCAGCGTTTTGGTCAAAATGCCCCACCGTGCGACGCGCAGCGCAGAATCGTCGACGGATAACGGCAACGGGTGGCAAGTATTCCGTGGAGACGGTTCGGAAACGTTGGTTGATCCAACGCAAATCGACGGAACGCCGTTTCGAGTCGAAGTCCGACATCGAAAGCAGCCGGAGCGGAGCGAGGCAGAACGAGAGAACCGCGGTTCTGGTCGGCTTCATCTTTTGAAACTTGTTGTATATAGGCGCGCACCAGTCCAGCCGTAAATATTCGCCGGTGGGTTCTTGCATATTCATTTCTGGCGGACGTGCACAGGGCTTCGGCCGAAATAATGGCCACGGATTTCGCCAGACACGCAGTCCAATCTCTCTCTTTCTGTCCTTCGCGCCACCCTTTTTCTTGTCCTTTGTCTAAACTCTTATTCCGAATTTATCCCGCCGCCATTCTTTTCCCGCGTTGCTCCGTTATGCTACCATACATCCCCAAGCGGAACCCTGCCACGAGAAACTAAGTAAGTATAGCTGTTACTAGCTTAACGCATAACCGACCGGTGATTTCATTATTTTTAAAAATCTATGGTTCGTGGTGAAACACTTTTCAGTGGCACCTTCAATAGCAACAGCAATTTTATTTATTAACTAACGAGTTACCCACAATAACGTCGTTTAATAGTTTCATTAAAGATTATTGCAATGTGAAAGAAAATATGGTTCCCATTCCCCAACTTGGAGGGCAGTTTTCACCCTTTCAAAGTGGATGGTTGCCGACAAAAAAGACACGTGTCAAATATTTTTTGAAGATCTATATCTCACATAAATATTATCAAAATCCGACCGGTGATTTCATGATTTTTAAAAATCTATGGTTCATGGCGAAACACATTTTAATGGAATGTTCCAATAGCAACATTAATTTTCATCGAGAACTAACGAGTCACTCACAATAACGTCGTCTAATAGTTTCATTTAAGATTATTGCAATGTGAAAGAAAATATGGTTCCCATTCCCCAACTTGGAGGGCAGTTTTCACCCTTTCAAAGTGGATGGTTGCCGATGGAAAAGACACGTGGCAAATATTTTTCGGAGATCTATATCTCACGTAAATTTCATCAAATTCGGTTTGTATCAGCTGAATATGTTCCCTTGTAAGTATAGCTGTTACTAATTGATTTTAATAATTAAAATAGTTACTAAATAATTTTTAAAAATGTATGGTTCATGGCTAAACACATTTTAATGGAATGTTCCAATAGCAACATTAATTTTCATCGAGAACTAACGAGTCACTCACAATAACGTCGTCTAATAGTTTCACTTAAGATTACAATGTGATAGAAAGTTTCTATGCTTTCTTTTGATACAGCACAATTACTGAAAATCCTATTAATAGGCTTCCAGTAGGTAAAGTGCTAATTATCAATTTCCGGTGATTAATATTTCACACATTTCGCGCGTATAGCATTGCCTCGATGCACGTGAAAAATTCCCCAAGCAAAAGTTGCTCGCATCGCGTGCAAATACGACATTCTGATCTTTCGTCTTGAACACAAACGGAGAAAAGTTCGCAAAACTCGGTTATTTATAAATATTTTTTCAAGCAAATTTTGATGGTTTGTTGGCGACTCTTTCGGATCGCAATTACTCGTTTAATTAACGCTTTAGTGGAACCTCTGTTATCAAAACTTGCAAATTTTGTTTAAAAATAATTTTGATCAAGAAGAAAGTACTAGGCCGATCGATTTGTAGTTTTCACTGTACCTTCAGGAAGGGTTGTAGTATAATTTCCCACATAATGGAAGCGATTATCTTTTTCCATTTTCTTGGAATTTCACTGTTACGTTAGAGTTTCTTCGGATAATACTAAACAAGATTTGATGAAGATTTGATGAACGTGTTGCGTTAAATAATGTGTATTTCAAGGAACGATAATATTCGCGATTCTTCGCAACGTTGTCATCCCGGGAACGACACAGTCAGCTGAAATAAATTCGCCGGTGGCGTGGCGGGCCAAATTAAAAACCGGTACATTAAAACGAATAGGTATACAGAGCGTATAACTTATAATCAGACGCGTACGGATCGCAGCAACAAGTGTGAATTTTTAAAACCGCGACCGGCCAGTTGCAAAACTGGCAACGCCCCGGAAGAAAAATTGCTGAGAAATGAAGAAAAATGCGCGCAGTTTGTACCGTTGCATTCCCGGCCGAGAGCGCAATCCCATAAGCGTTTGATTACCATCAAACGAAAATCATTCCTTTTTTCCCGTTTTTCGTTCGTTGAAACGCTCCTCGTGAACTTCGCGCAAATATTTTCTAACGTTTTTCATTAAAATGCAAATTTTTAAACGCTCTAATTGGTCTGCGGATTTTTAAGCAAATGCGGCCGTCGAGAACGCAATGGAACACGAAATATAATTGGATTCAATTACGTTTCACGCTTAATGCTTATCTTGTTGAATTCACTATTAGAATATAGTGCTGTTTATTTTCAGCAGTATCACGTGAAGTTGAGAACTTCCATTTTCGTGGAATAAAAATTAGATTACTGGTTTAACTTTAACAAACTTGTTAATTGAAAAATAAATATAAAGACGTCAAAAATTGATTTGTGTAAATTTTTAGCTCTTCGATGTTAAACTAAGGATACCTTATTTTACAACGTGAAAATTAGATTAAATTTTTACTCCATTTCAATTTTAATGAATTAAAAATGTCATTGATCAATTCTACATTTCCTCGAAAGTAAATTTTGCAAATTTCTTGCAGATTTTTGTTCTTTAGACATGAAAGAACATTCAAAGTCGAGTAACGACTATTATCTCCGACTTTTATATTTGTTTAGTTTACTGCTTGCATATTATACACCGCGGTCGTTCATGCAAATTACCACTTCCGGAGAAATTTCAAGAAAGTGGGATTCAGCAGAATTTTCATTCGTATAATACCTGCTTTCGCTGGTAAAGTCTAATTAAAGGATTCGCCTCAAATTCTGTAGAACATTGTATGTTTAGAATTTGCCAAAATTTCTTTGATTCATAAATCTATGAATAAAATCTGGTGCATAAAATGTGCATCGTTAAATGAACAGGAGTACCGTTATCCGGTCAGTTGAATAAATATTGAGCATGCTGTTGCAGAGCAGCATAGTTTTCCAAAAGTACCCCTTTAATTACCAAAAAAAATTTTTCCTTCGCTCGCCTTTACATCCTGGAAACGCAGACTCCAGCGGGATTTTGCTGTTCTGGAAATTCTATTGTCTACGAAACCATTCGCGAGCGAATTTAATTAAGTTTACCAAATTTTTTAATGGTCTCCTTCTGTGCCATTCTTGGTACCAGAGGCTGAAAATATTATTTCAACAATTTTAAAGGTACGTAACGCTACAAAAAATAATACCATTATGTTCAGAAAAGTTCACAGAATCATTCTACGTAAGAATCATTCAAATTGCTTTTATGGTTCCAGCAGAAAAAATTCTCAAAGTAGAAAGTTCATCATAGAGAAAATGTCCTTCTGTGCCATTCTTGATACCAGAGGCCAAGGAGATTATTTAAACAATTTTAATCGTTCATAACGCTACGAAAAAATGCTATTATGTTCAGAAAAGTTCACAGAATCATTCTACGTAAGAATCATTCAAATTGCTTTTATGGTTCCAGCAGAAAAAATTCTCAAAGTAGAAAGTTCATCATAGAGAAAATCTCTTTTTGTGCCATTCTTGGACCAGAGGCTAAGAAGATTATTTAAACAATTTTAATCGTTCATAACGCTACGAAAAAATGCTATTATGTTCAGAAAAGTTCACAGAATCATTATACGTAAGAATCATTGAAATTGCTTTTATGGTTCCAGCAGAAAAAATTCTCAAAGTAGAAAGTTCATCATAGAGAAAATCTTCTGTGCCATTCTTGATACCAGAGGCTAAGAAGATTATTTAAACAATTTTAATCGTTCATAACGCTATAAAAAAATGCCATTATGTTCAGAAAAGTTCACAGAATCATTCTACGTTAGAATCATTCAAATTGCTTTTATGGTTCCAGCAGAAAAAATTGTCAAAATAGAAAATTTGATTTCAGAATCGAGTTCCTAAAAAATCGAGGTTGATGAGGACAAAACAACTTTTAATTCGTATTCCATGTAACAAAGGAAATCGAAAATTAAGAAGTGCGTCACGCCCACTCTAATCCACTGTAGAGAAAATATTCACGGTGAATCTAAGTCCCGATAGCGACTTAACGGTGTCTTATGGTAGAGTGGCCACGATTTCTATAGGTGTACACGCGAGAACTAGAACGCGTAACATTTTAATAAACGCAATTACCCGAACCGCCGTCATTTAGGTGTATCAGGTAATACCCTGGCGAAAGAATGGACGCGCAAGTAAGAGCGAGACGGGCGACGAACGCGTGTAAAAGAGAAAAAATACTTCGACAAAAGATTTTTGCTTCCAATAATTTATTCGCGAAGCCTGATGCATTCGTGACATTTTCCTGATTAAAAAGAGTCCAAGCACGACACATTGCAGGGTCAGATTTACCTCTTTAATCCGCAGTTTATTAAAAAAATCGCAGGATTGAAAAGAACCAGCAACTTTGCATGAAAATCTGGTCGGTAATAATTATTCTTACGTCACCGACTTGCGGAACACAATTCAGAGAAATGGGAGAGAAGAAACGAGAACGGGAGAGCCGAGAGGATTACAAAAGATTACAAAAGATCGCGAAAGAGGGACCGGAAGCGTCGGATCGCTGCGAAGAGGAAGTAAGACGGTCAAGCTGAAAGCGAGAAGGGAAGGCAGGAAGGCTAATTACGTTATTTATAAGCTACGTAGGCGCAACTACGCGTGTCTGCGCTCGGAAGCGTTCTCCAGGAGCGCGATGAACGACCTGGCGCAGCCATGGAGCAGCTAGCACGAGCGACCGGACGGGGAAAAATTTGGTTGGCTGCGCCGCTATTCAACGTGCTTCGCGTTATAATTTCGTGGAAAAAACAATCGCGGAGTAACAATCCTGGCCTCATTTTGAAGCCTGAAACGTCCGGTATCGCACTGCGTTGTTCATTTTCTCCTGAGATGCTATTCCACGTTGCACAGTGGTCTGGGCTCCCGATCTAGCAGTTCATTAACATCTTACCACTATGAGGAAGATTAAGTAGGGTAACTGCACCATTGAATGAACATTTAAGAAATTGTTCAGGAAAATATTTTATTTAAAAAAAACTATGTGAATTAAAGGAATCTCATATATGCCAAATAGCTCCCTATACTTCATTTGTCAAAAATAAATGAACACAAATACAATGAAATTATTATTATTTTTCTTTATTAAACGTTAAATCAAAAATATGAAAAATACCAGTCAATGAACACTACATTCTAGTAATTGAATAATGCTAGTCCAATCAATGAACAAAATTACTAAACAATATTCTCCTATTTATTTAACTCTTTAATCACAATTTTATCGCTAGTATGCCGTCCGGGTTAAAATTTGTTGAAATATACAAAAGCGTTCATTTACTGGTGCCCGTTCATTCACTGGTGCAGTTACCCTACAGGTTGTCCCAAAATATGTGTAACTCCCGGAAATGGGAGGTTCCTTGGGTCATTTGAAGCGACATTTTCCTTTACAAAAATGGCGTCTGCGGCATTGTTTAGGAGTTATTATCGAAAAACACGGACCAATCAGAGCACGGCTACAGCGGATTGATTCTGGATCGGCCAATAGTGACACCGCGTTAAGCGGGACCTTTCGCAGAGTCGGACTCCGTTCGCTATAGCCGGGCTCTGATTGGTCCGTGTTTTTCGTTAATAACTCCTAAACAAAGCCGCGGACGCCATTTTTGTAAAGGAAAATGTCGCTTCAAATGACTTAAGGAATCACTCAATTCCGGGAGTGACACTTATTTTGGGACACCCTGTACATAACAATGTACGTTGTTGGACCCGTTTTGATATCAGCTACAATATGTACTATAAAGCCAGAAGTAATTATTAATTTTGAAAAATTAAAGGTGACCTTGATTTTTTTCAGAATAAACATTTTTAACGAATTTTTTGTACCGACATTTGTGGAGCACTAAGCGTTGATTAACTTATGTCGAAAACATTGTTTTGCCTCATTATCGGAATTGTCTAACAAATCTAATTATTATAATTATTAAGATTCATTGATGTGTAGCGACTGTAGCAACATTCAGACAATCCTCACCAATTTTGAGGATCACTAGGGATTTAAAACTGGATCATCCAATAAATACATTAGGCCGAAGTTAATTATTTAAATTTATTTATAACTTGTAACATCTTTGATCTTAATTCTGCGAAGACAATATATCGATTAAATAATTCTTAACTTGGTAAAGACAAAATGATAACGTCATTTTTAAAACAATCAAAACACAATTTCACATTTGTGTGGACTTCACACTGGTAAGTATTGTCTGAACGTTGCCACAGTCGCTACAAAAGCATCGACATTTTCGGCATTGTTAATCATTCAGAAAGCAATCTAGATGCATTGCAATCCGATATGAGAGTTTCATTCAACATACTTCGCGTAATAACTTCGTAAAAACCGATAGCAGAGCAACAAGCCTGGGCTCATTTTGGAGCTTGAACCTTCTACTTTCGCACTGCGTCATTCATTTTCTCCTGAGGTGTTTCTCCACAACGTAGCCAATGAAAAACCGAAGGCACCTCCGCACGTAAAACCTAACCCTATCGAGTCAATACGTCGCGTTGGAAAGGCGGTGGATCGACGCGACGCGAGGAACAAAAGAGCGAGAGAAATGGCTCCGTTAAGAAAGGGGATTGCGAGCTTGGAGGCTCGTTCCCGAAGAAAAGTATATGGTGTCCCGGTGTCGTTGCATCCCTGCATCTACGTCCTCTCGCGTTTTTTCCAGTTTGTGGGACGAAGAGGACCGTTCCCGGGCCGCCTTTACGCGGTCATAACTGTAACGCCGTCACGACGGTATTGCAAATACCATGAGGAGCACCGGGGATGCAAGGGGACGCTCGTAGAATTGGAGAACGTCGCTAGGAGGACTATCAAACCGCCTTCTACGTGCAGCTCGTCGGACAGAACGCGTCCCTCTCGGGCCGATATGCATCTCTCTATACTTGTGCATCGTGCATCGTGCCTTCTTACGTGCTGTTTCGAACCCGCGAACCTTTATTGCTTTTAGAACAACGGACTGCGTGCGCTGGTACCTTCTAATCGGCCGCTATAAACCGTTATCGAATTCCTTTGTCTCGAGACCGGGGTATCGCTATAGGCAACGCTCCTCGAACAGAAACCCATCAACTTTTTCAATCCGCCATTCTTCCAGCCGAACCTCCTCAGTCCTCTTTCGGAAATTGATACATACCGCACCGTGTGCAACAAAAATACTTAAATTTAAATACACGTTTCCCATTTTATTACTAGTGTTTCACCGTATTTTTTAATTTATTGTAATTTTCATTTATTATTCTTTATTTATTATTGTTCAATTTCCCCATTCAAATAGAATTTCATTGAATTCAAATATAAATCGAATTTGATTGATTTAAAAATTTTTAAAAATATGATTGAATTGAATTGAAATATCCATTTCCATTTTTTATTTTATTTTGTTATCCACTTTTTTACTATTTTTCATTCAATATGAAATTTTCATTTACGTATAAATTAATTGAACTAGAATTACAATTTTAGCTTAAATTGAATTGAATTGAATTGAAATAAATATTTTATTATTTATTGCTCCTGTTAGTACCAGTTTTTAATAATTCTCATTTATTATTTTTCATTTAATATGAAATTTTACTTTCCATCGAATTTAATTGAATTAAAATTACAATGTGTGTGTAAATTAAATTCAATCGAATTGAAATTGAAATTTTATTATTTTTGCCCATGTTGTTACTAGTCTTTGACTTGAAGTGTTTTTGAATCCATTATAATTTTCACTTATATTATTTCATATTTAATATAAAATTTCAATTCAAATCGATCTAATTAAATCAAAATTTAAGTGTTATCGATGAACACCGATTCTATAATTTACAATTCTATGAAAATCGTTAACAGATCAACCGATCAGTTACGCGACAGTAGATCGTAATTCGCATTCTCACCGGAACGGAACACTACTCGAAAACGAGGACGACTTCCAGTTTTTATCTGCAACGTTACCGTCCTGAAATCACATTTGCCAATATTTTACAGCGAATCACATTCAACGTGCACGCCAGAACTTTACGACACCATCAGTTGTATCATATAAATTCACATCGTAGTATGCAACGCTGTAAGCTGTAACGCGAATGGCTGTTTGAATCGTCCCTGTCTGTTCGGTAATTTTTATTCCGATAAAGCTAACTCGGCTGCCAAATTCTCTGCAACTGTGACACGTGTATTATTCCTCCGTTTGATTGGTGCCATCGATGCTCTGGATGGTTAACAATTAATTATATGTCTGTCGTCGTTATTGGTTCGCTGTCCAGTTATTAACGAATATATTAGTACATGCATGACGATCAATATTATGTTCTGGAAAGCTAATTTTAATGTTATTCTAGTTGATCTGATCTCAGTGTATTTTCAGAAACAAGATTTCATGACATTATACAATTTATTAGAATCCAGTGTATTTTTCACAACAAGATTTGGTGCCATTTTATATTTTATTTGATCTCGGTGTATTTTACAAAACAAGATTCGATGCCATTTTATATTTCATTGGAATCCACTATATTTTCAAAAACAAGATTTGGTGCCATTTTATATTTTATTTGATCTCACTGTATTTATCAAAACAGAATTTGGTGCTATTTCATACTCTATTTAAATCCACTATATTTTCAAAAACAAGATTTTTGTGCCATTTTATATTTTATTTGAAATCACTGTATTTTTCAAAACAAGACTCGATGCCATTTTATATTTCATTGGAATCCACTATATTTTCAAAAACAAGATTTGGTGCCATTTTATATTTTATTTGATCTCAGTGTATTTATCAAAACAGAATTTGGTGCTATTTCATACTCTATTTAAATCCACTATATTTTCAAAAACAAGATTCGATGCCATTTTATATTTTATTTGATCTCACTGTATTTTTCAAAACAAGATTCGATGCCATTTTATATTTCATTGGAATCCACTGTATTTTAAAAAGCAAGATTTGTTTTCGTTATTGTGAATCGAAAAATGAAGGAAATTAGTGTTTGTCGTACAGAAATAATAGCAGAACTTTATTCGAATGTATGTCCCACTAGTTCCCGGCTTTATAGCAGTTTTCGTAGCGCAACTTTGTACAGCTACTTAGCTTCATGCGAAGTGCATTAAATGGCCACCTGCGGTCTGAACGCAAAGCTGCGGTTCCGTGACACAGAGCTCTTCAATCTTTTGACAATTCCTCTGTAAAAGGAACGACGGATGTGCGTACATAAAAAGTTTAAATTCGTTTCGCCTCTGTTCGCCGAGGAAAATTACTGTTGCATAAAAACACACGGCAAAACACGGTATTCGATAATTTACTCGTAAAGCTAATTTACTGTTCAAATATATTCAACTAAATTGCAATATCAATATCATTTTCTACTTCGATCTCAACGAATTCGAAATAATTCATCGACGTTTCTGAAAAACTTTTTAATTTCTTTAAAGCGCCTCGAACACGCTTCAAGACCCTCGATCAGCCAGATCGCGAGGACCACCCTGTATCGCAAAGGACCCAGGCGTCCGACTGCCATAAGGCGGACATTTATTTCCAGGGGCGTCGCAGAATGATCCCGGGATCACGTCACGGTCGTCGAGGGGGGAGCTATACTTAGGCGGTCGCCGAAATCAATTCGCAAACGGCCGATTTCTCGATCCTCGTGAATCCTTCCGTTTCCGTGGCGATCGTGGGAGGATCCTGTCGCGCTGACAAAACCATGGGGAGCGTGGGGAAGGGACGAAGGCTTCAGGGGGGCCTATGGGGCCCCCTATCGCGGAGGTAGGTCGAGGTAATCGGTACGTATCGGCGGTCCTTTATGCGGCTTGTTATTTTATCTCGAGCGTCGCGGTCGTTAATTTGCGGTCACCGCCGCAAACCAGGACCGGCTACACCGCAATTTTATTCGGCGACCCCCGTCCACGTGTTGTTTACTCTCTGCCCCCCACCCTCTTCGCCCCTGAAGAGCTCCACCTCCTACATAGTCCTACGAAGTGATATTTCACAGATCTGTATTGCTGGACTTGAGGGAACTGCTCCTCCAGTCAACCACCTCTGGACGCCGAAGCATAAAATTACTCACACAGGTACGCTAAACGTTGTAATATTATAGAAACGTTTATCAGCACATTCGCGATGTCTTCCTGATTAAAACGAGTCCAAACACGATGCAATTCGAATTGAATTTGTTCTCGTAATCCACGATACTGTGGTACCTCGATTATCCGAACTAGCCTCAGTCTTCTATTGTGATCGTGGATTGAGGAAACGAGTGTAATGCAAATTGTGTCGTGTTTGGGCTCGTTTTAATCGGGTAATTGTCAGGAATGTGTTGATCAATTTTCAAAAGCATTCTTTAAATTTATTTAATAACAATTTTGCAGTACATCTTTCATAAAATTTTCGTTTAATCTTATATAACAAGTGAGAAAAATAAATTTATTTTCCAGTTAAAAAATATATTTTTAAATCACAGTTATTATTATGAACTTACATTTTGTTGCAGACGCAAAAATCTCTCTTGAGAATGATTCTCATCAGATTCGAAACGTTGAGGTCTTAATTTGCAAAATTGTTATTAAATAAGTTTTTATTATTGATCGAACCTCTGCGCCGAAATCATCATACGTCTATTATAAAATTCTTTTCGATTGCAAAAATATCTAAAAAAAATTTAAACATTAACTCTGATTTTGTTATTGTTAATCGTATCGGTTTGTATTTTGTTTGCGGTACTTTTCTGTCGCTTTTGGAATGTCACATCGAGTCGGTGTGTTCTTCGAGTTTTTTTGTACTAAAGCCAGTTCTTGCGTTTCCGGACGAATCCAGCAAAAATGACGATTTCATAGCTGGACGAAGATCGCTATCTTTTCGAATCGATGCGCAGCTGCGACTAAAGCTTTCAGTAACTTGTCAGCCGTATTCAGCACGACACTGTATAGTAGTTCAGATTCCATGGTAGATAGCTCGCAATGTGTAGAGAGGTATCAGTGTAACGGTAGCAGTCTGAGTTAATTTCAATTCGTGCTACGGTATTCTCTGACAAACACGATGTCACGACGCGATAATCCCGCAAACAAGAGACGTAATATACTGTAAGGATTGCAAAACGGCGAACAGTCGGGGAACCAAAATTCCACGTCCCTCTGGAAACTTGACCGAACTTCGAAAAATGAGAACGTGCAAATATTTGAATACACGCATTCGCTGATTACAATTAAAAACATTTCTAGCAGTTTAACGCTAGTCAACTATGAGAAATATAAATAATGCGAGCGCTTCACTCGAACACAGTGTACGAATTGAATTATTCACAGTCCATTAATTCGGCTCTAGAAACATCAAATCTAGAGCGTCTCTGAGCACTTAAAAAATTCAAGAGTACTAAATCCTAATGCTATAGCCATTCATTTTATTGGGGTCATATAATATGAATTATACAGGCGCTGTTAGAGTTACGTAACCACCTAAAAATAAATTTTATTCCGTCGTATATATTTTTGATAGTGCTATTTTTAAATAGTGAATGCCATTAAAATATTATTCGATAACAAAGTGTTCTTGTGGGTGCTGTTACTAAACAGTGAATGCCATAAAAATATTATTGAATAACAATGTGCTCTTGAAAGCGCTATTAAAAACAATAAATGCCACAAAAATATTATTAAATGAAATATGTGTTATTAATAAAAATCGTAATAGATACGAAATACTAGATACACAGCATTTTTAAAAACGAGTATGAACGTGACGTGATCCACTTTTCGCGAAACACACTGTGTACGAGCTGTAACGAGTTTCGTAACGCGTCCGGCGAAACATTTGCCAAATTTCGACCTAATTACAAGTTATTTGCGCTCGTTAAGTATAAACGACGCGGCGCACGCGGAATTACATCGAGAATGTAATACTTTCGATAAATCACGCGTCGCTATTATTGAAAACAGCTTTTAACGCGACGGCACGGGACGGCGTTCAATTACACGACAAACGTTAATTTCATTAGGCGTGCCAATTTCCGAAAAATATAGCTCACCCTGTCACGCGACGATTTTCAAAGCTGCTGGTTACACGAGAAAATGAAAAGCGGACCTTTGTACGAATTAGTTGATTGCACAGTGTTCCATAATTTATTTTCGGTTCGTTAAAAATGTTACCGGGTGGTCAGGTTAATTGCATGATGAATTTATCGATAGCGATTTAAGTAACAATTATTATACCATTCTACGAGGTACCTGACTTGTATGAAAATATTTTTCAGGACATTTATTTTTTAACGACAACATTCATTTTTTATTGGATATTATTGTGGAGCATCAAAAGACGAATCCAACGAGTACCATGACCATATCATTCCGATCATTCAATCTCGAGATACGTGTGTCTGAAGAGTGAACTACTTAGTATGTTTATTCGGACGTATCTCCGAATTGATTGAATCAAATGGTACGGTCATGGTACTCGTTGGATTCGTATTTTCATGCTCTACAATAATATCCAAGAAAAAGTATAAGGTTCTAATAAGTAGAAAATTATTTTCGTTCTTCTTCTCCAACGAAACCAAACAGTGGGTTAAATTCTAGAAAAATTGAATAATTGTCGCAAGACCACCTTTGTCCACGATCCAATCAGAATATACAGTTATACATTCAGTTCTGTGCGAGAACATAAGAAATTCGGTGACGTTCGAGCCTCGAGGGTGGCCCTATTAAAATCTGAATAGCAGCTTTTCGCACCGAGGTAACGACCTTAATTAAAAAGTTTGTCGGTCGCATCCTAAAGATTTACAGAATCCTGGCCATCGCTGCAGGCGTCTCCGGAAAGTGCCTATATCGACTCTTAGAAACGCTGAGGATGGAAAAAAGAGGCTCCATATTATTTCCATAAAACATGGAAGTTCAGTCTCCGTCCTCTTTCTATCTCGACGGAGCCCCTCAATCCTCACTTACCGAGATGTACATCAAAACAAATTGATCGGTTCAACTCACGTGTGACGATGACCCAACCACCAGGAACTACGGTCTTAGGGTTGATGGAAATCGCAACATTTTTGACTGCGTGTATATTCAACCACTAAGTGGACCTACAAAATGTACTTAGAAAATGCAATAATTCAACTGACAACATTTTACCGACTCCAGATTTGTCCGACAATAATTTTAGCCGACAACTTTGGCCGATAACACCTTTAACCGATAACGATTTTGACCGACAACTATTTATTTTGACCGACAACTAGTTTGACCGACAAGTATTTATTTTGACCGACAAGTATTTATTTTGACCGACAAGTATTTATTTTGACCGACAAGTATTTATTTTGACCGACAAGTATTTATTTTGACCGACAACTATTTATTTTGACCGACAACTATTTATTTTGACCGACAACTATTTATTTTGACCGACAACTATTTATTTTGACCGACAACTATTTATTTTGACCGACAACTATTTTGACCGACAATAACTTTAACCGACAACGAATTTGATCGACAACAAATTTCGCTAACTGAGGTGGTCGTCCCAAGTCGTCGGTCAAATTTGTTATCGGTTAAAGGTGTTGTCGGTCAAAGTCTTTGTCGGTCAAAGTCTTTGTCGGTCAAAATCGTTGTCGGTCAAAGTCGTTATCGGTTAAAGATGATGTCCGCTAAAGTTATTGTCGGTCAAATCTGGAGTCGGTGAAATGTCGGTAAAAATCGTGTCGGGGAGATACGTGTCGGCGATTTCCATGGGACCCCTTGACAACAAGCATGTGCGTCGCACCACACGTGTCGCACAAGTTGCAAAACAAGTTCGTAGCTCCGACAAAAGCAAGTGAGTGGGTTTTATGCGCATAATTTCCTCCTTATTTTCAATCATTAATAGTTTTGAAAATTGTATAATATATATAAAACTTGTCTCACAGACGCAATTCAAATAAATCTTGAGAAAGATCCAAATCAGGATCGAAACGTCGATGATGAATATAATTAGACTATTTGCAAAATTGCTTTTTGTTTAAACAGTATTCAGGATCGAACCGTTGCGCCGGAATCATACAACTTCAGTTTGAAAATGATTTTCTGTTTTCAGTTTCCATGGTGATCTGCGGACCACCCCGTACAGGTAACATTCGACACATAATCAACAGCGGCCTAATTGGTTTCCAATGGGCACTCTCCGGAGCGGTGGGAGAAAATTACTGTCATTGGAGGAATTCCACGACCACGTTCGGTCACACAGAGTGTCGTAAACAGTCAGTTAAACATAGTCACCTGTAAACACCGCGGCACACGCGTTCATCAAGCGCACGCTGCACGCTGCTCGTCAACAATCAAACGCACATCGCGCACTCAATCCGTCTTGGACACTCACTCTGTCATTTGCAGCGGTTAATACACAGTCATTTGACCGGGGAACGAGAAGATTTGTGTGCTGTGATCAATTAAGACACCATGCTGCGTGCTGCTATCACACGACCACGCTCTTTCGTGTCATTCGTATCCACCATTAAATATTTAACGCCAAAGTACTTTCATTTTCACGTTTGCGGCCGCTTTAACGATATTATTTAACAACATCAATCGACGAGACAATCCGTTCGAACGTTTAGTTTATTTCCAATCGCAACGAGCCTGGACAGGACTCGGTTGTCAACTGCATAACTTTGTTATTAATAAACATTTTTTCACGAGACTTTCACCAGCACATCCGTGACACTTCGCCGAGTAAAACGAGCCCAAGCACGACGCGATTCGACGTACATTTCCTCTGTAATTCACGATTAAATATCTCGGTAGCCGAACAATTCGGATAAACGAGGTTCCATTAAAATCGTGGATTACTCAGCGAAATGAACTACGAACTGTATCGTGCTTGGGCTCATTTTACACGGAAAAGTGCCAGGAATATGCTAGGAGACGTGTCACGCAAAAATAATTAAGAACCAAACGGTTACGTCGATAAAATTAGTATTTTCACATTAATGTGTCGAACATTTTTGGGATTTCCTTCGCGTATATCGAGACACTACTGCACGGGTAATCGACGATTACGTATTTGTCAATGTTCAACTTTTAAAACTCGCATCCTCTTCACAGACAGCGTCTGTGATCCGAAAAAATGCAGCTCGACGATCTTCACCAAGCCCTCGGTCTCGACAAGAACCATGCAGATCCGCGAAGAGAGACCATTACGTTCCCGATGCCTGGCAGAGTCGTCGCGAGTTAGATCTCGAACGGGAAACCAACAACAGGGGTAGAAAGAAAAGTTGGTGTGGGTCGCGGAAGACAAAGAAGGGGCGTCCCTCAGTCTTTGTGCATCAATCAGAGGATCGAATGTTCGCCGATACAAAGGATCAGTCCGTTATCCGCGGGATCTTTCCATTCTCGGGGCAGGAAGAAGAAGAAGAAGAAGAATAGGGGATGGTTGGATGGCTGGGCGAGGGGTGGAGAAAGACGGGAAAAGGCTTTCGCTCGTCGCCGGAGCAAGAAGAGCCCGGGGGCCAAGTTTCCGGTCGAGCTGCTCCGACTTTGCGGCCACAGAAAAACGCCGGGGTGGATGAAAGCTAGCTCCTATAAGGTCTATGCGGAGGTTCTTGGGGTTTCCAGGGGGTGGGGATGGTGGTTAACGAGTCTCTCTTGGAAACGGGACCGAATGCACTCGCGGTCCGCGAGGTTCGGTCGTCGCCTCCACGTGTAATACCAACTTTGATTGCCAATCATTTCTCACCGAGGCAAGAAGGTTATTACCTATCCACTTTGCCGGAAGATCCTCTTCGTGCCCCTTCTCCTCCTACTTCTCTTCAAGCTCAGTCTTTTTCTTCGGAATGCTCTGTAAGGCACTCGCGACGGAAAATATGGCGGCCCGTTCCGCCGCGAACTTTGCAAAAATATTAGTTTGGCACACCTACTTATCCCCCACGCTGACAGCCGCTTCAACACCTGCTCTCCATCTTTTTCTATCTCTTCTTTAAGAAAGCCCGGAGACTCTTTAAGACCCCCGCGGACTGGGGATCGTTACATCTGACTTGATTAGGCGAATCCTGGGTGTGCGGTGGAGCGAGTTGGTACTTGGTCGAGAAACTGCTGAGGAAATGTTGGCTGATCTTTTCTTGATGAGGTTTGGTGATTGGTTTTGCTGTGATTCGGAGGATTGCGCCACAGCTCGCCAGATGTAAATTTTGGTTGTTGACTGGAGGCTTGAACGAAGCTGAGAGAGCGAGTGCGACGCAAAGGGGGTACGATGCAAAATACATTCTGAAGAATCGTCATCGAGATAAATTTTGCTTATTGACTGGAAGCTGGAGCAAAGCTGGTAAAAAGAGTGCGACGCAAAGGGGGTACGATGCAAAGTACATTTTGAAGAATCGTCATCGAATTAAATTGTGCTTATCGACTGGAGGCTTGAACGAAGCTGAGACAGGGAGTGCGACGCAAAGGAGGAACGACTCGGAACAGTTGACGTTCGAAGATTCCTAAATAAATTTCGGTTATGAACTGGAGGCTTGAACGATGCTGAGACAGGGAGTGCGACGCAAAGGGGGTATGATGCAAAATGCATTTTGAAGAATCGTCATCGAGATAAGTTTTGCTTATTGACTGGAAGCTGGAGCAAAGCTGGTAAAAAGAGTGCGACGCAAAAGGGGTACGATGCAAAGTACATTTTGAAGAATCATCATCGAATTAAATTGTGCTTATTGACTGGAGGCTTGAACAAAGCTGAGACAGGGAGTGCGACGCAAAGGGGGAACGACTCGGAACAGTTGACATTCGAAGATTCCTAAATAAATTTCGGTTATGAACTGGAGGCTTGAACGATGCTGAGACAGGGAGTGCGACGCAAAGGGGGTATGATGCAAAATACATTTTGAAGAATCATCATCGAATTAAATTGTGCTTATCGACTGGAGGCTTGAACGAAGCTGAGACAGGAAGTGCGACGCAAAGGGGGAACGACTCGGAACAGTTGACATTCGAAGATTCATAAATAAATTTCGGTTATTGACTGGAGGCTCGAACAAAGCTGATAGAAGAAGTGCGGTGCAAGAGAGGGGGGAGGGGGAACGATGCAAAATACTTGCTCCCGATGTCTTGTGGACGTGTTTCCATAGCTGCCAGGTGATTAATCGGCCTCGGTCTCACACCAGAGGGCCCGAACCTTATACTTTGGCCGGGCTGCGCGAAGAGAACACAGGACCCGGCGGCCGATTTTTTGCGAGGATCGCTCCGTCATCGCAGAAGGCGGCACCTCTGATCTGCCTCCCGGCCCGGAGGCTCCGGGGGCCTTCCCATAATCACCTGCGATCCTTTCTCGCGCCGGGGGCGATCTCACCACCGTGGTGCACCATGAAAACAGAGAGACCGGGAGAAGACGGAGAGGGGACAGAGACCTGTCTGGAATCCGCGGCCTCCGTCGTGTTCCGGCAAGGTCGCTGATTCCTTTTGCTTTTACTACCTGCCCATCCCCCCTTTCCACCGTCTCCACCTCTTCTTCTTCTCTCTTTTACCTTCTACCAACAACGATCAGCCCGCCACTCGTCCCATCCGTCGATTTTATTGGAGCATCGGCTACTTCGCGATTTATTGCTGTAATTGAATAGCTGGAAACTTTTCCCTTCTACCCGGTGGCGTTTTATTACCGCGATCATCGAGATTACCGAACTGGTAATAAGGACGCTCTTTCGCAAGTTCGAACTGCTTCGAGGGACCCCAGTCGATACACTGTTTCACCAAGCTCTTCAGTTCGAAGCGGACCAGTCTGTTTTCTCCCGTGAAACGGTGGACGTAATTACCGACTCGATTCGCATACTGGAGGTAAAGAATTCTCTGTCAAACTTTCCTTATCGTATCCGCGACATTTTTGCGATTTAAATGATACCAAACACGACCCAGATCGGTCTATATTTGCATGTTTAATACACGATTCAGTGGAACCTCGTTTATCCGAACCGTCGATATTCAATCTGTAATAACTTCGTAAAAGATGATCGTAGAACCATGAATTTGGACTCGTCTCCAAGCTGGAACCTTCTACTTTTGCACTGTATTGTTCATTTTGTTCTCGGATATTTTTCTATAACAAAAAACCGGGGATACGTTTTGTCTGTAAAATAGATTGAACACGCGAAAGGAATACATCAGTCTCGGGTTTTCCACGCGGGCATAGACACTGTGATCACAGCAGGAAGAACCCGAGGTGAAAGAAAGGAAGTTGTCGCGTGGGCAGGCGTTCGTTGAAACCCGATACTGCGATCGATACTTCCACTGACCGGTTAAAGCTGACGATGATGAAGGGTGAACGACGACCGATACTGACAGCGACGCCGACTGCGTAACATGGCTTCTAGTGTCGAATATCTCGTGAGGGTTCCTACGACTACGACGAAGAGACCAACAGACCACGGAGAGCCATGCTCGTCCCAGGAGGTTTCACGACCAGTTTCGTCCATGGCCAACCGTGCCCGGTGCCATCCATTTATGTGTCTGCACTTGTGTGTACGACATCCGACTGCTTACGTCTTCTGTCACTGCGAATCTTCTCAAATGCGAGCCTTGGATTCGAAGGATTCCTTATATCCTTATATTTACCTTCCTACCGCAACACTGGGTTTAGAACCCGACAAAATGGCGGCTCTCAATTTGCGATTATTAAGGGGGCACAGCAATCTCTGATCCTAGGGTATTTATCCGACAGATTGGTTTCAGAATTTTCGCGTACGACCAAATAGAGTGAACAGGTCAGAATCTGCATCATACCAATTTTGTTTAAGTTTCTACTTTTTTCAACTAGAATGTTCTTCCTAGAAATCTGAATTAATTAGAGTATGTGTATCTGGGTATTTGATATCTGACAGATTTTTTCGGAATTTTCGCGTACGACCAAATAGAGTGAACAGGTCAGAATCTGCATCATACCAATTTTTTTTAACTTTCTATTTTTTATATCTAGAATGTTCTTCCTAGAAATCTGAATTAATTAGAGTATGTGTATCTGGGTATTTGATATCTGACAGATTTTTTCGGAATTTTCGCGTACGACCAAATAGAGTGTACAAGTCAGAATCTGCATCATACCAATTTTTTTTAGGTTTCTAGTTTTTACATCTAGAATGTTCTTCCTAGAAATCTGAATTAATTAGAGTATGTGTATCTGAGTATTTGATATCTGACAGATTTTTTCGGAATTTTCGCGTACGACCAAATAGAGTGAACAGGTCAAAATCTGCATCATACCAATTTTTTTTAGGTTTCTAGTTTTTACATCTAGAATGTTCTTCCTAGAAATCTGAATTAATTAGAGTATGTGTATCTGAGTATTTGATATCTGACAGATTTTTTCGGAATTTTCGCGTACGACCAAATAGAGTGAACAGGTCAAAATCTGCATCATACCAATTTTTTTTAGGTTTCTAGTTTTTACATCTAGAATGTTCTTCCTAGAAATCTGAATTAATTAGAGTATGTGTATCTGAGTATTTGATATCTGACAGATTTGTTTCAGAATTTTCGCGTACGACCAAATAGAGTGAACAGGTAAAAATCTGCATCATACCAATTTTTTTGTGAGTTTCTAGTTTTTACATCTAGAATGTTCTTCCTAGAAATCTGAATTAATTAGAGTATGTGTATCTGGGTATTTGATATCTGACAGATTTTTTTCGGAATTTTCGCGTACGACCAAATAGAGTGAACAGGTAAAAATCTGCATCATACCAATTTTTTTGTGAGTTTCTAGTTTTTTCAACTAGAATGTTCTTCCTAGAAATCTGAATTAATTAGAGTATGTGTATCTGGGTATTTGATATCTGACATATTTTTTTCGGAATTTCCGCGTACGATCAAATAGAGTGAACAGGTCAGAATCTGCATCATACCAATTTTTTTTTAAGTTTCTAGTTTTTTCAACTAGAATGTTCTTCCTAGAAATCTGAATTAATTAGAGTATGTGTATCTGGGTATTTGATATCTGACAGATTGGTTTCAGAATTTTCGCATACGACCAAATAGAGTGAACAGGTAAAAATCTGCATCATACCAATTTTTTTGTGAGTTTCTAGTTTTTTCAACTAGAATGTTCTTCCTAGAAATCTGAATTAATTAGAGTATGTGTATCTGGGTATTTGATATCTGACAGATTTTTTCGGAATTTTCGCGTACGACCAAATAGAGTGAACAGGTCAGAATCTGCATCATACCAATTTTTTTTAGGTTTCTAGTTTTTACATCTAGAATGTTCTTCCTAAAAATCTGAATTAATTACAGTATGTGTATCTGGGTATTTGATATCTGACAGATTTTTTTAGGAATTCTCGCGTATGATTAAATAGGAAAAATTAATAAATAACTACACTCCAGGTCGGCATGTACGATTAAGATTTCACACAACACGGTTCTCTTTTTACCATTTATACGCTCGAAGCAATTAAACGCAGAAATACAATCTGCCCTACGATCGAAATGTGTCGGACCGGTTGAAAAAGAATTCTTCCGATCGTGGATTTGGTCGTCGGTTTCGAAGATCGATCGAGGATCGAGATAGCGATTTTAATTGGTACTTTCAGGATATACGGCGGAAACGTGTTACAGAACGTCTTTCAGGTTAACTGTAGATCGTTAAATCTCGATTTGATCTTTGAAATCGTTCTAGTTAACGAACCGGTTTTTGTAGATTTAAAAATCGACAGATTTCTCATAAATTTTTCTGCGTGCCGTACGAAAGATTGCGGAAGCTCTCGCGAAACCGAGCTTGTTTAATAAATATAACGGTTGCGATAGTAGATTATTTCCTCTCGCAGCAGTATTTTTGCTAAATTATTATCCACGATTTCGTCTCGATACCAGTTCAACGATATTACGTATTACGAATTCGTAAAAGTACGTAATCAAGTGATTGATAAGCTGAAATAATTCCTGATCGATTGATAATAATATAAATAAATGATTTAATTAAGAAACGAGAGACCTAGATCGAAATAAAAAATTATATATAAACTTGTTATATTCTCCTGACTATTTTTTCACATTAAATCTATTAACATTTACACATTTTAAATTCCTAAATGTGGTGATTAATAACAATTTATGAAATAAGGATGATACATTAATTAATGATGCTATTATCAGTATTCAGATTTGAATTTCATGCCTTGCAGTTTTCATATCAAAAATACCTAATCAATAAATAAATCTGGGGAGCTTTTATGGAAAATGTAAATAAGACAATTATATTTGTGGATTACAGATATTCCGAATGATCAGATTTCACTGATCCGTTCTGTATTTTTCACCAACATTTTCAAAATATTAATACAAATATAATGATCATGCTCGACGCGTGTCGCAAATGCTCCAGTAATACGAAAACGATATTTTGAAAGAGCTTGAAGAGAATAAGAGTGGCCCGACGTAATCAGCTCGCGTTAATCTTCGAGCTAATTGGCCATTTAAATGTGAATTAATTTTATCAGCCCCTTTAAATTTAGCTAATTAACAAACTATTATGGCGCGCGACCGACACGACGCGGCGAATGACGTGCAGTAAAATGACGATTTCCCGTTGTAACAGCGCAATTTCGGTAAAAAAGTCACTATACATTATGTATAGTTACCGTAAAAATTTATTGACAATTTAAAAGGCACACGGTGTCCCATAAGGTACCTTTCCATCATTAATAACCACTTTTCTGTGTTTTCTACAATTTATTAATTAAGAGTTCTCTTTACTTCGATCGACAATTGTTGATAAATAATAATATTAAATAAATAAATAATATTAAGCAAATTTTGCAAATTATTACATGAAATTTTTCTTCGACGTTTCGATCTTAATTCAGATCATTTTCGAGAGTAGAATTTTGTTGTCACTGCGTCTGCAAGAATTTACCAATTAATTAACGTATGGTTGACAAACAGCCAAGCCACTTGCTGACAAAGCAAAAAATATAAACTCACTTGCATCGAGAAGATATTAATTTAAATTCTTAAGAGTTCTGGAACAAATTGTGAGGATTTGAAACAAAGAATTACTTTTCTGGTTGAATATTCGCTGCTCTATCTTTATTACAGAAATTGATCGTGAAATATATGAATATTTATACACATTTTAAATGAATGCAAACTGATGGGAGTTTTTGAAGTTCTCCAGAGACGTTAAATGGAACTTCGTATACTAAGTGAATTTGACTGCGCAGTGTGCCCTTTGAAGGTACTGTAACTTTGTTGTCTGAACTATTTCTGTGCTTTACTGTTCTTCAGAGCAGAGCTGAATTTTCTTTGTGAACGAAAACGATCCGGAAGCAGCTAGAAAATTACAAAACGTGGCGAAACATCCCAGGAAAATGTCGAAGTCTCCTCTATACTGTAACGTGATAGAAGTTGGTTAATACTTTTATGAAAATCGTGTTTAAAACCATTTTTTATGAATTTTCTGTAATCCGACAGAAATATTCTTTCGGAGAAATATCTCCGATACTAACGATAATAATAAAACATCACGTGCGCGTTGCCGTGCCAGAAAAAGCCCGCAGTGGTTCATTTGAATCGCCGATAAAAACGCAAATGAGATTACCGATTTTTAGGGCCAAGTTTATTTCCCCGTAGCGATTCGAATGTAATGAGAATCTGCAGTCGGTCTCTCGGTGTAACATAGATCTTTTATGGCAGTCCGTATTAATAGAGGAAAGAATGTTGGCACAAAACGCGCGAAGAATTATTAAGAAAAATAAAAAAGAAATGACAGAAGAAAAAGAAAACGGAATGACCCTTTCAGAACAGTTCATCATCGTTGCAGTAAGCAGTGCATTCAAAGCGGAATTATAATGATGACATGTACAATCAATCACCATCTGATTCCAAGGTAAGCTTCTTCGAGTATTAACGCGTCCTGAAAACTCGGCTGGACTCTCGGCGTTAGTGAGATTTGCGATATTCATTCGTCGATCATAATAGCTGGGTCCGTACAATGTAATAATAAATTAGATCGAGCGTTTTCCAATTTAAATCTGACGCGACGACAATACTATCTATCGAGCTTCGACAATACGCTCTTTTACCGAACTACAACGATACAAAAAGTAAGAAACATTAGAAGATTTTAAAAATCGTAGGTTGATGTGTAGCTGAGGCGAAAAGTGTCCTCGGTTTTTCAATCGCTACGTTCTGGACGAAGATCTTGGAACAAAATGAACAATGCAGTACAAAAGTAGAAGATTCAAGCTTCAAAACGAGTCCAAGTTCAAATTTCCACGATCATTTTTAACGAAGTTATTATAGTCTGAATGTCAGCAGTTCGGATAAGCGAAATGCTACGTTATGGAAGAACATCTTGGTACAAAGTGAACAATGCAGTGCAAAAGTAGAAGATTCAAGCTTCAAAACGAGTCCAAGTTCAAAGTTCCACGATCATTTTTAACGAAGTTATTACAGTCTGAATGTCAGCAGTTCGGATAAGCGAGATTCCACAAGAATCGTGTATTAATCACGCAAAAATAGACCGATCTGGGTCGTGTTTGGTATCATTTTAATCAGGAAAGTGTCGCGGATCTACTAATGAAAGAGTGTGGCAGAAATAATTGTGAATAAAAGTGTAAATTATAAACAATAGTGTACAAAACTTCGGACGGACCAAGTGGCCCGTTGAAGATTCCATTCTGTGCGATCTGATAGCAAATAGGGTGTTCGTGGGAGGAACTAAACGTTTCCATCAGTAGCGAGGACTCATCGAAGTGACCATAGCCATTCCCGGAGCGATCCCATCGAAACAGTGCTAAGTATCGAATCCGGAGCACTCGGGTTGAAGCTGTTCGGTCGACACCTTTCGGTAATCGGCGTATGCGGGGGTGGGCACGGCGGGGATAAACGATCGCGGATCTCGAAGATCAGAGGCAGAGAGATGATCAGCTGGTTCCGGAGGATGAAGTCGTTCGGCGGGACTGGCCGGGCGTTAAAATTACCCATCGCGGTAACCCGAGCGACGAAAGAAGGATGGACTGTTATCGGCGAGGGAGTTTCGGAACGGGGGATGGTCCGGAAAAAAAACGCGGGAGCAGAGAAGAATCTGAGAAGAGAGATGGAAGAGGATCAAACGATCAGGACGAGGAGGACGATGATCGAAGGAGGTGGGAAGAGGTAATCGAGGTGGGGGGATGGGAGGATAATGCGTTGCCGATTTCGCGATGACGTCGAGGAAAAAGGAGGAATGTCGGCGGGAGAGAGGGGATCCGGCGAGAAACGACGGGCAACCGATGGAAAAGAAAATAGAGAGAGCGAGTGCGGAGCGGAGCGGATCTTTCAAAGAGGCAATTTCGTAATTACGAGAGAGGAACGGCTGCGTGGAGAGCGACCTGCTGGCCGGAACGAGATCGTATCGCGTTTTTCTTCTTCGGCTGCGGGATCGAGACCGAGACCGCACCGGGACGACGGGGGCATAACCCTATCACGATAACAATCGAGACGGACCCCCTTGTATATATTTTGCGAGCGGCTTCCTCCTTTCTCGCGCCGCACCGCGCCGGGAATATCATCGATCCCCGACGCGACGGCAGCCGCGGGCACCACCGAACGATTTCGTTCGGGTGCTAAACGGTTCACCTGTTGTGTGTACCATAGTCATTCAATGGCTTAGAATACACATAGACACCCGGGCTCGTCTCTGTTCTCAAACGTCCCAATAAAACATTCGCGGATTGGTCATCTGTAGGAACACGACTCTCATTCGTTTCTGACTTTCTTTTTGCTTTGCCATCTCGTCAGACCATTTCTACTAGACTAGATTTACACGAACACTTGCCCTGCATTATTACCCAATCGTTTCGCGAGATTTCAAGATTGCCATAACTTTTTTGTACGACACCCTGTATATTCTCTCCCATGATCTTCTAGAGCCAGAAAAGACGAGTCGAACGAGTACAATGAACGTACCATTCCGACCATTAAATCTCGAGATATTTTCGTTCGAAAATCTAAAACATTTTTCAAAAAATATTTTCAAAATATACCGAGATCCTAATGGTACGTTCATTATACTCGTTCGACTCGTCTTCTCGTGCTCTGTAAGAATGTCGAAGAAAACTGTACTTGTTGTAAAGTTAAAAAGATTGTTCACTTAAAAATATCCGTGAAAGCAAACGATTAGATAACAGGGGAGCTCGGCCTCAGACACTTCGCTCCGCAGCCGCAGCTATAGTGCATAGTTAGGCGGCTTGTCTTGGGTTACCCCTAACCGACGTAAGAGCAGTGTGACGAAGCGCGTTGAGCGGCGAGTGTAACTGCTCGACGAAACTTGCCAGGCAAACGAATCCGCTGGTTAAGCAGAGAGAAGCCTTAATCCATCCGGGCGTGACGTCTGTTTTCCCGTGTGTGTGCACGCCGCCATTACCTTGCACATAGGGAGAAACTTCGGCAACCGGAAGGGCGAATTTCACCTGACAGGCATCCGTCCGTCCGTCTGTAGAATCTGGTTTCTATTCGATGTTTTACCCGATGCTTTTCTCTTAGCCACTTTGGGCGTCCTGTTGATCCAACGGGATCCTCCAAGTTCGCCTGCTTGCCTGGCTGCAGTGCGCTGCATAATTGATCGAGTTTCGCGCTTACGCGAATTTCGAGGCTTCACGGACTGCTGAACAAAAGACGGAACGACACGGCGAACGTGTGCTCGGGATTTTATTGATTCGGAGCTCGGCTGGTCGGAAAGCTGGCTCACCCTCGGCGTTCTTAAAAGTTGATAAAAAGTCATCGAACGGATAGGCACCGATTTAAACCGGTTTCGAATTTTTGTAGGAAATTTTTTAATCGACAGTTCGGATAGTAGAGGTTCTACTAAATCGTGGATTAAACGGGCAAATTTGCTGGGAATTGTATCGTGTTTGGACTCGTTTTAATCGGGAGAATGTCACGGATAAATTCATCAACGTTCCAATAAAAAATGATCATTAATAACAAAGTTATGGTACAAAATACGTATTGTCTCACTGATTTATGTAGTTAAATTTCAATGAAGCATCCAGTGACGCAGCCATTCTTTTGATAACGTTCTATTGTTCCTGCAGGTTGTGCCGATTATACCACAGCGTTAGTTTGCTTAAAACATTGTTGATTAATCTTGTAACTGGAAATACTACAATTTTTATGCTCGCTTCGAAATTTTCCCAACTGTCCAACCTGTCGATGGGGGAAACTAACGGCAGAAATTGGCGGTAAAATTGCGATAATTGCTCGCGGAACCGCGGGCTCGCGTGTTGCAGTTGTTCGACGGCCCGAGCTGTCGGAGGGAACTTTTTCAAAGTGCCATAAGAAATTCCATCAGGTTTCGGGCGTTCGCATGAAAGATTCATCAAGTTTGACTGGCGTTTCTCAAACAATGGTGGGAACAAGGAAGAAACGCGGACGATCCGAGGGGTGGGGGAGAAGAGGTTGAAGAAGGGAGAAGCAAGGAAAATAGAAATGTCCCTCGAACCAAGACCGAATCATCCGGCACCACCTGTGCGAACTACTTTGCGAAACAATTTCTCGCGGTAGTCGCTGGCATTGCGAAGTCGTTCGACCGTTACGATACTGGTTCGATCGAGTCGTTACAATGTCGCGGTACAATGGCTTCTATTCAGACTTCAGTGTCGGATGTCGCGACACGACAGACGGATCGATGTCCCCGACTGAACAGCTGTTTCTAGTGCTGTCTGCAGAAACGACATTTTCGAAAAAAATTCATGGGAATAGAATTTACTCGACCGCCATCTTGTATCACACCACACCTTCAACCAGACGCTTGCTTGTGTTCGAAGAAGACTGATTTTCGCTCGTAAGGTCGTATAAATATATATTTTGGTAAAAAAATACATTTCTGAGTAGTTGAAAATTAAATCATAAAGTCATAAATCATAAATATTGTGTTCAAAATTAGTAGGCTGTCTATTGACCCACGTCACAACTTACCATATTTAAAAAATCTCGAATGAATTAAATATTCCATATTAAAAATATGAAATAATATCAAATGATGGATGATAATATTTTATAATAACTAGACTCGTTAAATGTCTCAAATAGAAAATAGTCCAATTGTCTCAGTACCTGAATACTAAATAACAATAGCAGATATGTTGGATATATTAAATAATATAAAATCACTTATATGTGCCAATATAAAAAAGTAGCTGATGCAAATGATTGATAATAATATTTAATAATAACTTTACTCGTTAAATGTCGAAAAATAGAAAATCTTCTTAGTACCTAAATATTAAATAACAATAGCAGATATGTTGAATATATTAAATAATATAAAATCACTTATATGTGCCAATATAAAAAAGTAGCTGATGCAAATGATAGATAATAATATTTAATAATAACTATACTCATTACATGTCTCAAATAGAAAATCTACTTAGTACCTGAATATTAAATAACAATAGCAGATATGTTGGATATATCAAATAATATAAAATCACTTATATGTGCCAATATAAAAAAGTAGCTGATGCAAATGATAGATAATAATATTTAATAATAACTATACTCATTACATGTCTCAAATAGAAAATAGTAAAATTGTCTCAGTACCTGAATACTAAATAACAGTAGCAGATATGTTGAATATATTAAATAATATAAAATTAATTATATGTGCCAATATAACGAAGTAGCTGATGTAAATGATAGATAACAATATTTAATAATAACTATTGAATAATAATGTATAATCTATGTGCCAGTATAAAAAAGTAGACGACGGAATTGCGGGATTAAAAATGCGATAACACTCGTATACTATGATTTATCTCTATTATTACGTGATACGAAATTGCCATAGGCTGAATTTCCGAGGGCGAACTGGTTATAACCCAATGACGGTAAATATTTGTCAGCTGCCAGCAGTCGATCATTTCCCATCGATAATGCCACACGTCCACCGCGGTTTCGTTCGTTACCATTAAATGCTCGTTATTAAGTGAACAGAAAAAAAAATGGAACAGAAGAAAATATGGTTCGTTTAATGACACGGATAGGGGAGTCACGGGCCCGCGTGTTTAATTACAAGTGTCATCAATCACTCAGCAACGTTGGCCTGTCCTTGGTCTAGCTACCAGACATTTTACCATCAAAGGATCGTCCTGCGGCTAGAGGATTTTGTACATCAACGTCAACCTTACAATTAATTCTTTCCGTGGGTACCCAGCCGACCATCAGTTTTTATCACGGTGTCCCGTGTTGACGATTCCACACCAATTTTGGTGGATCGATCGCTCTCGATAACGTGCTACCTTGTTGTTCGTCGAGGTTGCAAATCAATTTCCTGCGGACGGCGCAAATTCGTTGGAAATTGAGTTTGAAAAATCTTGGATGTCTCACGGTGAAGTAGAGGGTTAACACCCTCGTGTTAACAATTACAACACCGTAAAATACAGAAAAAATTACAGTAGAAAATTTTCTAAAATGTATAGAAAAATAATTCAATCACTAATTTCGAATTTGAATTTTAAAAGAATGATAGAGTGCCATTTGAAAATGCTTCACTGTCGACCCACTCGGTATAACTCACTTCAATTATTGAATTATTTACTTGACATCTATATTTTGATAATTTGCCTGTGTTTATTGAAATACAATCTCGCAATATCACACAATATTATATTTCAATAAACACAGACTAGTAATTCATCGAAATGTAGATATCGAGTAAATAATAAAATGTGTAAAAAAATGATTGATACATCAATTTCAAATTTCAACTTGTTTAAAAATATGTAATCACGTATTTTTAAAAAATGTATAGAGTTGTTGCATTTTAAATTGGTCCAGTGACTGTTGAACCACCCTGTATAATTGTTATGTTAATTATTTACTCGATATCTGCATTTTGATGAATTACTACAACCTGTGTTTATTGAAATACCTATGCTATTGTGATATTGAAATGTTACATTTCGTATTAGATATTATAGTATTTTGCAAATATTAATATTAATGAGGTGACTTTGCATATAATGTAATCGATGCTTTTATATTTAATAGATGGAATCATTTTGGATCCACCGTGTATATCCTGGTTTTTCAAAATCGCGTGAGAAAAGAGTCGGCCGTGAAATAGAAAGAAAGAACAACTCAGACTAGATCGTATCGCACCGAGCAATTGTCTGATTGACGAAGAAGTTTCGTTGATAAAAATGAGGGAGGAAGAGAGTTGTCCCTTAAGCGCGCGACAAATGAGTGGCAATTAGCAGAGGCAGCGCCGCGAGACGTCGCGTCCCGTCTTTGTCAGATCGCACGATCGAGGATACGACGTGTTTACGATTAGGAGCGAAGGACACTGGTATAATTACAGCTGGCTGACCGACTGACGCTTTCAAAGGTGAAAAAGATTCGCTCATTAAAGAGACAGGCCGCCCCGGCGGAAGACGTTTTGTACGCTCGATGGGAAATTCTTTGTATTCGCGAAGAAATGTAACTTGGCTGACCAGCTGCGATGATGGAACGAAATTATTGACGAGAAAGAGAGGAACAAAACTGATGATTAAGAGGCAAAAATCTTAATTCGCTGAGTGGCTTGAAAGTGTAATGATAGAGTCCCATTCGGACTGCCTGAGGGTTTGTATTACGTTTCTGTGTTACTGTGTTTGATTGCGATGACCAGTTTTCTTTGTTGCGGTGAGGATTGTGTGTATGCGTGTAGCTGCATTTTATGGGGTGAGATGCGGACTCAAATGTATCAAGCGTCTGGATTGTTAGTATTCGAGAAGTCTGGAGTACAAGTGTTTAATGAATTAGAGGTTGAAGGATTCCGGGAGTTTAGATTCGACAGTTCAAAGCCCCATCGTACTGGAGCATGAAAGTCCTAAAGACCCTAAATACCAGAGTCACAAAGTCCCAAAGCCTCAAAGTACTAAAGTGTTGAGTCCCAAAACCCACAAGTCCTAGATCTCCAGAGTCTCAAAGTATCCCAGAGACCTCAAAGTACTAAAGTCTTGAAGTCCCAAAACCCCTAAGATCTAAATCTCCAGTCCCAAATCCACAAAGTCCTAAAAGCCCCAGACTCTCAAAGCCCCAAAATACTAAAATCTTGAAGTGCCCAAAGCCCCAAATCGTAAATCTCCAGAGTCCCAAAGTCCCAAAAGCTCCAGACTCCCAAAGCCTCAAAATACTAAAATCTTGACGTCTCCAAACCCCCAACATCTAAATCTTCAGAGTCCCAAAGAGTCCCAGAGACCTCAAAGTACTAAAGCCTTGAAGTCCCAAAACCCCCAAGTCCTAAACCTCCAGAGTCCCAAAGCCACAAAGTCCCAAAAAGCCCCATACTCCCAAAGCCTTAAAATACTAAAATCTTGAAGTCCCAAAACCTCCAAGTCCCAAACCTCCAGAGTCCCAAAGCCACAAAGTCCCAAAAAGCCCCAGACTTCCAAAGCCCTGAAGTCCCAAAGTGTCAGGGTTCTAAAACTTCGAAGTCCCAAAACCCCAAAGTTCCAAAGTCCCAGAGTCCCAAAGCCCTCAAGCCCCAAAGTACAAAAATAATCAACGATTAAAATGTCTCTATATCATCTCAACTTGTAAGATTCCCTTTAGAGTGTTGATTAAATATCGTAAACTATGAATCGGGAAGTTAATAAAATGAAAGCCTGACTGAAAAATTACGAGACGTCGGTACAGTGTATCCGGTGAGCCCAACAACTTAACGAGGAATCTCAAATGACCCGAGGAGATCAGTGGACCCCAAAACCAGCGGAAGTCGCTCTAGGATTAATTTACCGAGTGCACGGCGTGGACATAGACGAAACGACACCGTTGATCCAAAGTCCAAGCGTTCCTTTAGAAGATCCCATCAGGGAATACTGGGGGAAGGAAATGGCTGATAGATAACGAAGAAAAGGGCCCCGTATATCTCGCAATCCGTAATTCTTACTAATATACGGTTCCATGCATAATTAAACGTAACAAAAGCAAATTACCATGGAAGAAAAATAGAGACACACATTCACCAGAGAAAACAATATAATATAAAATGAATAATTGACAAGGATACGTAGCTATTCCAATTTCCATGTCATACCTAAATTATTATTAACAAGAAGATTGCGGTTAAAGCGTGTCTATTTAGGCTGCAGACTTTAGTGCAACGAAGAGGCATAACGGAAAACCGAATGAAGACGACAATGAAAAGAGAGTGGAGGAGATGGGGAGTGAGGTCAGAGGTGATCCTCGAATGCTGCCCACCTCTTGATATTCGCGTTGATCTCCACCTCCTCGCATCTCGGCTCCTCTATCGGCTTATGCGAATGTAGGCAGGTATGCTCGACTGCGTTCAGACTATACGGGGTGGTCCACCTAACTTGAACATCCCAAATATCATACATCGAATATTGTGTCAAGCCAAAAACAAGTATTCTCGAGGTCTTGAAGGTCAGGTTACAGATTGCAAGTTTATACATTTTTTTTCAACTGGCTGTGCATATTCTTGTTGCATAGGGATTTTATATGGAACCAGAATTAGTACCTAGAAACATAGAAGAACGTAGAAACATAGTATAGAGTCCCATTTGAAAAATATGATATATTCTTATTTTGCACAATGCCGATGATCTTGAAATATCGAAATAAATTGTTTCGTGCATTTTAATTTGACACACCCGTTTGTGGCAACCGAGGTGGGCGATTTTCGTGCTGCGCGAAAATCCACAGTCTAATTATCAATAATAAAGGAGACGTCCGAGGTGGTGAAGTTAGGTGGACCACCCTGTAGGTAGACAGGACCGTAAACCATAAAGATCTCGTACGGTGGACCGCTGCGAATCGCCCATTGACCACCCACGTGGCTTCGAATCACCATCGCCTATTTCTTCTATAGGAGGTTCTATCTCGTCCCCTCCTCCCCTCTCCTCATCCTGCCCTCAGCCTTCCCGGCTATGATTATCTGTTTCCGTTTGTTCGGAGACTTTACTCGAAACGCTCGGTTCATTGTCGAACCGATGGGCACTTCGAGCGGTTGCAAAAGAGGAAAAAATCTTGGGGATGCGAGCCACTTGGATTGCAAATTTAACGATTTCGTGAAGTGGGGAAAAGTGAAGTGAAGTTCTAGGTGTCAGGATAAAAGATTCAGAGATTCTAGATCTTCAGGATTCAAGAATTCAAAGATTCAGAGGTTCCAGATCTTCAGGATTCAAGAATTCAAAGATTCAAAGGTTCCAGATCTTCAGGATTCAAAGACTCAGAGTTGAAACATTCGAAGGCTCTAGATCTTCAGAATTCAAAGATTAAGCCTTGAAACATTCAAGGGTTCTAGATTTTCAGGATTCAAACATTCAAAGGTTCTAGATTTTCAGGATTCAAACATTCAAAGGTTCCAAATATTCAAGATTCGAAGATTCAGAGGTTCTAGATCTTCAGGATTCAAAGACTCAAAGTTGAAACACTCAAGGATTCTTGATCTTCAGGATTCAAAGGTTCCAGATCTTCATGATTCAAAGATTCAGAGTTGCAACATTCAAAGGCTCTAGATCTTCAGAATTCAAAGATTAAGCCTTGAAACATTCAAAGGTTCTAGATTTTCAGGATTCAAAGACTCAGAGTTGAAATATTCAAAGGCTCTAGATCTTCAGAATTCAAAGATTAAGCCTTGAAACATTCAAGGGTTCTAGATTTTCAGGATTCAAACATTCAAAGGTTCTAGATTTTCAGGATTCAAAGATTCAAAGGTTCCAAATATTCAAGATTCGAAGATTCAGAGGTTCTAGATCTTCAGGATTCAAAGACTCAGAGTTGAAACATTCAAGGATTCTAGATCTTCAGGATTCAAAAGTTCCAGATCTTCATGATTCAAAGATTCAGAGTTGCAACATTCAAAGGCACTATATCTTCAGGATTCAAGAATTCAAAGATTCAAAGGTTCTAGATCTTTGGGATTCAAAAACTCTACATTTTCAGCATACAAATACGCAACGATCTTAAATCTTCAGGATTCAAAGATTTATCATATATTCAAAGTTCCCAGTCCATAAACCCCGGAATGGATAGACTCTAAAATTCAAGGTTGCTAATCCTCCAGCTTCCAAAGCATCAAAGACCCCAGCTCAACCTCTAAACGATACAAACCATACATTTAAAAATGCGTGCTCACCCAGCTCAAGTCTGCAACCACCGCGATCCTCAAAATTTTATAGATCCCGCGGCTCTAAAACCCCCACAATTGAAACACTCGTTGCAGCCAGCAGCGGCGGAATCGCGTCGTCGGTGGGAGGAATCTCGTCTCCTAAACTTCGTCTCTTCGAGGATCAGACATCCTCGCGTTTAATATTCCGCTGTACTGCGTCCATCAAGGGGCCATTCCTGCAGGATTCCCGCGCAGGAATCTGCGATATCCCGTCTGTTTATTGGCTGCGAGTCCGGGGGTCGAAAGTGGACCATCCCGCGAGATAGATTCGAGCGCGAAAACTGAAGGATTCCCGAGGACATCCATTTATCCGTCTTTATGAAACGCGAGCGGAAGAAGGAAACGCCTCCACAAAGGGATCAAACGACCTCGTCGATCCTCCAACACTTTTCTCTCGCCTTTCTTTCCTCGGTCCTCGCGTCTTTAAAGTCCAGTTCTCATCGCGATACTCCGGACGATCCTCGAAGCCCACCGGAAACCAACCGACAAGTTAATTGGATCTTTCCACGGACCATTGGAATTTTATCTTAACAAACCCCATTTTATTTATTAAGATTGTTTCACGCTTTTTTTTGGTTCCAGGTATTCGGAACAGTGTGGACGAGCCTTTAGACGGCTGTGGAATCACGGCTGACCGACCGGGACCAGCCAATATCGGCATTATGAAATCGGGAAAAATTACGAGCCCGCAAATGAAATCCAAAAACGGGAGCTGGACCCTGTCGTCTGAGGTATGGGGTCGTCGGGCATCCCATCCGGCCATTTCTGAGTCACGGCCATGGGAAATTGTGCTGGTTCGACCCGGGTTCGAAATGGTTTTCCTGGGATAGTAAGCAAAATTTATGTGATTTTAGAAAATAGTTTAAATTTGTGGTTGTCGAGTGATTTTTGTATAGTCGAAGAATGTGGCTTGTTGCTAGAATGTAGAAAACAATCGCGGATAGACGAGATATCGACACCTGTATCGGTGACACCATGTTATTTACTGACGTAATTTGTTTATTTCGAATGCATTATTTACGACACTTTCGCTAGCATATTGCTCACTCTTTTCTGGTTAAAATGATACCAAACACGATACACTTTGCATTAATTATACACGATTAATCCACGATTCAGTGGAACTTCTGTTATCCGAACTAGGCAATGGAACGCCAGTGATATTTCTCGGATCGCTTCTGAATCAATTTAAATCAATTTATAGTCCAGGTGTATTGGTTCGTATTGTAAACAATTAAATCCTGGATTGAACAAACAAACTCAAATGGCATCGTGCTTGGTCTCGTTTTACTCAGAAAAATGTAACAAACGTGACGATAAGGGTTTCATAGCGGAATAATGAAGCAAAGTTTTGTCACAAAAATGTCCACCTGGACAATTCAACTTCGTGTCTTTCAAGACAATAGACTCCAATGTTAATTAAAAAATTCGATCTTAGTGTTCGACACCGGCAGAACATGTTACGAAGTAGGTGTTGTTTCGTCAGGTCATTTGAGGCTGGTATAACGCCGTCACAGAGGAGCTTGCCCATAGTATTCGCCCGCAAGCGTCACTGTCTCGACCGGAGCGAACCATCTTGTAACTGGCGTGTCGTCTCCTTGCTTTTAGGAATGCGAACACCCTTTGGACGTCAGTCGCCGCAGTCGGCAGCTGTTTGCTGGAAATTATCACTTACAATTAGAGTACTGTGGCTCGCGAACAGCGTTACAAGCCTCTGCGGCTCTCCTTTATGCAGGCGTATCGTGTTCGAGCGAGGCGTGCAAACATAACGAAGCGTCTAATGACACGGCTAACTGATAAGCAGAGATGGGATTAACGAGTCGACTGGCTTGACGGTCACTTATTAGCCACAAGATTTGTTGTCTGCGTTCAGAGATCAACGACTTCGCTGCTCTGTTCCTCGTCCTGATAATGCTACATGGAAAAATTTCCGGCTTACAGAGATTCTTGAATCTGAATTTTTGAAACTTGGTTTTATCGAGTGGCCCTTTGAATTTTTGTTAAATCACCTAGAATGCCTATTTGTTCCATTTCTACTCGAAACCATCACTTCATATCGCTCGTTCCCCTTCATCGGACCAGCGAGCTTATATCATCAAGTAAAACTGAATGTTCGATGGAGGATCAGTGCCATCACTAGCAACGCTCGTTTCCCTCACTAACTAGGACAAGCAAGGATTTACAATTGACATTCGGCGCTTAAATATCTGTTTAGATTTGCTTTTGTCACCTAGACTGTCTATTCTTTCTACTACAGTTTGGAGCCATCACTACAAACGCTCGCTCCTTTCGGTAAATCGGCCTGGTAATGTTTTTACTGGTTAGAAAAACGAATTGTTCGTTTGCGTCTCGGTGTCATCGCTAGCAATGCTTGTTCTCCTCGATAACTAGGACAAGCAAGGGTTTGGAACATACATTCGTCAACTTAAATGTATATGTAGATGCTGTCTCGTTACCTAGACTGTCTATAGGATTTATCGCAGTTCGAAGCCATCACTACAAACGGTAAATTATCCCGGCGAGTTTTCTACAATTGATATTTGGTGTACGTAGTGTTAAATAAGCTTCTTCTGGGTAGAAAAGTGAATTGTTCATTTGCGTCTCGGTGTCATCGCTAGCAACGCTTGTTCTCCTCGACAACTAGGACAAGCAAGGGTTTGGAACATACATTCGTCAACTTAAATGTATATGTAGATGATGTCTCGTTACCTAGACTGTCTATAGGATTTATCGCAGTTCGAAGCCGTCACTACAAACGGTAAATTATCCCGGCGAGTTTTCCACAATTGATATTTGGTGTATGTAGTGTTAAATAAGCTTCTTCTGGGTAGAAAAGTGAATTGTTCGTTTGCGCCTCGGTGCCGTCACTATCGGCGCTTATTCCCCTCGCTGAATCGGGTCGACGAGGTCCGAGGAGGTCGTGAGAAGAGGCGCGAACGGAAGGAAGGTCCGTTCATGGCTGTGTACGGGGGGCTCTATGGGGAAGAAGCGGACAGGCAACGGTGGAAGGGGAAGATGGCGCACGGCAGGCGCGTGGCTCCCACGGGTCGCCTCGAGCCGCTACAGAGGGAGAGGGAAAGAACGCGCTCCTTGAGAGGTAGAGACCATTGGCAACGTTCTCCTCTCCCCGGCACGTACTACCCAGACCCGATCGAAATTCCCTTCCATACATCCCGGCAAATTTCAACCGGTGTGTTTTTTCAAACGACGGCCCGCCGATTTCCGAAATCCAATCCCGCCCCGGATCCCATCAGAACTTTCGACATCCATTTAAATGGAAATCCTGATTTAAGATAAATACGCTCGCCGGATGCGTTTCCTCGCCATTAGGGGCGCCTGAACTTTTCGTTTGTTGCGTATACACTTCGGGCGTTCACGGTACAGTGAATTTCGAAAGGATCTCATTTTTTATCAGTTAGTATTATTTATACAGTTGCTTGTCTGCATAGACGTGTTTCACCACTGTTTCGCAATATTGAAGCAGTAGTTTGGATAATAATTTTGTTTGGCTTTCATGGTTTCCAAAAGATTCTCAGATACTCTTCAATGTCCCTAGAATTATTTCTCGTGATTATTATCATCTTGCCTTATCTTAATTATTTTAAATAAATCATTATTTGAAGGGAACGTATTTTAATATAGTAGTACAGGGTGTAAAGAAATGTTTGGTCCTGGCTGCCATAGGCGTAATGTACATCTTCGGATCGGGGAAGATCTGTGAAAAAAAGTTGCCGCAATTGTCCTTGATCTTGCATTTCAAAGGCAAATTTTTGTGTTATTGCATTGTATTCTATGCATCATGAGGACAAAAAGTATCAAGGGAACCATGAGTCAAAACTCAAATCACCCATAGTTCCCTCAACACTTTTTTGTCCCCATGATGCGTAGAATACAATGCAATAACACAAAAATTTGCCTTTGAAATTCAAGATCAAGGACAATTTTGCAGCAACTTTTTGAATACGCCAATGGCAGCCAGGACCAAACATTTCTTTACACCCTGTACACAGAATATCCCGTTCCGAATTATGTTGATAATCTCGGTTTGTCTGCAATCTTTAATGACCCATCGGATTACGTTCCTTCCGCTGCGATCCTCTGCGGCGGAAACCAGTATTCTCTGTGATCGAGGAGTCAACATCGCTCAAGATCGCGCCGGTATCTGCCGAAACAACTTGTCGGTCGGGAAGCAGGAGGCAAAACGAGGAGCGGCGGAGCCCGATTCCGAGAGGCCGTTCGGAAAAAAAGCGTAAGAGCCACGATACAAAACCAGCGGGGCGGCGGTTTTATTTTATTTCCCACCGGATGCAAATGGGGACGAGCTGTATCGCCAATAACAGTCGTTCGCGTCCGAATGGCAGCCGGGAAACGAATCGATACGGTAGCAATGTTAGCGCGAAGCTAATTGCCGAAATTGCCGTCCGAAAGAATCCGTCCCGAGGAGTCCGGGCCCACCGAAAAGGTCGGAGCTAATTACTTTATCTGGACGTGCTGGCTAATGGTCCTACGAGGAAGTTAATGATCGGCCGATACCGAGACGAATGGATCTCCAAGCCCGATCTCGGCCCGATCTCTCCCGCGTCCGATACTCGCGTGAATCGGCGTTATTAAATCTGTGGTTTCGCCTCCTGGAAGCTGGCCCCCACTTGTTGAGTTAAATAATTGTAAGCGAAAAGATATTAAATAACTGTATACAGTGACTCCCATTAATATTCGGACGCTCTAAAAAAAACGATAACTGGTTAAACGTTGAACTATACGACTTGAATTTTTTGGAGAAGCTAGAGCAAATAGTTTGCTACAGGATGTGGAAAAACATTTTTTCGAAAATTGCAATTGATCGGAGTTGTAGAAAAAATACTAAAAGTTGCATTTTACAACTTTTTTATGTGGGCCTATATTGAAAATTTTAAAAATACGTTTTGTAGATCTGTGTCAATTAAACATATTCTGAAATTTTCATCAATATTGATCGACGTTGCAATGAGCTAGAAACGATTAACGATGGTAAAAATTTCAGATTTTCTCGATTTTCGGGCTATAACTGTAGTAAATCTATAGATTCACACATCTTTCAATGCCTGTCGTTTTTTCCTGCATCAACCGATTTCGATGAAACTTTTGCAGTGCATATAGTTGACACAGGTCTACAAAACTTATTTTTAAAATTTTCAATATAGGCCCACATAAAAAAGTTGTAAAATGCAACTTTTAGTATTTTTTCTACAAATCCGATCAATTGCAATTTTTGAAAAATTGTTTTTCCACATTCTGTAGTAAACTATTTGCTCTAACTTCCCAACAAAATTCAAGTCGTATAGTTCAATGTTAAACCAGTTATCGTTTTTCTTAGAGCGTCCGAATATTAATGGGAGTCACTGTAACTGTTTTAATTCGAAAAGAAAGTACACAACTGATATATGAAATTAACGTAAACGTATCGTATTTAAATCGAACGTGATGACGTGTTTCGTATCTCGAGAAAAAGTCGAATCGCTACGTGAACACGTCCTTTTATATCCTACTTTTTCTAATGTTTAGAAATTTTCTAGAACAAATATTGATTTAACAAGATGTGTCGCAATCGCAATATCACGGCACTCACGCATGCATACACGATTCTCGATTCTCACATTCATACAACAAGTAACATCATACAAATCATTCATTTCCTACATAATTTTAACAGTTCAACCGAGTCGTGCTAAGTTTGTGCTACATTGTGCTCGAATATTATAACTCCCGTTGTTTTGTACCTCGTATACAGGGTGAGCCCGCAGAAACAGAAGAGAGGCGTCAGATGCAACTTGCATTGTTTCGAGGAGGCATTAATCTGATAGTAGCTTCTTTGTAGGTGGACGCGTGAAGGACACATGAAGGTCAACTTCATTTTTTTTAATGGAATGAGGTATTTTTTTACACATCAATCGATGCAGCTGGACATGCAGTTATTATGTACATAGTACTAACCTATGTATGTCGAAAAGTTAGTAGTTCAGGAGATATTTCAATTTAAATAACTCAAAAATACCATCACTGTCGACACTGTCGTACTAAGACGTTACACTAGTAAGTAAACGCTAACGACATTATGATAATTATTTATGATAATAATATGATGTTTTTTGAAGTACTACTTCATCACAATCTTAGCACAACTTAGCACAATTAAGAAAATTGAAAAAAATGGGGGCTACTAAAAAATTATACTATAATTATAATATTCGAGCACGATGTAGCACAAACTCAGCAGGACTGTTAAAATTTTAGTTTCGCACTGTCCATAATTAATTAATTTATATTTTAGATTAAGACTTATGTTTAAGATTATTTTCTTTTATTCTACATTATCTGCAAACATTTGTATTAAAGGACTTCGGTCCGTATAAAATAAATAATAATAATAATAAAATTATTTAATTCGACAAGTGGGGAGCTAACTTCTAGGAGGTTGTGTTTTTTGTTCTAGCGATGTGCCCTTGTTTCATAATTAAAGTATAAGTGTATATTTCATTTGCTTTGCATGATATTTGTATAATCAACGCGAATAATAATAGAAACAATAGCAATCATTCAGAACGCTTTAGGTACACCGACGTTGTTCTGCGGGACAGATACATTTTTTGATACTGTGACACGCGGCGTTGTTCTCGAAGACCACAGAACTTCCGTCGGCGAACAGTTCGTCGAAAAGAAAAGCTGCTTCCGATGCGATATATCCGATTTCGCTACTTACCGAACCGAGGGATTCAGAGATCCTGCAAGCGAATTTCCGGTTGATATTTTATGGATGCCTCGCGAACACGAGCGATCGAAGGTATCCAATCGAGCACTCCTCGAGAGAACAGTCCCGGGACCCGAATTCAATTGCTACGTTACTGCTACGCTGTTGGGATTTTAATGAAATATTTAGGAACACATCCGGGAAGGTTTTACGATTCCATTGATTCCAAACACGGTTCAATTTGGTCCAATATTATGCCTATAATCCACGATTGAGTGGAACTTCTCTTATCCGAACTGGTCAGTCAACGTGAGCGTCGTACGCTTTTACTTGGTCATTTTGCAAGATACAACAACGAAAAAATTACTATACGTAGTCCAATGTACACACTTTCACCTAAGACACTCGTTTTTAAAAAAGGTCCATTAATTTCTTCGGAAAAAATTCCCAAAAATCGCACATGTTCTCTTTTTCACTTTGAATTTATTATAAACGTCCGCAGGGTATAATTGTTCGGCCAGCAGAGTGTGCGGAAGAATAGTAGCAACGAAAGCGGTCGATTATGGTTGGTTATCGTCTTGTAGTTGCGGAACCGAGGGACTCTCGCGACGTGCCTTAATTTGAACGGGACTGTTCCAGAGCGGGCGATGCAAAGTTCGATTTTAATCAAATGCACTCGTTAATTATTATTGTACGTCGTAATTAAACCCCCGCGGTACGCGCTGAAGTTCCGAACTTGGGAACCAATTTACGCAACAATATCGCAAGTGGCGGTACGTTTAATACAACTGTAAATATACAACTGTCAAGAGCGCAGCGTCATGGCAGCCAACGCGCTCTGGACAAGTTGCAACTTCTGTAATCCGTAGAATGAACGCGGATCGTAATTTATGCAGAAGAAACACACCGTGATAAGGATTATTTTTGGTTGCTGGTGCAGTGTACTGTTTCCCTTTTGTCCTTCATCTTTCGCGGACGAATTTCACCACGGTTTAGTCAAGCAAATTCTGCATAAGATCAGCGAAAACAAGAATTTGTACATTCGTCTACTTAGGGACATTTTAAAAATTTTTCCTTTCGACTAAATATAATAACAACATTTTTTATTATGTTCCCAATATTTGCAGCCATTTCTTACATTGTTCATTATTCATGTTTGCACTAATTTTAACGCTCGGAAATAGTGAAATAATTTTTATAAGGAAATTCTGCGTTATTTTTTTATGTTAAGTCTTGTATGTGCAACGTTTTCATACATTGCAGCGAATAAATGTTTTTAATGATAGAACGTGGTAACTCGGTTTGAGTAATGATAGAACTATTCCATTTCTACATAATTTTTCAACACATACGAGCAATTGTGGGTGATTGTGTGAAACGCGTTTGATCACTTTAAAGTGATTGTTCAAAGGTGTAATATTTAGCATTTACAGGCTTCTGCTTTCACAAACTCGAACTCGAGCTACCACTCCCGAAGTGGTTACCCTTGTTGTTTACCATTGAATAACAGTGTTTGCTCTTGCTTTTTCAGCTGATTTGGTTCCATTCAAAAGAGCTCTCACAACAATGTACAATAGTGGTCTTCCAACATTCAATGGGAAAACGTCGCCTCGAAAATGCTGGAAGGAGATTCCACGAATGCACGCCTTAGTGTACACTATCCTTAAACGAAGAACCAGCTATCATATCCTGAAAACCTGCAAGAATGACAGTATGGACAATTATTGACAGATAATGATTCTTTTATGTATGAATTTGCAAGGGATAAATAAACACAATGTTATTACAACAACCAATCTTCGTACTTATTTATCGAAATACCTATTTTCCCAAACTTCCCACTTGACTTTGAGATATATTCATAATTTATTAATTGCAGTACGAAGTTTCGAAAAATATTCGAGCGTCTGACTTGTCGTTGACTTGTACTACTGAAATTTGGATACCTCCTTCGACGTCATGTTCTCCTAATACAGAGTTCAATTTTCGAGGTTTTCGAAAATTTTCCGAAATTTTCGACCGTCTGACTTGTCGTTGAGTTGTACTACTAAATTTTCGAGCGTCTGACTTGTGGTTGACTTGTACTACTGAAATCTGGATACCTCCTTCGACGTCATGTTCTCCTAATACAGAGTTCAATTTTCGAGGTTTTCGAAAATTTTCCGAAATTTTCGACCGTCTGACTTGTCGTTGAGTTGTACTACTAAATTTTCGAGCGTCTGACTTGTGGTTGACTTGTACTACTGAAATCTGGATACCTCCTTCGACATCATGTTCTCCTAATACAGAGTTCAATTTTCGAGGTTTTCGAAAATTTTCCGAAATTTTCGGCCGTCTGACTTGCCGTTGAGTTGTACTACTGAAATTTCTAAAAATTTTCGAGCGTCTGACTTGTGGTCGACTTATACTACTGAAAATCAGGATACCTCCTTTGATATCATGTTCTCCTAATACAGAGTTCAATTTTCGAGGATTTTGAAAATTTTCCGAAATTTTCGGCCGTCTGACTCCACGTTGACTTATACTACTGAATTTTCTAAAAATTTTCGAGCGTCTGACTTGTCGTTGACTTGTACTACTGGAATCAGGATACCTCCACCGACATCATGTTCTCCTAATACAGAGTTCAATTTTCGAGGTTTTCGAAAATTTTCCGAAATTTTCGGCCGTCTGACTTGTCGTTGAGTGTACTACTGAATTTTAGAAATTTTTCGAGCGTCTGACTTGTGGTTGACTTGTACTACTGAAAATTCGGATACCTCCACCGACATCATGTTCTCCTAATACAGAGTTCAATTTTCGAGGTTTTCGAAAAATTTTCGGAATTTTTCGACTTCGTATTAGGAGAACATGATATCAAAGGAGGTATCCTGATTTTCAGTAGTACAAGTCAACCACAAGCCAGGCGCTCGAAAAATTTCTAAAATTCAGTAGTACAACTCAACGACAAGTCAGACGGCCGAAAATTGCGGATAATTTTCGAAAACCTCACAAATTGAACTCTGTATTAGGAGAACATGATGTCGGGGGACTGAGGTCATGTGGCGTCTACAGTGGTGACTCTGATCCACTGTCGATTTCGGTCTCTCGGTGTGAGAGAGTCACATGACTAAAATCCTCTCACTCCACCTCCTCGTGGTGGTCCCTGGGCACCCTCTGCGGAGGGTGGCGAACGGAGTGAGGGGTGCAGGGGGGAGGGGGTCGCGTGTTTTGGGGCTTTATTTTTCATTATTTTTGGGGTTCTATTTTCTTCTTCTATCTTCTATTCTATTTATTAGTTACTTATATTTATTTACCTTTAGTTTATTTATATTTAGTTATTTCCTATTATTACTTACTTTTTATTTTATTTACCTTTTATTTTACTTACCTTTTATTTTACTTACCTTTTTATTTTACTTACCTTATGTTTACCTTTTTCCTCCTAGTTTTCTCTCTTCTCCTTCTGTTTTTTCTGTTTTGTTTGCGGTGTACCGGTCCTTTTTCTTTTTCCTCCCTGGGCAGTCCTTGTGGCGGTCCAGCGGAGCCGGGATGGGGCGCGTAAAGCGGGTGGGTTTTTATTTCGATTTTTTGCTTCTTCTTTTTTTGTCTTCTGTGTTTACCTCACTTACCTTTACTTACCTGATTTTATTGTTTTACCTTATTTAGTTGATTCTATTATTTACTTACCTTGTGTTACTTACCTCTCCTCTTCTGTGCTGTCTTCTTCTCTTTCTTTGTGGGTGTCCTCTTCTGGGTGGGTTACACGTTGATCCTCTTCCTCCGACGGGTTGGTTCCTCTATAATGTGATCGTGGCAAGTAGGTGTATGTGACCTTGGTCACCCGGTTTCGGCTAGCCGCAAGTAGTGTGTTTTCTCTCTCCTGGATCACGAAAATAAACAAGTTTACGGCGCAAGAGGGGGATACTCTAGTGCCGGCACAGGGGGGGTGGGCGAGCAGGCCCCCCCTGGGTCGTCATCCGGCAACTGCGAGCCTGTGGTGGTGGTTAACTGGGCCTCACAGGAAGGAATGGTTACCAGTAACATTGATGATGGAAAGAACATAATTGAGGATCCTATGGAAGGAACTAGTACATCTAATGCTGGAACCCCTAAAATATCCTCAGTTAAAAATATTGATGTCGTAATAAAAACACCCTCCGTTATAAAAACACCCTTTGTTAAAACAATTGATGAAATACTAAAATTTAACGAAAAGAAAAATAAAAAAGATAAAGTAAAGTCTGCAATTGAAAATTTAAATGATGAGTTAAAAGTTATCCTAATGCTGGCGAACAGAGTCGCTAGTCATTTGGACAGTAGATTCAACAATAAAAGTTCCATAAAAGGCGAAATAAAAGAAATTTGCGTAAAATTTCCTGAATACATTGGAAAAATTATTGATAAAAAAGAAAAAATTAGGATAGCATATGAAAATAGTAAAAGACAAATGCTCTACGAAAGCTTAAAACTTAATAAAGTAGACGCTACAACAAATACAACAATAACAATAGATGAAATAAAAAAAGAAAACATGCAACAATTAGTAAAACAAAACATGCAACAACAAAACATACAAAAACAAAATATAAAATCCATGCAAAATACAGACAATAGTCCAAAAATTACTTACGCAGAATTAACTAAAAGATCAAAAAGGAAATTAGCCAGTAATAATAATAACGGAGCTTCAATCGATAAGAAAAAACCTAAAACTACAGACTTTAGGAGAGACTATGGAGACTACTCTAGTATAAACTCATCCAGACGAGGTTCCTTTACAGTTATGTCTACCACGCAACAATCTTCAGACGGAGAGACTGATGGTCCTTCAGGAGAAATGAAGGATATTTTGAAAAGTTTGGATATACTCAGACAAAGAGTAGAAAAGTATAGTATAGAAGGAAAGAAATCCAAATTTAAAATGAAAGAAAGAAAAATAGAGGAAAGTAGAAGTAATTTAAATAGAAAAGAAGCAGAATGGGAAATCATCAGAAGAAGGAAAGGAAAGAGAAAAGAAGATTTTCAAGAATTAGGTACAGACAATGAAAGAAAAGCCAAGAAAGGTAATACTTCTGCCTCGGTCAATAGGCCGAAATGGACTATTCCAAAGACCGACGCAGTCGTTATTAAAGTAAAAGATGAAGAGGATTTCAAAAACACTTATTCACAGGTTTGTGTAGTCTCTGAGGGTTCTGACCTTGTCCAAAGAGTCCGAAAAACGAGGACGGGCCAACTCCTTTTGGAGTTAAACGAAAAAAGTAATGCCACGGACTTCAAGGAAAAATTAAAAATTATGACTGGCAAAAACGATGATATTAAGGTCTTGCAGAAGCTCTTCGACATCGAAATTAGGGATCTTGACCCCCTAATTAATAAAGACGATGTCGTGCAACAATTTTGTGATCAACAGAATATTAGTCAAGATGAAATCAAGATTAAAATCTTAAGACCTACTAAATTAGGTACGCAACTGGCGGTGCTGGAAGCCCCTATTGTCCACCTGAAGACTATCACTGAGAAGCCTAGGATCAGGATTGGTCTGACTTATGTCAGATGCAATCCTGCGCCTAGGATCATTCGCTGCTATAGGTGTCATACCTTCGGCCATTACAGCACAAATTGTCGTGCAGATATTGTGGGTGATAAGAGGTGCCGTCAGTGCGGCGAAGACGGTCACGATCTTGATTCGTGCGAAAATAAAGCTCGTTGCCTGGAATGTTTTAAATCCAATCTAAATTATAATCATCGTATTAGCACTATGGCCTGTCCGGCCTTCCGTGAGCGGGTCAGAGCACTTAAAGATCAGTTTAACAAATACCATGCTAATTCTACAGTTTAACGCCAACCACTGTAAGAATGCCCAAAATCTTATGGTACAAAAAAGTTCGGTGCTAAAGGCCGATTTGATTTGCATACAGGAACCGTATAAATTTGAAAAAAATTGGGTCGGTTCAGACGATAAAAACTCGGCCATTATAGTGATTAATAAAAATATTAAAATAATGGACAACCATAAAATTTACGGCAAATTTTATTGCGGCATTTATACTGAATACTTTACATTAATAAATGTTTACCTTACTCCTAATTGCAATATTCAAGATTATGAGTCATCTCTTGATGACTTAAAATCTGAAGCTAAAAATTGGAAACCACCTATCATTATCTTAGGTGATTTTAACGCGCGAAGTATAGTTTTTGGTGACACTATGACGAATAAAAGAGGCAATATTCTGACGTTATTTATTCAGGAATTGGATTTAGTACCCATTAATTCTATAGGAAACTATACTTTCAAAAAGAAATGCAGGAAAGTTACTAGAAAATCTAAAATAGATATAATATTTTGTTCACACACTATTTATAATTTTATAACAAGCAAAATAGATTATGAATATAGTTTCTCAGACCATGCTTACTGTTTACAAAATGTAGATTTTTCTAAAAATAAATTACACAATAAAATAATAAAACATAACTCGGACTGGTCTTGGAATACCAAGAATTGGGATACCAAGAAATTTTTTAAAATACTTAACGAACTAAATTTAAAAATAGATTGGAATAATATAAATTGTAAAACTATAAATAAATATATTAAAAATGTAAACGATGCATGCAGTAAAAGTATGAGTAAAAAATCTAATAAATTTCACTATAAGGCGAATCCATGGTGGACAGAAGATATCGCTCAAGCAAGACTTGATGTACTTAAGGCCAGACGCAAATATCAGAAAAAGATGAAACAAAAAATTGAATATACGCAAGAAAAAGAAAATTATAAAAAACTTAAAAAGAAATTGCAATTTTTAATAAATGACACTAAAAGAAATCAATGGAAGGACTTCGTCAACACTCTGCAAGAAGACGTTTGGGGAAGGCCTTTCCAAATTATTCGCAATAAATTAAAAAATCGTAAACCCGCACCGACAATACATTCTTCAGATGCAAAAAGAATTTTAAAAGGATTATTTCCGAAAGAGTTAAAAACAATTAAATATAGCAATTTTGGCACAACTAATAACGACTTAAAAACATATAACGGAGAAATCCGAGAAATTGCGAAAAAGATTAAAATTAATAAAGCTCCAGGTTTGGATAAACTCCCACCTGTAGTAATTAAAAATTTATTAGAATTTGACACAAAGAACATAACTATGTTAATTAATTTTTGCCTTAGTACTACACAAGTCCCAAATCAGTGGAAAATGTCCAGGACGATTCTACTGAGGAAAAATAACGAGGATTCGATGCTCCCATCGGATTACAGGCCTATTTGTATAGGCGACAGCTTTAATAAAGTTCTCGAAAAGATAATTGAAGACAGAATATTGACTGAACTTGGCTCTCCTCCGTTTAATGAAAACCAGTTTGGTTTCACCAAAAATAAATCAACAGTAGATGCGTTGTTTAAAATCTCTGAATATATTGCTGAAACCAATAACAAAGGTAAATACGGAATTTTTGTAAGTATTGATGTTCGGAATGCCTTTAATAGTCTTTGTTGGAATACTATATTTAAAAATATTAGAAGAAGAAAATTTAGCGTTCAACTACAGAAAATTTTACAAAATTATTTGAAAGATAGATTCATTAAATTTAAAGCCGCTGATAAGTGGATTACGTTAAAGATGGAGAAAGGGGTGCCACAGGGATCAATCATTTCCCCCACCATATGGAATATGGTGTATGATGACCTCCTGGGGCTCCCCTTCCCCTATGGAGTTTATGTAATCGCGTACGCCGACGATATCGCGGTGTACTCGTCTGATAGAAATCTTTATAAACTAAAAGAAAAACTTGAATCGGCAATTAACGAAACTATTGTACCATGGATTAATTCCACGGGCCTAGAAATTGCTCCAAAAAAGACGAATTTCTTTTTCTTTAACAAAAAAGTAGTCCCCAATGATTTCAAATTAAATATTATTGGTAATCAAATTAGTGCATCTTCAAACGTTAAATATCTTGGTGTGACTTTCAATAGATATAATAATTTCTTTGTCCACGTGGAAAACGTAACTGATAAATCTATTAGTACAATTGGTGAATTATCGAGACTTTTAGCCAATATTGGTGGCCCAACTTTTGGCGGTCGTAAATTATATTATTATATTCTTGAAGCAATACTTTGTTACGGATCACCCATTTGGGCTGAATCCGCTTTAAAATTTACTCATAACAGAGAAAGGTTAGAACGTGCCCAAAGGTTGGGCCTTAATAGGTTGGCTATGGCTTACCGAACTGTAAGTAGAAACGCACTCTGTGCGATAACTGGTGTTTTACCGATAGAAATACTATTAATTGAAAGACAAAAAATATATAAATCAAAAATAAAGTATAAAATAAATGATAACGATGATGATAACACTATACAACAAAAAATAATAGATAAAGAAAAAGAAAATGAAAATACTATCGCAGAATCCTGGATTGATTGGCAATCCAGATGGGACTATTATAAAAAATCTACGTGGACGAAGAGATTAATTCCATGTGTAAAGCAATGGAATTTATGTAAATTCAAAAAACTTAATTTTAGGCTTACTCAAATGCTCACAGGGCATGGAGTATTTAATACGTATAGATTTAGAATCAAAAAAGCTATAAATGAAAAATGTTGGTTTAATTGTAAAGCTATAGATGACCCGGAACATACATTACTACATTGTGATAGATGGGCCGGAGATAAATTGGTTTTAGATTTAAATCTTGGGGAAAACTTAACGGTTGATAATTTTGAAAACCTAATCACCAAGAGTGAAAGAAATTGGCACTTAATCGATGACTATATTAATAAAATAATAAAAGCTAAAGAAAAATATGAAAGAGAATTAGAGAAAAAGAATAAAAAACATGCAAAAACTAAGAAAAAACATGCAAAATAAAGAAAAACCATACGAAAAATTATGACAAATATATAAAATAATTTACTTACCTTTATTTGATAACAATTAAACATAATCAGTTATATTTTATAATGAAATATATACATTTAGTTACTTAATTAAATAGAAAAAAGTTTAGTTTTTACTTACCTGAAAAAAGTCAAGTTTATTTATCTAATAGAAAATAGTTTTGTGTTTAAGTTGATTTTAATAGATAATACTTACTATACATTAGTCATATAAATTGGAGCAATTTATATATTGGCATGACAATGAATAACTAAAACTGAAAATTAAAGTTGTGAACTGGTGTTTTTGAAATTAAGAGCCAAGAACAGGTGTGGCTTTGGGCACGGAGAAATACACCCGATGAATGCGGATAGCGGGCCATCGGGTGTATTATTCCGTGCAAAAAGGCGGAGAAAGAAGGTCTGGTGAGACCTGGGCGGTGGGGGTTTAGTCGGTATGGTGATTTGGCATAGGCCCTGATAATCCCCAATTAAGATCTAGAGGGGAACCGAGCCCGACACTACCCCCCCAAATTTCATCTGCGGGGGGGTGTGCTTAAGCTGCATTCCCCCACCGCCCTTAAAAAAAAAAAAAAAAAAAAAAAATAAAAAAAAAAAAAAAAAAAAAAAAAAAAAAAAAAGGAGAACATGATGTCGGTGGAGGTATCCGGATTTCAGTAGTATAAGTCAACGTCAAGTCAGACGCTCGAAAATTTAGTAGTACAACTCAACGACAAGTCAGACGGTCGAAAATTGCGGAAAATTTTCGAAAACCTCGAAAATTGAACTCTGTATTAGGAGAACATGATGTCGAAGGAGGTATCCGGATTTCAGTAGTATAAGTCAACCACAAGTCAGACGCTCGAAAATTTTAGAAAATTCAGTAGTACAAGTCGACGTGGAGTCAGACGGTCGAAAATTTCGGAAAATTTTCGAAAACCTCGAAAATTGAACTCTGTATTAGGAGAACATGATGTCGGTGGAGGCATCCGGATTTCAGTAGTATAAGTCAACGACAAGTCAGACGCTCTAAAATTGCATTAAATTTTTCTAAAATTGTGGAAATTGAACTTCGTATTAGAACAACACGGTAATAATCGGGGAGGCACCTATTTTCTCTATCTCTATCGGATAGTGATATACAGGGTGGGCTAAAAAAGAACACGTTGAAATATTCTGGTAAATATTCTTTATTTTTTCATTAAGAAATTACAATGTAAAATGAGAATATTACAATATTACAAGTTTACAATAGTTGTAGAGAATAGAAAATTGTTTATATCCATGGTATATGTAATTGATACGTCCGACAATACTGCAATTGAAGATGGACAGAGCCTCTAGTGCATCTAGTACATACAACTACAGCACATGGAAACTTTTTCACTTTACACGGCTAGTCAGCCTTGAAATCGTGTCCAATGGAACGGTCCTGGAGGACCGAGGACCGCGGTAGATACGTTTTCTTTCTCAGGAACGGTCGCGATACCTTCTATCCAGCCGCACACGTGCCACCAGGACGATAATAAAGAAAATAGAGGGCGAAGCTAGGCTCCTCCCACCACCAGCTAACTGCCCGCGCGCTTCCGAGCACGCCGCGTTATTGAATCCCATCATTTTTCAGGAAAGTCGCGGCCACAAGGAGAACCACCCTCATCCCCTCATCTTGTCCTCCACAGTTACAGATTTTCCGACCCCTCGCCGCCGCCATTACTCCTATCCGCTCAATGGCGTCTGAATCTTTGTCATCGTACAACCTGGCTCCGAAAGATTGCACACGAAAATTAACCCTCATCCGTCTCTCATTTTCCCAACCCAATTCTTCCCTTGTCCAATTGACGCGACGGCGAAAATCTGTTAAGACATTTTTTTCAAATTTACGATTCGTGGAATACATTGATTTCGGAAAAATATTTAGCGTTCTTGCCGAAATTAATTTTTACGTGGTTGCGACATTTTATAATGTCGGCGATTTCGCTACTGTGACGTATATTATAGAAAAATCTATTATTGTTGTATTTCTTTATGCTAATCAAATGTATGCTAATAATTAATTTATATTTATTAATAATTTTAAGGAGTGCAAACGTATATCACTACTTTTAAATTGTTGTTAATGATCCTGCCATATGTGGAATTCATCGAGCACAGAACAATATTCGATGTCGCTGCAGAAATGAATTTTTATATGGTGGCGATACTTTATAATGTCGGCCATTTTGCTATTACGACGTACACTGTCGTAAAATATATTATCAGTATAAATTCATAACCCAACAGAGTCGAATTCTTTTTTATGCAAATCAGATCTATGGTAATCAAATTCATGCCAATAAGATTAATATATTTTGATTAAATTATATTTATTAATCGTTTTAAAAGAGTGTAAACGTATGCCGTCATTTTTAGATTTACTTAACGACAATGTTATTTGCAAAATTTGCAGTATAGCAAATGCTTTTATGTTTCGAGCACTGCTTCGGGAAAAGAGAATAAAGAATGAAGGAAGACGTTACCCATCTGAGGAAACGCAGTTTTCCCCATAGGATGACGGGTGGTTCGCCTATCCCGTTGTTCTTCCGCCGGTTTCGTAACAGAGACACAAGCCACTCATTGCGAAATTGATTTTCTGCAAACGACAGGACAAATGCACTTGCCGCTGACACTTCCATTACTTTGCGTCTCGTGTGTCCCTTATCCGTTTAACTTCGTCGCGCGACACCTGTCTTGCGTTCTCCGCCCGTTGCTGCCGCCGCCGCTACTGCTCCCGTTCCATTCTCATTCCGCGGAGCGAAACCGCACCGAGCAATTGTGTAAATCGATAGTCCATAATTCGATAAACGCTGAACGCGCCTCGTTTCTTGTCTCGCCGTGATCCGTCGAGGCCTGTTTACAGACCTAATCTGATAATTAACCATTGACTCGATGGATGCGCTAATTCGACACTAATCATGGAAGACTACCTTAAGCCGTGTTCACACGAAACCAATTCTTACACATTAGTATCGGCTCAATTATAAAAAATTAATCAAGATTTCACGGAAACGTGTATTAACACTAGGGGTCGTTCAAGTAATTTTTTAGGGGTTTTACGGTTTTTAAAAAATTTCGAAAAAATTCTGAAATACTTTTAAGCCTAGAATATTATGCAGAAATTTTCATGACTTTACGTTGTCTTGATTTTAAAAAAATAAATCACAATTTGACGGGAACGTACTTTAATACTACGGGTTGTTTAAGTAACTTTTTACGAGTTTCACTATCATGAAAAAATATCCAAAAAATTCTGAAATACTTTTCGTTATCCCTAGAATATTATACAGTAATTTTTGTTACCTTGTGTAAGCTCGATTTTTTTAAATACAACAAAATTTGACGGGATTAATGCTAGAGATCGTTTACGTAACTGTTTAGGGTTTTACAGTTTCGAAAAAATTTTGAAAAAATTCTGAAACACTTTTCATTGAGCCCAGAATATTATGCAGTAATTTTCATGACTCTACGTTGTCTTGATTTTTTAAAAATAAATCATAATTTTACGGGAACGTATTTTAATACTACGGGTTGTTTAAGTAACTTTTTACGAATTTCACGATCTTGAAAAAATATGGAAAAAATTGTGTAATACTTTTCGTTATCCCTAGAATATTATGTAGTAATTTTTATTACCTTGCGTAAGCTCGATTTTTTTAAATAGAACAAAATTTGACGGGATTAATGCTAGGGATCGTTTAAGTAACTGTTTAGGGTTTTACAGTTTCGAAAAAATTTTGAAAAAATTCTGAAACACTTTTCGTTGAGCCTGGAATATTATGCAGAAATTTTCATGACTCTACGTTGTCTTGATTTTTTAAAAATAAATCATAATTTTACGATCTTGAAAAAATATGGAAAAAATTGTGTAATACTTTTCGTTATCCCTAAAATATTATACAGTAATTTTTATTACCTTGTGTAGCTCGATTTTTTTTCACTATCTAGTTTCACTATCATGAAAAAATATCCAAAAAATTCTGAAATACTTTTCGTTGAGCCTAGAATATTATGCAGAAATTTTTATTACCTTGTGTAAGCTCGATTTTTTAAAATGAAATAAAATTTGACGGGATTAATGCTAAGGATCGTTTAAGTAACTGTTTAGGGTTTCACTATCTTCAAAAAATATGGAAAAAATTCTAAAATACTTTTCGTTATCCCCAGAATATTATACAGTAATTTTTGTTACCTTGCGTAAGCTCTTCAATGTTCCTGGAATATATATATACAGTATAGATAACTCCAACAGTCTCAGGACTCTTCCGACGAAATTCGGATGAATTCCAGATTCCCTTTCCCCGCAAAAATCGAGTCTAATGAAATAACAATTGTCGAAAGACCAAGGTCGCGGCGATAAACCGAGAAAACTACAGTTTTCCGATGTAAGGATCCGACACGGTTGAAGGTGCCGCTAGATAAAGTACACGGACGAGCATGATGTATGCCGACAGGAGGAACTACTTCCTTCGCGCGGTTAAAATCCATTGAGCCGAGAGCGCAGGTGATGCACGGATGCTGTTTCGCGCGCTTTTCCTTGTTTTCCATTTTCCAGGCCCCGGCATCAGTTGCCTTTTACCTTGTTGAGCACGCGAGCACGTCGACGTACACACTGTACACACAGAGGAAAAGACTGACACAGAGAGAGAATCGGAAACAAAACGCGGACGTTCCTCCCCTCCCCCCACGGAGAAATTCGCCGCCATCGCTTTGTTCCGTGGAACGATTTTACGGACTGACGATCAAGCGCAACGAATTTTCGAGATAGCCAAAGCTCGTTCCCGAATCATTTCGGCGTCGATGAAGATCCGTGGAAAAAAGTTGCCGCAAAATTTTGTCCTCGACCTTGAACCTCAAGGTCAAATTCGTTTTCTATTGCAATTGTAAGGAATAATCTGATCTTCTTTTTTACAATCCGTTGGCAATTACAATTTTAGAATTCATAAATTTTAGAATTTTTAGAATTTATAAATTTAACTATACATAAAGTTGCTGTTAATACACACACGTACACACATACAATACACGCATCATTCGTGCTTTAACCCTACACAATGACGAGCAGAGTATACTACGATTAAAAAATTTTACGTTGAGTGTAACAGAAGAAAAAATTTGATCTCGATAATCAAGGACAGGAAATTCTTCTCGCGGATCTTCGTCGATCTCAAGATGTGCACGCCTATGGCAGCCAATGAAGATTTTTCTCTGCACTCTGTACCGTGCTGAAAAAAATCATTCGTGCGTAAACGATCGATTAAACAATGTCAATTTCACGAGGCTAGCCAATGCTCCAGACACTAATTGCCTCTAGCTTTACCTCTTCTATCTCGAGCAACCCTTTCGGCCATAAATATTTCTCCGGCAATCAGGTCAGCGAAGTTGGAAATCGCACGATCGCCTTTCACGTGTACATTTTATACTAGGTGTCCCATTTATTCAACGTTGACATTGCCCGCGACCACAGGACTGTCTAGGTCTAACAATTTCTTTGATGGAACTTCTTTGATAATCAATTTTTCAACGCAGAAAAATGTCTGATACGATTTTAACGAATTGTAATGAATAAATTAATTCCCAAGTGGAAATTACTTACTTACTTCTGGAACCCCAACTGGGGGTTGTTTCCACCCCTCCCAGCTCTTAAATCATATTTAGTATTCATTTAATGTAACATTAGGTTTATTGTTACACTATTGTTCTCAAAAAAAGTTTAGTGTTCAAATATTTTTTGGATTCACTGTACGTTGTGTAGACACGTTTAAAGAATTTTAATAAATTGTTCACAATTGTTCAAAATTGTTGAAAGAGGAAATGTTTTTTCAGAAGACTCAGGGAATTTATTTGTAGAAATAAATATGTTGTAGTGAGAGAAAAAGATTTAGATGGAGGTGGCGATCGAAATGAAATCGTGTATTTTAAGAAAACGGCGGTCGAGGAGGTGCAGGAGTAATTGAAAGAGGCGTCGGTCTAAAACAAAGAATTCGTTTGGAATGAGCGAGGAATTTCCATCGAAGGTAAAAGAAAAGTAAGGGGCCAGGGAACGAACACGAGCAATAGAAACTCCGTCGTCCGGAAAGACAACGAACGTTACCGTTCGCGCGATGCAAATGAACTCCTAAATTAAATCTAGTCGCTACAGGAAAGCAGACCAGGGACGAAAAGAAGGAGAAACGGAAGAAACCGCCTTCTTCTTATTCTTCTTCTTACCGTTGGGACGACGCCGACGGGACGGGACGGAATTGCGTCGGGAAACTTCCGTAAGTCGTCGAGAAACTTTCAGTCTTCGTTCCTTTTGAACGCCTGTCGTATCAAAAATCTCGATCGACCGGAAATCCAAATATTTAAGACGTCCGCCCCGGCAAACTGGGTAATATCCACTCGCTGTTGGTTGAGTGCGAAACTTTTGATCATTTCCTTCACCATTATTCCGAGACTCCCGGAAATTTTACATGTCCACGACTTGTTTCATTTATTTACAAAATGTTCACTAATTCTTGTTTACGATCACATTTGAATTTTAGAGTTTAATTTATGTTTTTGCAAATAATTACAATGAGAGTATATATTACACTGTTTACAACGAAATTTTGCCAAATAAAATTTTCGTTTATTAGAGAATTAATAAAATATAGTTGATGTGTGTGTAATGATTAAATGTTCGAGGGGTTTAACTATAAATTAGAGTAATTTTAATGAGGGTAAATATTCTAGTTTTTTGTGACAATAAATTGTATTAAATAAAATTTTAGTTCGATAGGGAATTAATAAAATATAGTTGATGTATAATGATTAAATTTTCGAGGGGTTTAACTATAAATTAGAGTAATTTTAATGAGGACAAACATTATAGTTTTATATCGCCAATAAATTGCAATAAATAAAATTTCAGTTCAGTATAAAATTAATAAAATATAGTGGATGCATAATGATTACATTTTCGAGAGGTTTAAGTATAAATTGCAGTAATGGTAATGAGGGTAAAAGTTAATTTTTCAGTGACAATAAATTGTATCACATCAAATTTTAGTTCAGTAAGGAATTAATAAAGTGATTTGTTTAATAATTACTTTGAATGAGGAAAATGTTATCGTTCAGAATCTCAATATGTTTAGGTTAAATTAAAAATTTTAAGGGATACTTAGCAAATGAATTGACGTGTATAGAAAATATTTTGACGCTTGTTCCGCGCTGATGAAAATTTGTGCAACGATTTGATACTTGCCGGTGTTCCGGCGCACGTATGTAGCGAATTCCAGAGTCACTAAATCGAAATGGACATGCAGGGGGAAACGCCTTGCGTCAGCCGAGCTAGTTTTAGTCTCCAGGAGTATTTGTTCAAGCAAGTTCCAACAGTATTGAACTATTCTTGGAAGATTTCCTGCACAGTGGCACAGTGCACGACAGATAAGAATGAGGGATGATATCGTAAAGTTCAGACAGAATTCCCCTGAGTTTCTACGGAACTTCGATATTCTACATTTTGTCGAATATTTCTCTAGCGGCCAAGACTGAAACGGGGACAGATAATTCTTCACCACCAATTACTTGATCTGCAGATAAGACCCGCGTCGTGGTCGATTTTCTGAAAACGAAAGGAAAATTTATTTGCAATATACATTTTTATTCTTAATCTAATCATATCCACATGAAAATTTCGCTGACATATTCGTCACACTTTTATGAATCCAAGGAGCCCGAACACGATACAATTTAAATAAAACGTTCTCGTTTAATCCATGATTTAGTGGAACCTCGATTATCCGAACCGTATATTATCTAATCCTAAATCCTCCATTAAACACACCCATTACACACGAAAAACGATATTAATACTTGTAAAAGAGTACAAAAATTCACTGATCTATTCGGATAACAGACGTCCCACTAAATCGTGGATCAAAGGATCGAATATAATCCGAACCGTATCCTGTCTGGTATCATTTTAACTCACAAAAAATCATGAAAACCAACAAGCCCTTCAAAGATAAATCGATCATTAGACTGCGGATTTTATGCGTTTATGACAGAAATGAGCAGGTGTAATTAAAAATAACAAAAATATTGGAAACACTTAAACATGCTATTATATTATTCTCAACCTACTAAACATAATAGGGAAAGAAATAAATTTCTATTTCACTCCAGTTTGCTGCAATTTAGGTAAGAAATTTTCATTCTGCATAAAGATCCGCAGTCTATTGATTATAGATTCCGAAGGAGAGTCCCAATTCGTGTCGCAGCCTGGGAAGATGGACAGGCCCCCTCGGTTGGCGTCTGGCAAGAAGAGTACAAGAATCTCGGAGTTGAGGCGTGGGCGTATTTCCCAGGATCTCGCATCGGGCTTCTCGATTCCCTCTTCGGGGCCCGACGCGGCGCCTGGGCCCGTCGTCGAGTAAGATATTCGGCCGTAGCAGGCCGTTGGTCTCCGAACAGTCGAAATGAAGGCGTTACGTGGTCCCCCCTCTACTCGGAACACGCTGTCCGATCGGACGGAGAACCGTGACAAAAGAGAAAGAGAGAGAGAGGGCGAGGGAGAGGGGGGAGGGGAAGGCAAAGCAAACGACCGCCTGAACCGCGAAGAACGCAGACGGGGCAAAAAGAGCACGGGGAATTTCGGAATCAATGGACACGATAGAGAGACAGGCAACAGGACGAATAGGAAAGCAAACTCGATCGAGGAAAAGGAGGAGCGGGACCGTGGCAAGCGAAAGGACAGAAAATACACTTAAACCCTACCAATCGGGGAGCTTAAGGTTCCCAGACTCTTTAGAGATTCATGATTTTTATCTCGCCCCGTACGACTGGCTCTGTCCTCCTTCGGAAAGCCTCGGCCCGACGCGACCCAAAGCTTGGACAACGTGATACCCTCTCTAAGTTATTGGATGTTATGGTTTCTTAATTGACCTCGAACGACGCGAGACCCTTTTGACGATTGCCGGCGTCCGCAGTGGGTTCAACCACTTGCCCTACGATTTATTTTACGGTTTCAATGATTAGAACCTTTTTTGTAGATCGGAATTCAGAAACTTACGGTGACCCCCCACTAATATTCGGCGTCTTTTGAAAGGACGACGACAGTATTAATGGTAGACCGTACGATTTGAAATTTTTTGGGAAGTTGGAACAATTGGTTTGCTGCGTGACTATTAGGGTGCGATTATAGTAGAGCGGTGAGCAGCGCGGCGAAAACAAATCAGTGTAATGAAATGCAACATTATATGTATATACAGGGTGTCCCAAAATTCCTTCAGCATCCGGAAATGGGAGGTTCCTTAGATCATTTGCAGAAACATTTCTCTTTGCAAAAATGTCGTCCGCGGCTTTGTTTAGAAGTTATTAACGAAAAATACGAACCAATCAGAGCGCGACTACAGCGAACAGAGTCCGACTTAAGGACAGGTCCCACTTAGCGCGGTGTTGCCGTTGGTAGAGCCAGAATCAGTCCGCTGTAGACGCGCTGTGATTGGTCCTTGTTTTTCGTTAATAACTCCTAAACAAAGCTGCGTACACTATTTTTGCAAAGGAAAATATCGCTTCAAATGATCTCAGGAACCTCCCATTTTCAGATGTTGAAGGAATTTTGGGACACCCTGTATAATATCAATGTATAATAACAAATGTTTAATGCGTATTTCATATGTACGGTATATGTATATTTATATGTATACATGTACAATGCACATTATACATTTGTTATTATACATTGATATTATATACATATGTATATGTATGAAAGCGCCGCTATCATCGATGCTCACCGCTCCACTATAATCGCACCCTTAGTTTTGAAGAAATTGCAGATTGGCGGGGTTGCAGAGAATATACTAACAATTGTAAGAGATGGCTTTTCTGGAGAAGAACGAAAGTTGAAAATTGCTACTGGTTATTACATTTTAATTTCCACGAAAAATCTGCATTTTTGCAGAACCGGTTCGTGTCCTATCTCTCAATCGAAGGGGAATTTTCTCTCACTGAAAAACGTCAGCGACTGTGCATGAAAAGTTAATGATAATATTTGCATGTAAATGGCCGAACCTTTTACTATCTTTCGGGGGGCGGAAAAAAAATATACATTTCGAACGTGACGGTTTCATATGTTGATGAACGATGGTTACGAAATTCTGCGCGTTGCCACTGTTGTTCAGCTTTTTTTATTTCGGATAAATAAAAATTTCACATTCGCATAGACATCCGCAGTTTACTCGTATATCGAAGTATATCTGTAGAGTGCATGCGACATTATGTTACATGAATTTTTTAGTCCATTGCTTTTAGTCCGATCAATTTATTATTGTTGATCGGTACGTATTTCAAAAGTTATAGAATAACAAATCTTATGTCATTTTGTAGTCTGCACAATTTTAATAACTGTTGTTATTTTTTATTTTTCGACATGAATGGGTGTTTCTTTTCGAACCTAAGTCTACTTATCATAAAGAACAATCTTCCAGCTTTCATTTGAGTCCTCGAACGTTTAAAAATTCCAACTGGAACACGTTCTACAAATTACTCAAAGATGCCCTTTAATTGGAGTGAATTTTAACCGAGCTAACTGTCGAGTTTTATCAATTTTTCGATACTCATACGTGTTTATTTTTTAATTCACGTGTACTCATCATAAAGTACAATCTTCTAGCTTTCATTTGAGTCCTCGAACGTTTAAAAATTCCAACTGGAACACGTTCTAAAAATTACTCAAAGATGCCCTTTAATTGGAATGATTTTTAACCGAGCTAACTGTCGAGTTTTATCAATTTTTTGATACTCATACGTATTTATTTTTCAATTCACGTATACTTATCATAAAGTACAATCTTCTAGCTTTGATTTGAGCCCTCGAACGTTTAAAAATTCCAACTGGAACACATTCCAAAAATGACTCAAAATTTCCCTGCAATTAAAGGGATCCTTAATTTTCGGTTTATACAAATTTAGTGACATGCGTACGTGTTTTTAATGTTTGTAATGATTCAATGCATACATTGATTACAGTAATGTTTAATAAATGATCATACCAACGATGTTACAATATTTACATATATTGAATGCACATAATGGTTACAAATCATATCGAACATGATCATTTCAATATGCGAGTCTCGATTTCGATGACGAACATATCGACACACATATTCAGCACGCACACATTGACATACCTCCCCGAAGTCAGCCACAAAGTCAGCGAGCATCTCGCCAATTACGAATCAGGCTTTCGCCTGTGTGGGCTCCCGGAGACATCGGTCTTCATGTTCCACTGTGCTATGAATACTAATTACCCAGCTAACTCGGGATAAAGGAATTGTCACATTACATCAGAACCGAATTAATTCGGATTGTCCTGAAGCGGTTAATGAACGCTCAGAAGGGGTAATGGAGTCCCGGCCAAGTTGATACAGACAGACAGAGATGGAGAGAGAGCCCAGTCCTGTTCTCTAACAATGCTCAACAGTATTTAGCGAGCCGTTACTTAACACATCTCGCACACCGCTTCGTGGTTTATGTCGGTAATTAAGACGCTAAACCGCCGGACACCCACGAAGTCCTCATTAAATCAAAAACATTCGTTGAAAAGATTGTACAAGAATATTTTGGTAAAATGGATTATAAATATACTCTCCAAAAATTATAATTTATCATTTAAAATTATAGTTTACATTTAGTTTTGCACGATATTAATTTATTTTCAGATTGCAACTAACTTTAGACATATAAAAACGGTCTAAAAAAATTTCAAAAAATCACGATAGCTTCCCGAGGTAATTTCAAGCAACTTTTTCCTTTGCGAAAATGCTCTCCGCGGCTCCGTTCAAGAGTTACCAACGAAAAACGCTGCCGACGCCACGGTGGGCGGGACCTGACGCCGAGGCGGGGCCCGTTCGCTGTAGCCGTGCTCTGATTGGTCCGTGTTTTTCGCTAATAACTACCGAACTACGCGGAGGAGAGCATTTTCGCAAAGGAAAAAGTTACTTGAAATGATCTGAGAAATTGCATACCCAACTGTACTTTTACTTTAATCATAAATAAATCTTATTTCGAGGAAATTGTTTGAAGTTACTTACGAATCGGACTGAATGTACCAAAATCAAGTAACAGCATGGAAAAATTCTCTTTCTGCAAGATATTCTTTTGTCACACAGTGTATTTGTATTACAGTCGTAAATAAGGAGCGAAAGAAAGGGGGTCTGAGGTAGAGCGCGAAGAGGAGGAAGACGAAGAAGAGGACGAAAGGGAGGTGGATGGTAAAAGGAAGAAAAAGAGTTAAAGGGCGTACGGTATGCAACGCGTGGGCGTGGGTCCAGACTGGGCGCGTGTCTCGACGTTCCCCGTGGGCAGAAAGGAGCGCAGGACCTAAAGGAGGGACTGGGGGAGACGTTAGGGGGGGAATAAGGGACATCCGAGAGACTTCTACGGAGGGAGACGGCAACATTCTCCGTTTCTCTCTGTGTCTCTCGTCCCGGGTGGGCAGGATCGGTTCGAACTCTCAAAAATTTATGGCCGGCGCTTCGACCTACGAGCGAGAGGTGTTACTCCCGGGTTCTACGGCTCGGGACTGTATAAGATTTACGCAACGCTCGCAGGAAAGTGAAGAGAAGTACGAGCTCCGGCCTCCGGACCCGCTAACGAAAGAGAGATCGCGCTCGTTAACGTCCGTGAGAATAATCGATCGTATAGTCGCGCGCGCTGAGTAGCTCGATCATCCCTCGAACCGAGAGCATCCAATACTCCAGAATGTTTAACGTTCCTCTGGACGGATTTTTTCGAAAGATGGACGATCTTGATGCAGGTTTTAATTTTGACCGGAGGAATTCATTTTTCCGACTTTTTTAACCATACGAAATATACTCATTCACACGATCTCGTATTTTTTCTTGGATATTCTTTTAGAGCATGGAAAGACGAATCCAACGACTACCATGAACGCATCATTCCGATCATTCGATCTCGAGATGTTTGAGTCTGAAAACACAAAAAACTATACCATTCAGAGATAAATATCTCGAGATCGAGTAATCGGAATGGTACGTTCATGGTAGTCGTTGGATTCGTCCTTTCGTGCTCTACCAGAATATCGAAGATAAACTATGAACTTGGAAACTTGTCAGAGGTGACCTCGAAAAATGTATGATTTCGATAATTTTCGAATAAAAGAATTTATATAACCAGTCGTGGTGAGTTAAGCGTTACCAAAAAAATGGGTTTGCGATGCAGGGTCCGAATGGACCCAACCATCACCGTGAATGGGTCGAGTGCTTACTGTCTTATGACCTGGGTAGAGTATTTTCCTTTTTTTATAGGCGCAGCGATAAAAACGGCAGGGCTCTCTCTGTAATTTCTAGCTCAGTAAAAGGTATCGTAAAAACCGGGGATATTTATTATAGTATATTAAGGTAAGAAGTCAGTCGGTGACAGTATGCTTATTCCGACGATGAGAACAGAAGGCAGATGGTACCGACATTCTTGTTCACATCCCTCGGGCGATTTCATACCGGGGAGATCGTATTTTCTTTGTTACCGCCAATCAAACTGACACTTGTCAAACTCCTCACTTACAGTGAAACAAGAAAATATTGCCGGGGACTGAGATCTCTGGGATACTGGATAAAAAAGCATAAAACGCGACTGGCCAGGATATCCGACTATCTCAGACTCGATGGAGAAGAATATTTTCCTGCTACTGCCCTGATCAAAATAAAATATGAAATGCTGCCTGACAGAAGGATTTTTTATTCGAAGCTTTTGAGTTGTTCATCGTGTACACTGCGTGCAGAATGTATTCAAATTTATGCTTTTGACGAGTGGTTTTTACTGCCTTTGATTCTTGAGAGATTATACAATTGTTTTGAAGAGATTTATTAAAAGTATGGTTAGTAGAAGCGTTTTAACTCTCTGATAAAAATGGAATATAAAAATTGAAGTGGTAGGAGAATTTTTCATTTAAAAATTGAATATAAAAATTGGGGTTTTGATGACTGCTGTTTGCTCCTTCTGAGTTTTGAGAAATTATGAAATTGTCCTGATGAGATTTTTAAAATATGGTTAACAAAGACCTCTGAATATATGATAAAGTAATGATAAACACTATGACACACGAGAACGAAATTTTAATTCAAAGATCCAGAACAGTATAACGCATCTCGTGCATTGCATACAGTAGAACTTAATGAAATTTAAGCTTTTAATGCTTGTCCTTCTGAACATTTGCTTTTTGTAGCGTTATGAAATTATCTTGACGAAGTATTAAAAATATGGTCGACAAAGAAAGACGTTTTAATGTGACTTTCTGATAATAATGAGAATTTAAATGGGCGGAAGAATTTTCCGGTTGAAAATTCAGTTAATTGCATTTTGTATATCAGCAATAAAACATGAACTTTTGCAGTGGTTTCGTTGCAGCTTTTGCGTTTCGAAGGTTCATAAAATTATTTTAATACAGTGTAATAAACATGGTTACACGATTAACGTATAATTGATTGAGCATTATGGAACATTGATGTGAATGAATATTGTTAATGCATGCTGTGTAGACTTTTACAACCGATATTGTAAAACGTAATATCCTTTGGAAACACTCTGTGTGTGTTATAAAATTTAAATAACGTTTGAATAATTAATTAAATCGCTTTATATAAAATAAGGGGGGAGCTTATATAGATTATTTGTAAATGTCGGATAATTTTGCATGCACGCGATATGGACTTTTTAAATTAATAATATTGATCACTTTCGACGTGTTTTACTTACCTGGTTAGATTTAATTTTACATCGGAATATAACCTATTGTGAAGAGACTTACCTGAAACAAAGAGAGAAATAATAGATTTGTTAATAAAAGAAAACTGCGGAGACCGTCTAAATTATTGCTAATAAAAGAAATTTGTTCAAATGATTACGCGCACACCGCGAAATGCACGCAACACCTGAAAATGTCCAAAGCTTTATGGGAAATTCATAAAAATATCTTGTAAGTCCAAACCATTACATTTAAGTGGAAAACGTGTTTCTCTTAACTACTGCACCAGATCAACTGAAATTTTATAGTGGTTTTATAGTTACGTCGAAAAGCCCCCGATATTTTATCGGAATCTACCCAGCGGCTAAGGGGAGAGCGAATTTTTTCTGTTCCCCGTAGAAGAAAAATTCTATGGGGTATTAGAACCGAATGGGGAGGGCATTAAAATCGAACCGATGCATTTAACCAGAAGCGGCCACGTGCAAGATCAAGTTTATGCGGTGTTCTACCTTTAAAGCTGCGTACACACTAAACCATGTGCCTTTAATTGTATAGGGGCTTAGTATGGTCCACATTTTTCTTCCATAAAACAGTGAGAACAAATCGTAAATCAATGTTTAAGGTGTCGTTGCAAAGGGGACGCTTCAATCTTGAAATCTGTGGAAGATTCGTTCAAGAAAAAATTTTTTTAAGGTTTTTACACAGGTTTGAATTTGTAGCACTTTTGTGGAAAAATGAGTCTTCGTTTTCTCCTCTGTTACGTTATGTAAAATTATGTTGGAGAAAGATGAATAAGGGCGTGCGAAAGTAGAATATTTAAGCTTCAAAATGAGTACAAGATTATTGCTGTGCGATTATTTCTTACGGAATTACAACGGGTTAAACATCGTCGAACTTCTGAAAAATATAATCGAACACTAAATTTCTTGTTTGCGAAAATGTTTGATGATGTTTGAACAGTTATAATTTCGTAAATAAAAATCGTACGAAGATAAACTTCAGCTTATTTGAAAGCTTAAAGCCTCTACTTTCTCCAGTCATGGTTCACTTTTATCGAAAATATTTTTTCATGACGCAATAACTGGGAAACTGAAGAGCCTTGCCTGCCCCGAAGTATTACAAACTGGAGGGTCTATAAAAACATAGAAAACTATGTTTCGCCACTGGAACCACGGGTAGTTTGTGTAGAAATATTTTCGGAATACGGTGTGCAGTAGAATGGAGTCAAACGCGCAGAAAAAATGAATTCGTTGATCGCAGGAGGAGCTCGAAGCCCTCGAACCTCTACGTACAGCTAGAGAGGAGGCGAATAGAGCTGGAAAGGAGCGGAACTGGAAGAAAGGCGAGTCGGGTAGTGAGCATTATTGGGAAACGGTAAATATTTCTCGGCGTATATGGTAGAATGAGTATAAAAGGCAGGATGGCGTCGAGTGCCGGTGGAATCTTGTTCCACGGTACGATTACCGCGCGTGCATCGCTAGAGAAAAAGGGAAAAATAAAGAGAGAGAGAGAGAGAGAGAGAGAGAGCAAAAGAACAAAAGTCGAGGAGGGGGAGAGACATCACGAGAGGGTTTCGTTTCCGGTCGGAATTAAAATCGAGCCGATGGTGTTTCCATCGAGTCCGTTCCCAGCTCCCTTTTGTCTTTCGCGCGCTTTCGCTCCGGCACAGGCAATATCGCAGGCGTAATAAGCCCGGCGATTTTCATACGTTAGAGTCGAACGGTCCGATTACAGTCGATCGCCGCTTTCCGGACGAGAGGAGAGAAAGAGAGAGATTACTGCAAAAACTTCCCAGAGTTATCGTTCACCTGCAGCTCTGTGCACAATGAGCCCCAACACCATCCGTAAAAATTGCAAAATTTAGTGCCTTCACTTTCCCACCCGTTACAACAAGCAAACATTTTTTATGAACGAATTAGTTGCACTCTGTAAAAGTAGAGGCTTCGAGCTTTAACGTAAGGTCAAGTTCATGTTCGTGCGATTTTTTTTTTTTAATTACGACAGTTCAAACATCGTCGAACTTTTTCCGCATACAGGAAATTTATTGCCGCACTTCTCCACCTGTTACAACAAGCAACAATTTTTTATGGACAAATTAGTTGCACTCTGTAAAAGTAGAGGTTTCGAGCTTTAACATAAGGTCAAGTTCATGTTCGTGCGATTTTTTTTCTTTAAATTACGACAGTTCAAACATCGTCGAACTTTTTCCGCATACAGGACATTTATCGCCGCACTTCTCCACCTGTTACAACAAGAAGACATTGTTTTTGGGCAAATTAGTGGCAGTGCGCGAAAATAGAGGCTTCAAGCTTTGAAATAAGCCAAAGTTTGTGTTCGTACGATTTTCATTCACGAAATTATACGAGTTCAAACATCGTCAAACAAACATTTTCTCTCTGACTAAGAAAATGTTTAGTTTGCGTTCGAACCGAATCAGACAGAGGTACAAGGCCCTTTCGCAGCGAGATACAGACCTGCCTGAATGTTCCGCAATTAACATACTACCGTTCCGTCGGCTTCTCATCCGACTGGCCGGCATTCTATGAGAAGAATCAAAGGATAGTAACAAAGGTAGCATTGGTAGCGGCGAGCCGATGAACCGGAGGAACAACAGAGACAACGATCGGCTCCGTCTCGGTTGAATAGGGCAATGACAGCGCTCTCGGATTGGCAGCGAGTTGGAAAAATCATCATGAGCATTTTTATAGTGTCTCTTTCGCGATTGCATCCACTATTCCTGAAATAATACGCGGTTTCCGGTCACGGTGTTACGCCAAATAGCGAGCTAGACAATTCATATCTTTCGCTACTGCAAACGAAAGCACTTAGAATTGTTTGTTATTTTTATTAGGTCACCTTTTTCTTTTCAACAATTTCTCTGTGAAACTTGTACCGTCGCATGCGTGATGTTTTTCTGATTAAAATGACACCCCACATGACACAGTTAGGATCAAGCTTTGCTTCTTTAATCAACGATTTAGTAGAATCTCGATTATCCGAACCGTCATAAAGGAATATACTGTACAAATTAATACAGATTTGATGTAGCTCAATTTGATATAGCTAATTCTTTCTGCAAACATATCACATTCAAGTGGTCGGTTCGGATAAGCGAGACTCCACTAAATCGTGGTTTAAGACGTGAAAAACAACTCGAACTGTATCGTGTGTGGTATCATTTTACTCGGGAGAATGTCACGGATATGTCAGTAGAAGTTTCACAAAGGTACCATTGGAGACAAAGAAGTTATACGAACGGATGTAAAGACGAACAAGGGCGACGATCGTCGTCTCGGTCCAACAGCACTGGTAGATCGGTATCAGGCTGGAAAAATCATGGTCGCTCCGAGGAGGCACAGTCTTTTTTCGCAGTGTACACATCGTACACGATCCTGGAAACAGGACGGAGCATCCAGAGGGTTTCCCACGCTCGAGGATCGGCGCGCCGGTTAAATATTTGCCGAGCGGTTATTGCGACTTCGTCGATGACGGGACACGCTGTCTGTCTGGTCTGGTTGTTGTGCAAGTTGTGGAGGGAACGCGCACGCGTGTGTAACACGTAACAGGCGCCGTTTCCACGCCTCTCGATTTCCTTCTCCCTAATTCCCGCCTTGGATCACCCCGTTCCCGCTACGTTTACGCCCTGCCCGTAAGCGGTTTACACGAAAAGCGGGCTCAAGCCGCCGTGAAAACGACGCCAGACAGACTCAGCCACCGGACAAAGCGTTTCCGAGTTTACCATCGTGTTCATCCTGCCCTCCCCCGCCGACGTACCCTCCCGCACCGAGCTACACTACTCTTCTTAGCTACTGTTACACATCCGTGTTTCCATGACGGCCCATGAATGTACACGCGCCCCCTGGACCCTGCACCCGGAGCACACGATTCTCTTCTATCCTACCTCGTTGCTCCTTTCGCACGCGGCTCTTGTGCCAGGCGACGAAACGATCGCACATCGTCCACCTAACCTCCGTGACACGGTGCTTGGCTGCCTGTTCTTCGGGTCAATTCGAACAGAAACGGAAAATTAAGAGTGTACAGCGGTATCTCTCTGTAACTGTAGCATCGTATTTCCCCGGCTTGATCGTTGCGTTTACCGCTCGAACACTTACGGTGGAGACCTTCGCGACGGTTACGGGGATAATGCTGTAGCTTCGCCGTTCTTTGGTCCGTGGGAAAATGTTGGGGATAAGATTGCATTGTTTCAAGGAATAAAAGTAAAACAGGACATTATACGTTTCTTCGTGATGCCATATGTAGGAAGAAAATGGATAGGGTGTATAAACTTTGTGATCGAAATCTGTTAAAAAGTGAATCTCGGAAATTGAGATTCATTACTATCGTGTTCTCAAGTTCAAGCTTCTGCTTTCACTACATCGTAAAGCCTCGAAGCCTCGAATCCTCGAGCCTCAAGCCTCAAGCCTCAAGTCTCAAGTCTCAAAGCCTCAAGCCTCAAGCCTCAAAACCTCAAGCTTCAAAGCCTCGAGCCTCAAGCTTCAATGCCTGAAGCCTCGAACCTCAAAGTCTCGAGCCTCACTCCTCAATGTCTCAAAGCTTCAAAGCTTCAAAGCCTCAAGCTTCAAAGCCTCAAGCCTCGAACCTCAAAGTCTCGAACCTCAATCCTCAAAGTCTCAAAGCTTCAAAGCCTCAAGCCTCAAAACCTCAAGCTTCAAAGCCTCGAGCCTCAAGCTTCAATGCCTGAAGCCTCGAACCTCAAAGTCTCGAGCCTCACTCCTCAATGTCTCAAAGCTTCAAAGCTTCAAAGCCTCAAGCTTCAAAGCCTCAAGCCTCGAACCTCAAAGTCTCGAACCTCAATCCTCAAAGTCTCAAAGCTTCAAAGCCTCAAGCTTCAAAGCCTCGAGCCTCGAACCTCAAAGCCTCGAACCTCAAAACCTCGAGCCTCAAAACCTCGAACCTTAAAGCCTCGAGCCTCAATCCTTAAAGTCTTAAAGCTTTAAAGCCTCGAGCCTCAAAACCTCAAAACCTGAAGCCACAAGTTTCGTAATTGACTGTAAATGTATTTTGAAAAACATAGCAGTGACCTCCGACACTTTGTTTAAACCGCCTATCAGATAAGACGACTCGGCACTTACCGAGACGTCGATAATGGGAATCGCTGTGCCTACTTTTCATCCGCCCTCATCCCTCGAAAAAAGGATGCCAGCGACCCGGAAAAAAAATCAAACGCTTCGACACGGTATCTAAATTCTCCCGCACACCTCGAACGTGATTTTCTAACTGTAACGCTTTGAAACATCAGGGATAGGGAGGTTATCACTTTGATCCCGTTGCTAGTATTACCCGTGTTATCTTTGAGTTTTCGAGGGGCGAATGCGATGGACGACCGATCTCGCTTAAGCGACACGCTTTTAGACGCTGAATCGTGCTGAATCGCGATGAATCGCGCGGTGATTCCGGCCCTTTTGTAGCTCGATAAAATGGTAATCACTGCCGGCGAGTTTGCGCTGAACAGTTTCTCTTTCTGCGCCCTCCGTGCTTTGAGCAAAATGTTTTTCGATTAACTAGTAATATCGTTTACAAAAAAGTGAAACAATTGCTATTCACAATAAAAAAACGCCATCTTGTATATTCTTCTCGATATTCTTCTAGAGCGTGAAAAGACGAATCCGGCGAGTACAATGACCATACCGTTTCGATCATTCAATCTACAGATATTTGTGTCCAAAAATACCAAATATTTTTCAAAAAAATCTTCTAGACACAAATATTTCGACATTGAACGATAAAAACGGTACGCGGTCACTATACTCGTTGGATTCGTCTTTTCATGCTCTGTACTAATCTACAAGAAATTAATGTTTCTATTTTAAAAATATTAATAATCATATCAAATCTTGTGAAAAGAATCCTGTCATTGTTACGCGTAGTATCATTTAACATATCGAATAAAACAGGGAAACAGCCAACACTTTCTATCGCAAAATCCCGAAAGTGTCGCAACAACCGACCACAATTTTAGCCTAATCGCCGTCGGAACGTGGACGGATTACGGTAGGAGACGTGTGCGCGAGTCGCTTTGAAATTCTCGTCCGCGGCCGGATGCGATGAAATATCTTTTGTTCGACGATTCGGCATTTCTAAAAGGCAAAAGCGGGACTCATTCCCCAGGAGCGTTTAATCAGGCCACCTCCTTGGATAGTTCTCTCGTTATCGAGCAGGGGCTAGACACGCTCGCGTAATTCCCACGCGGACGATCCTATTCTTATCAACGAGTCTTCCCGTTGCCATTTCCCGTTTCTCCTTCTTACCCCCTCGTTCCCTTACACCTCGACCCTTCGATTTTTCTTTTCCACGGTTTTGTCCTCTACCAATTTTACCGAGCACCGTCGGAATCACTGTCGCGCAAATTGCCATCCGCGATAAAAAAGATGGCGCACGCTTAAATACCGCACACAAGAATTTAGACAAAAATTTCCCTTTCTATTCGTTTATTAAACATCTATATTTGTTCTCAAGTTAACGATTGTATTTTTTTTAATCGACACCCTATATATTTTTCCGGATATTCTTAAGGAGCGTCGAAAGACGAGTCCAACGAGTACCATGATCATACCTTTGCGATCATTTAATCTGGAGATAGTTCTGCCCGAAAGGATTTTTCAAAAATACTTGACGTTTTCGAACATATATATCTGCAGATCGAATGATCGTAAGGGTATGTTCATTATACTCATTCGACTCGTCTCGTCATGCTCCATAACGATATCGAGGAAACAATATAAGGTCGCGTGCAAAAAAATAGTCGTCACCTTGAAATCTAACAAAACGAATGAATTTGAACATGTAAACTAACTTACTCGTTTCTGAAAGCCTGTGAGTTAAAAATTAAAAAAAAAGTATACATGTCTAAAACTGCTCGTGTTCTAACCTACGATTATTCATATGTAATGTGTACGGTATTATATAAAGTATAATAACGTATTAAAAAATAATGTCGAACTTGAGATTCTAATTGCATTAACAAAAAAAAAAGAATGAATTTGAACCAATATAAGTGAAGTTGGATGGAGTACATACCAGGGTGTGGCATTGTTTAGAAATTTGTCAAGTTGGCCCAGTGAGGTGGCAAAGCGGATAGAAGGTCGCGAATCGGAATTACGGTCATCGCAACCCCGGCGGCTCCACTCGAAAACGGGTGGCGAAGATCGCATAATGAGTTTCGGGTAGCGAGAGGCGCGAGATACGACGGACGGAATTCAGGCTGACATGAAAAAGCCCGCAAAGAGGTCGAGAGGGACCGGCCTTCAAGCCTCTGTGCATTTTAATAAAGATTCCACAGAGGGGTTTGGGGGACGACTGCAAGCGCGCGATTCGCACGAGCCCGTGAAACCGAAGAGTGATAAAAAGGGGCCGAGACAAAGAGAAGTCTCCCCACCAACACCCCCGTTATGAGACTCGAGTAATTTACCGATACTTTTCCCGGGGAAAAGGAGCCTTCGCCACCAAAGAACCCGCGAGAGAGAAAGAGAGATAGAGTTAAATAATTCCGAATGGAATCTGATCCTGCGAACGGAGGATGAGCACTTACCTCTTTTGTCGCGTCGGGACAAATCATTTTCGTTCTGCTGGGTCGTGAATTGTAAAGGGGACGGTTTAGGACTGTTCTTCATGGGTCGATGTGAGAACGCATTCTTTAAGGTGTTGCATGGGTTGGTCGTTGTTATTGGCCTTGTCAAAATAGGAGATTTGATGGAGCTTTTTTTGGTGTCCTTTTCCACCGGCGAAGGTGTTTTTTGTATTCAGAATCATTCTGCTATGAAATGGGCACGATTACGATTTCCGTGACCCCTACTTTCAAGGTTAAATTTGTGTTCTCCCCATAAAATGCCAACACGTATTATTAATTCATGATAAAATAGGAACAATGTTAAAATAAGGTACAGTAATTGGTACGTTACCCTATGTCCTGTGGTCGCACGCGAGGTTGGGTGACGAGTGAATAACAACACGCTTTGCTTTGGCCTAACCCGAAAACGATTCCCCCTCTCCATTGAGGGCGGTGGCTATGGGTTTCCCTCTCCCCACCACAGCACTACCAACATTTTTTCAACATACCAAGCACTACAATCGATTAAAATGACTCTCCTTACAAAAATGACAAGACTGTGTTTACTTAGATTGTGTACACTTTTTATCATAGTATGTGTTGGAATACAGAAATTTATTGATTTTTTATTTCCCATGAAAGTAGTTATAATTTCAATATTAACATTGATTTGACGCAATCTATAAATGTCCGAAAGGTTTTTATTAAATTTCCAACGTAATTGCGAGTTTTTCTATCAACCTAAGTGAACCAATTATTAAGCGCGATTTTCTAGTTGAATTTGAAGTCCCCAGAAGGTGATAAATTCCATCGGACAAAAACATTTCGAAATTCTTTAAAAAATAAATTTATTAAAATTTATACAAATTGCATAATGGAAATGCTATATTCGCATAAGCGTCCAAGGTCCACTTAAGATAATTTGTTTTATCGGCCCCTTCCAGTTCGTTCTTTATATCAATTGGACGGAGTTAAATAATGCAAATGTGGCTCGGATTTATACGACCTAGATTTTATTCGGTGTCTGAAAAAATGATTATATCGATTCCGGACAATGCGGCGAAATCGCGATTATACGGACTGTCGGACTGCAGAGATGGCCAATTTCATTATTCAGATAGAGCATTTCCAATAACCAGTAAGAGATACGCGGAAGAATCAACTGGCCACTTTTTTCAGTCTTTCAATTCGACCATTTAACTTCCGATTAAAACGCAACTTTTTTTCTAAACGATTCAGTAAGAATATATAATTGATTCCACACAAAAAAAGTTTATACTACATTCTCTTGTAAGTCTCGTGTAATTTATTTATTTTTTGTTGTATTTTATTTAGAAACTATTTTGTACCATTTTAGTTTATATCTTTTAATATAAATGTGTATACGATGTAAACAATAGAAATTCTTTCGAACAATATAATTCGACAGTGTAATTCAATGAATGTTTTACGGGACCATTTTCGAAATGAAAATGTGTTCCGCTGGATACAAAAAGCTAAAGCGAGTACCACACTACTTTATTCATTCGCTCGGATTTTCTTGTAGCATATTTTCTTTTTGTTACATTTTACAGTCGTTTATGGTTTCCGAACAGTTTGAAAAAAGATTGAAAAAATTGTTAAAAGTTTCAAAGCAGTCCTCTCGAAACCACTCTTTTCCGATTCGCGTGATCGATACCTTGGAACTAAAAAAGCTTTCACCATTGAAACGTTACCAACCTGCAAAAACGATCTATAGCTATTTTTTGAACCAGTAGTAAAATTCAATAGCCTATAGTAAACGATTCATTCGAATACCGTTTGGTCTCGTCTGGGACACGTAACAGTCAAGTGAATATTACATCCACTATAAAATTGATACAGAACATATAAACAATATTTATCGCAGTGCATAATGCTGAAAAAGTAGAAATTAATATTCGATGACCTCTTATCCTCAATATACCTGACCCATGAATTTATTAAATATTTTTTAGTGGACTCCAAACTATTATAAAAAGTCCAATTATTTTATTAGTAACATAAAAATTGCCGAAATCATGTGAGAGACAATAAATTAAATAAAAATTATTACTATTAATTTTACCTTCTGTCATTATAAAGTCTTCACGATTTTGTATTTCGTCTATTCATCTTGCTGTTTGTCCTTTAAATATCAAAAAATATATATAAATATCAAAAATAATCTGGTAACACGTTGACAATTAAAAAATTCATTCGAATGTTTCACCGAATTGTCCATGTTACTTTTTTGCCATCGAACTGCAGTGTTGCGGCGAGTTGCGATGGAGTCTCCTCTTGAAATTTCTATGGTAAAAACACGACGGAAGAAAGTTGTAACTTCGGAAACGATCGTCTTGGAATTACCATGGGCTGATGTTAAAAGGCGCGCGTATGGTTTAAGTTAAGTGCAATTTATACGCTACATTGTAGTTAAGAAACGATTTTATAGGGGCAATTTTAGTGTACGATCCCCGAACAGATGGACGATACTTCAGAGCCGCATCATAGCGTCCGCAGGCCCCAGGCATTTTTATAACGTCCTTCACGCAATTATTTTAATCCGTTCGCCTCAGAATTTTTTCGTTTTCTTTTATACAACTAAGCCGTTCTAACCATCTCGCATTTCTTTTTAGCGAAATCTCCCTCTCCCTAACATAAAAATGCACCTGCTGAATCATGGGACTATTTATCGACTCCATTAATTTTCATTTTATTCTATTGGGCCCTCAATATTTTTATTCCATGCAGAATATCATGTTAGTAGATTATATATTTAATTCATAATATTTTTATTTTATGCATCTATATTTTTCTTCATTTCTATTCCATGAAGGATCATCTTACTAGATTTTATGTATCTAATTCATGATTGAATCATTAATAGAAATATAAATGAAATGTTGTTAAGATTTTTTTTGGCATTTACAGTTATATTTTATGTAGCTAGCGTGCATTCTAGTCAAATATTAGTAGATTTTCAAATGTTCAATTTAATTAATGCTTACACTATTTACTAGAATTGATTTATTTATGTAATTAGAATATCTCAAATTTCTTTGGAAAACAGCCACTGAAAATCAAAACGAAGCTGCTGTGTGCGAGACATTCTCAATCAACAATCGATTAAAAGTTAAGTAATTTCCAATATCGGGACTGAATTTATTTTGAACAGCTGGACGTGAGATTTGTGGTTCAATAATAATGTTTCGCGTTACTCAACCAAAATAATCAGATAGAGGGTAAAATTTGTACAAAATTTTATTGCGAAATTTCAGCCTGTCGTTCAAGGTACCTACAGGATCGAACGGCCCTGGCGATCCCGAATGAAAACGTTTCGTTGACCGCAACGCGTAATTACACGGGAATTCGCTGGACCTGAGGGTCCCGCCTTGGATCCTACTACCGAGCGATATTGTAATTTGCAATCGGTCTTATTACGTGGAACCATAGCCTGCAACTTTCGCGTTAACGCCCTTGCGGAATTCGCGTGATCAAACCTTGAAATTCGTTTGCTTTGGAATAAAATCGCAATTTTCGATACGAACGTGTCGCGAGGAGGAGACGGCCTCGAAAAATCGCGATCCTTTGCATCGACGATAGATTTCGAACCTAAGAGGACTCGCATGTATTCCGACCACGTACCAATTCACTGCGGAGATTTTCCCGATATCAAATCGCGTTAGAAAGTCGGCTATCTCTCCCTCGTTTGCGGATGGATACGAGAGTACACCGGAACAATGTTACCGGAAGTGGTTGTGGTCTCGGGAATTCGATTTTTTTCCCGCTCTGTTTCATCGTTCCGGCACTGGCGAGCTGTTGCATCGCAGCCGACATAATGTTACGCATTTTCGCGAAAACCATTATTAATGTCTCCTTTATTTATTTATTCAGTTACGCTCTCAACCGAATTGTTCGTTTGGCAACTACAATATTGTTGCGTTGCGTACAAGTATACTTGATTATCAGACTATAAAAGACCATTCTATCATAAAGAGTCTGCGATTAAATGGAAAAATAATGATTATACTCTGAAAGAATATTTTTATTTATTTACTCCACGTGAACACGAAATTAAGAATTCGAACTATGGCGTTCACTTCACTTTTACCATAAAGAGTCTGCAATTAAATGAAAAATAATTATTATACTCTGAACGAATAGTTTTACTCACTCCACGTGAACACGAAATTAAGAATTCGAACTGTATCGTTCACTTGACTTTTACCATAAAATCTACAATTAAATGAAAAAAAAAATTGGAAAATAATTATTATACTCTGACCGAATATTTATATTTATTTACTCCCCGTGAACACGAAATTGAGACTTCAAACTATATCTTTCACTGCACTTTTACCACAAAGAGTCCGCAATTAAATGAAGAAAAAATAATTATTATACTCTGGACGAATATTTTTACCCACTCCACGTGAACACGAAATTAAGAATTCGAACTGTATCGTTCACTTGACTTTTACCATAAAATCTGCAATTAAATGAAAAAAAATTGAAAAATAATTATTATACTCTGACCGAATATTTATATTTATTTACTCCCCGTGAACACGAAATTGAGACTTCAAACTATATCTTTCATTTCACTTTTACCACAAAGAGTCCGTAATTAAATAAAAAAAATTATGATAACGTACTTGGTGGAATGGCCGATAAAAATGGTAACGATCTTAAATCGGCGGAACTGAGATCGATAATTGTTTGAGATTCGCTTTTGGTACAGATATTCGGGGAGCTGGAAAAAATTCGCTTTCTGTGGAAAATGAGGAGTTTCTTTTTACGATGCACGTTGATCGTCGAACGTCCTATCCAATCCACTTAAAAGTAGTCGGAAGAGATTGTAAAAGTGGTCGTATCGATCGATGCCACGAGAGTCGAATATCGAAGGCTCGTTTCCCGCTTAAGAGAAATGCGTCAGTTACTCGGTTGCGCCCTCGGGGCTCACTTTCCTCGATCCTCGCCAATTTCCCGGAGGACTGGAGCCCTGCTGGACGTACGGTGGAAACGTTTCCGCGGTTATGCACTTTTCGTACAGGTAGCCCGCCGATTTGCATAACTGTCCGCTCCGATTTTCGCTGGGCGACGTTCGAGACGGAACCTCGCCTTATACTGGGTGCGAAAATTAAATAAGAACAGCCAAACACCTCCGCCAGTTTTAGTTCCACGCAAAAAGAAAATGTTCGAGACAAAATCGACTATGTTAAAAGTGTCGAAGATAATTTTTCATACGGTAGTGTGTCTTTTTCATTTGGTATTCTTGTAGAGCTTGAAAAGACAAATCCAACGAGTACCATGATCGTGCCTTTGCGATCATTCAATCTCGAGATATTTGTTGGAAAGTTTCTTCTTGCAATTAGTAGCTTTCGAACTTATACATCTAGATATCGAATGATCATAATTAGATTGCGGATTTTATGCATTTATGACAAAAATGGGTACGTACGATTTAATGCAGTGGACATGTTAAAAATATTTAAGGACTTAATTAAAAGTTCAATATTTATTTGACTCCGGTGTCTTGCATCTATAATGATATGTTCATTGTACTCGTTCGACTCGTCTTATCACGCCCTGTAACAATATCGAAGAAAAAAGTGTAAAATTGTTAATAAAAAATATTGAAAGTATCTCGACATGGAATGATCAGAAAGGTACGGTCATGGTACTCGTTGGATTCGTCTTTTAACGCTCTGCGAGAATATCAAAACAGAAATGCAAAATACTGTCTCTGTCGGATGATTGTCAACCGTACCACCCTGTGTATCACGATTCTGCACGGTGTTTATAAGCAGCGTCCCCTAAGCAAAATTTGGAATTTAATGAGAGTTTATGGCGTAGGAGAATTATATTTCTTTTCTGCGGAAATTCGGTCTGAACGGGCACAATCAGCTCTTAAAGTCGATAGCGCCGTTTCGGCGATTGCTGCGCCGCTGGGAACAGTTTGCGAGAGGTAAAAACATTTGTATGAAAAGTAGACTGTTCCGGCTAAGATCCTTTCTGTGTAAGAAAAGAAAGCTTTCCGCGTTACAAGATATAGGTGCAGTGAAATTCGTTTTTTTTTCATCCAAGAGTATATACAGTGAATTATTTTATAAGATTTATATTTAAGGCTAATTTTCTTTTCACACTGTGTAGATTGATGTTGCGCGTGTCGAACGAATATTGTAACATTCCCATTGGTTGTACAGGGTGTTCTAACCCTCGCGACACTACTGTTACGGAACTGAATGGACTCACTGTACACAATAGAAATCAATCAAAAGTATAGAAGCTTTGTTTTCCAGAAAATTGACTTCCAGAATGATTCGAGCACACATTGGCGTACACGAGAAGTAGAACCAGCCAGCCACGAACAGACAGATTAGCCAATACATATTCCCTGGCACGCATGCCTTACAAACTTTCAAAATATTTGTCCGAAAACAAATGCAATGATGAAACTATGTTCTTTCAAATTATTTTTTGCAAAACTTGTACCAACATATTCCTGACACTTTTCTGATTGAAACGATCCCCCACATGGCACAACTCTGATCATATTTACTCATTTAATCCTCGATGTAGGTACTACTCGAGTGTTCGGATAGTCGAGGTTCTACTGAATCGTGGATCAAAGATGATCCAAACTGTACCGTGTGGGGTGTCATTTTAATCGGGAAAATGTCAGGAATATCGTGGCAGAACTTTTACGAGGAAATAGTAACAAACAAAACAATTTTGTAAATAAATTATCTCGGTGTTCATACATAATCAATACGTTCGAGACTCGTGAAAAAATCTATAAAACCAAAACAGTTACGTCACCGTTTTAAAAAATAATGGCCACCGTAACGATACCGAGAGAAATTTCCGTCTGAAACGCCTAAAATCCTCGGTCTACTCGTTACCAAAGGACCGAATCGACTCGGAAGCGTAGCTAGAGCCCTCGGCGAGCGGACTGGAAGTAGTCGTCGGCGCGAAGAGGGAGAAAAGAAAGGCGGAAGGTCCATCGCGCCGACAAGTGTCGGCGTAAGACCCGCGAACAGAGGAAGATTACAGAACGGGGTAGGAGCAGAGCTTAAGGGAAAGAAGTGGAAGAAGATCAAGAGACTGGAAAGAGAAAGCGAAAAAGAGAGAGAGAGAGAGATAGCTGGTAGGATTACGAAAGCAAGGAGGATGGCCGAGGCTGAGGAGTGTTGCGGAAAGGAATCAGTAGAGGCTGCAATGGGATCTCGTAAGAGGATCTCGGGATCGAAGGAGCTGGCCGTGGAAATACATGAAGCAAGGGTAGTTTGAGGGGAAACTACTAGAGAGGGGGTTGGAGACTTCGTGGGAGGTGATCAGGGACGAAAGTAACAATTTGACTTTGGACTACAGTTCAACAAAAATTAATCCGAAAAATCATTAAAGACAGAAAATCTATATGAACTGCCTATTAACCTATGATATACAGGGTGTCCCAAAATAAGTGTAACTCCCGGAAATGGGAGGTTCCTTGGGTCATTTGAAGCGACATTTTCCTTTACAAAAATGGCGTCCGTGGCTTTGTTTAGGAGTTATTAACGAAAAACACGGACCAATCAGAGCGCGGCTACAGCGGCTGATTCTGGTTCGGCCAATAGCGACACCGCGTTAAGCGGGACTTGTCGTCGAGTCGGACTCCGTTCTGATTGGTCCGTGTTTTTCGATAATAACTCCTAAACGAAGCCTGTTTATAGGAAATTCAATTTATTATAAATATTTTGATAAAATATATATAAAATATTTTGAACCACTTTCTCCTTTTCAGAGATGAGCGGATCTCTTTTAATTTTTGAGAGATTCGAGACTTCCGCTCCCTCCCACAACCTAACCACAACTCACTCTAAAAAATAAATATACTCGAGAACTGCGCAGCTGATAAAAAAATGTCATAGGACATAAATTGTTGAAAATTTCATTTTCTACAAAAAAGGTCTCTTGCCATATCTCGCATAGTTTCCGAGATATTTTCAGGTTTATAGAAAACAGGAAATCTACTTTACCGACTAAACCAGCCTGATTGACACTATGTTGTATATAAATTTTTTCTTGAAATAACCCCAAGAACGCAAACATAACCTCAAAACAAGGGGCCACGGAAATCGTAATCGTGCCGCATTTTGCGCTAATAGTTGTAATAGGAATTACTTACAATATGACTGGCCTCCCCTGTAAGTGGTAGCTGAAGTGGAGGAAGAGTTCGGCGATAGCGAGGGGGTGCGGCAGACGATAAAGTGGGGGTAGTAAGGGGAAAGTCGAGTCGTGGAATGCCGTCGGAATGCCGGTGTGCTCGCCGACCGACCGTTCGGTAATGGGTACACGTGTAGAGCGGAGCGGGTACACGCGCCAAACCCCCCACCCACGCGAAACGACCCGCTCCGAGTGTTCCGCACAACATAACGAACCTGCGGACGGTCCAGCCGTGCATTTATGCCCACTTTGTTCGCGGCTAGAGCCACACGCACGCGCGCAGACAGGGACGTTCCCACGCAGTCTACAACATTGGGACATTGTTAACCCTCTAGCAATCTACCCGTCCGTGGAACAATCGGTAGAAGTCGGGGGTGTCTCTGATTTGGAATAGCTTGGGAGGAATTTCACCCGGTGATTATTGATACCGAGCTAACGTAACAGCACCGATAAAAGGATTCTTGAATAATTATAGCAAACGCCACTTACTCTTTATTATGTAAGAGATGGCCGGGATTAAAACAGCAAATGTGAATCAACTTTATTTGAACGTCTTTTTCCGGTGACCGACCTGACGAGACTGTTTCTTGTTCGTTTCTTTTTCGACGTTCGCTTGTCGTTGCCAACATTTAACGATTAACATTTACAGTATACCGGGTGGCGCAGCATGAACAACAGCTTACAATTAATTAAGAAGCAAACCACGAAATATATTTACCTACTCTATTCCTAAGTTAGACTTTATGTGGTACTAACTTGTTTTCATTCGCCGTTTTACTTGTGATTAATACTAATCGTTGCAAGTAAACGATAACGAATCACCTTCAGTGTTTTTCCGACTTCTGTGATCAACTAACTAACGTCTGGTTAATTAATGGTTTTCTCGTTTTCAAGGATGGTCGATTTCTGACAGAATTATTGAATTTTCGATAATGCCAGTGAAATTTGAATAATACGATTATTTTTGAAAAGTTACCTTTTTCTTGCACAATTTAAGAAGTTCTAACAACGGTTCCGCGCATAGTCTCTCTATTTAATATGAGAAATATATTGCAAAACCAGAAACATTATTTTTCACGTTTTTCTGAAGAATAAAGGAAATAATTCTTATCGATCGAAAATTGAAATATGAAATATGTTAATGATATCGGCGCCGATATCATTAACATATTTTATATTTCCTGAAGAATGTTCGACTACTGATACGAAGTCAATTATGGTGCGTTTACCTAAGCACATTATTTAATACGACAGAATAGGTGAACTTTTTTCAATACGTAGCTGAGGTATAAAGTATTAAGAATCTGTAAACAATTTCGCACGCAGTAATGTATCGTCGCGGTCCCAGTTAATCGAATTTCTAAAATAACTTTCGTTGCGCGACCACTATGCGAAACCCGGTTCGTGCTAAGGGTCAAAATTTGAATTCTGCGCATACCGTATCCGTTAGGACGACTAAACCATAAGTTTGTTCTCCTCCCCCAATCAAAATACTGGAACGCATATATTGTCTTAGAGGATTATTTTGGGGGATCATTCCTGGATGGTCAAGCGCTGCGAGGACTTCGGCCAACGGTTCTGTCAACCCTCCAAGTTATTCCTGGAACTTTATTGTAATTCCACCTTGTATTTCGACTATTTGTATACGCTTGAAATAAACCGTGCGAGTCCACGAAGTGGTTTCACCGTCGGTATAATAGTTTCTCGGCCGAGATTATACGGGGTATAAATTCAATTTTATTTCGATCGTAATTTTAAGAATAATCGTGCGATGGTATCGCACAATAATCGGCGCACAGGTTCGATCATAGCAAACGCTAGTAATTTTGCAAATTGATTCGATAACTCAACGTTTCGATCCTGATGTGGATCATTTCCAAGAGTAAATTTTGCGTTTGCTATAACAGAAGAAATACAATTGGAAAATTATTACGATAAATTACTATTGTACAGAGTGTTTCAGAATTAAATAGAAAAACTAGATAAAAGGTGAATTCTTCTCGATCGAAAACTTTGATAGTTAAAATTTTTAAATGTTATCGGCGCCAGGTTCCATCATTTCTAAAAATTCATTTTATAAAAATTATGGAACTTGGCACTGATAACATTTAAAAATTTTCATTAGAAAAACTAGATGTTTGATCTCGAAAAAAGATTAACACAAAATTAAAAAATAATTCGGTGTGCAAAGGGTTAAGTTTTCAATCACCTCGAGACTCAACTTCCATGTTATCTTTCAGTAGACTGTTAGTTCGTCTTGGATCCGTTAGGTCTTGTTAGGAATGCATAAATGGGAATTAGTGTCTGCGTGGACACCCGGTAGAAATAATTGCAGCGGACTAGCCGCATTCTATCAAGGATAGCGCGGGACGGATAATAGAATACGATGGCGAGCTACGTTCCCCGGTGATGGTATCCGTCAGAGATCCGTAGAGGGAGAGAGAGAAGGTTGGAATCGACTTCGCGTCCTGGGAGCAACTCTGGACAGCAAGGATTTACAGGATCCCCCGGAAAATCAGTCAGCTGCGGAGGATAGATGCGACTGTGTCTGTCAGATTGGGCCGGGTTCGATATTCCGGGCATCTAAACGTCCAAGTCGTTAGACGTTACGATTGGCAATGCAGCAGTTCGTCGACTATGGTTTCCTGTACCGTATCCGACTGTGTAATCTCGGTAAAATCTCACGTTCCCGACGATAAGCAGTAGACGCAGGGTTTACGTTCTCTCCCCTCACACACAGCCCCCTTCTATTTTAGTGGCTTCCGCCCTCCTCAAAACTTTAACCCGCGACGTTCGTCTAATCGTCGCTTTCACGAATCACAGCCGTGAGACGCTCGATTAGCCAAAAAATTCACTCGCGCATCAAACCCAGTGAAAACGTTGATGTAACTCTTCTGTTCGTTGTCGTTTCTTCGTGAACCTTCCGCCAGCACAAGCGCCATACTTTTCCGGTTAAAACGAGTCCAAGCACGACATCACACGACGTATATTTGTGGAGTAATTCACGATTCAGTGGACGCGTAACTGAACGGTTCGGATAGTCGAGGTTCTATTAAATCGTTAATTACGAGGGTAAAAGAGATCCGAACTGTATCGTGCTTGGGCTCGTTTTATTCGGAAAAACGTCGCGCATGCGATGGTGCAAGTTCCCCAAAGAAATCATTGTAAACAAGGAAGTTGTTAATAAAAATGACAAACAACTCCGAGAACATATCGGAGATCCTTTATTACACGACTATCGACGGTCTTAAATGGCCTCCGAAGGTGGTCATAATTACTGGGGACCTTTATGCAAAATAAATTAAGGTTTTTTGAAATTATACATTGACATCTTCAATTTTTACAACAATTTTGAATTTCATCTACTCAATTTTACTAGAAACGCGTAACGATCCGCAGTCCGGTCGTAATATTATACATCAACGGATTCGGCCAATCGTATTTTTAGGCTAGCTACAGGGTGGCGAATAATTGCTGCCGCATTTCAAACGAAACCCGGTATAAACGGAGGCTTCGTCGAATTTTGGCGTGATAGCGGTACGGTAAGTCGCACGTTATCCGCCGCGTCGCAACTCAGTCCGCAGAGCCTCGGAAGTTTAAAGCTACGAAAGACAGGTAAGTTTAACGAGCGTGCAAGCCCCAGGACCTAACACAGGTGAGGGGACAAAAGCGCGACCGCTGACGAGTATATCGGCCCCCGAAACCGGCCATTCCCGGGCATTACGAGCACAGCTTTCGAATATATTCGCCTTGGGGGACACGTCCACGGCACCAGGATGCTCTTGGACGGCTCGTAAGCACGTAGTACAGCCTGGACAAAGCTCACGGGGCTAGGAGTAGAGTGGAAGAGTCTCCACAATGTATCTCTCCACCTCCGCGCCGGAAGTAATCGTTTTAACGTCCAATGGCACCGATCGTTAAGTACCCGGGCCCTCGTCTTACGTCACGGCGGGATCGCGTTCCGTCTAGCGATGGGGATAACGCTGTTTCTCGTCCTACACTAATCCACAAGACCCCCGATACCGGGCACAGTATCGATATAAGTGATTTAACCCCCCGTCGTATTTTAACGAATTAGAATCGTCATCAAGATCTTAACACAGTCTAACAAATATGAATGTTATCATGTTATGTGATCGTTTTTAGATGCAATAAAATTGGACTCTGTAATCTATATTGAAGTAGCCACACAAGAAATAAAAATTTTCTTTTCTCTTCGTCCTACATTAATCTACAACCCCCCAATTCTGGGAACATTATCGATATAAATGATTACACCCCCTGCCGTATTTTAACGAGTAAGACTGGTCATCAAGATCTTAACAAAGTCTAACAAATATGAATGTTATTGTAAAAATTGCAGATTTTCATGATTTATTGCCGAAAATCGTAAAAATCTGCAATTGTTACCATGTGTAAATGTTTGTAGCTCATTGCAACGTCGACCGATTTTGAAGAAATTTTCAGGATATGTTTAATTGACACAGATCTACAAAACGTTTACACATGGTAACAATTGCAGATTTTTACGATTTTCGGCAATAAATCATGAAAATCTGCTATTTTAAATTTTGCAATTTTTTTAAATTTTCAATATAGGCCCACATAAAATAGTTGAAAAATCAACTTTTAGTATTTTTTCAACAATTCCGATCAATTGCGATTTTTGAAAAAATTTCTTTTCACATCCTTTGTTTATTCGAGCGAGCGTTTATTTCACCGTTTTTTCAAATTTTAATTAATACAAACCTAGCTCATTATGAAATTCGTTAATTTGCACGAGTGACGAATTATGCAGTCCCGTGACTCACAATGGTACCGTATTAAAAATGGCCGCGAAATTCCGAGACAATGGCGTCGGCGCGAAGCTAATAAGATAATCGTACATCGGAAATAATTATTCCGCCTAGTTTAGAGCCGCGGAAATAAAGAATTCCTCGAGGTTTATTGCTATTATTTTGTCCCACACTGTATCTACGAACTCGGCTACGCCTCGATACATCGCCTCGACCCACGCGCCATTGTCTTCTCTTTCGGGACGACGTCCGCTGATGTAAGAGGGAACGAGATACGTAGTCGCGGATACGTTTCAGCCCGGGAAAAAGTCCCGCTGAAATTATAAGCGGATAGGCAGATACGTAGGACGTTGCCGGACGTATCGGAATCCAAAGCTGAGGAACGAGAGTTCCTCGATGGGCTCGCTTCCTCAAACACCGGAGCGTAATCATCTCGGAATGCGTACATCAGGACGAACGAATTTGTTCGAACCACTGATCAGTTCGGATAATAGAACGGTAAACATTCTATTTTTTTATTTTAAATTATTCTCGACGCTTTTCCGGTTAAAACGAGTCCAAGCACGACCACGTGCGACGTATATTTGCAGAGTAAATCAAGATTCAATGGCGAGGTCACCGAACGGTTCGGATAAACGAGGTTCCACTAAATCGAGGATTCTACGAGTAATTATGACTCGAACTATATCGTGTTTGGGCTCATTTTAATCGGAAGAACCTCCCCCACAGCCTACCAGAGCTTCCATAAACAAATAATTATAAACAAATCAGATTTATCAATAAATTATCATTGTCCCGGCAGTGTATTTATCAAAATTTGTTTTCCAGCTGTCCTCGTCAATGCTAGCGTTAGATCAACGAATAACGTCTACGGATAATACAAATTATATTTCGCAGTCGATATTTGTACAGATATCGAAGCATTACCGTAAATGGGCGACGGCTTCGTTGGAGATCGAGCTGGCTGCTTCGATTTCGCGCGATTTCAGTGGGTGGGTTCGGCAGCGGACGTGTTAAGAAGACGGGGGGCGCAGAAGAACGGGCACGAATACGGTCCAGAGAAACGGAGCCGGTATTCCGCGGGTCTCACGGCTCCTCCGTGACGTGAATCATGCGAGTTCCGGTCCGACCCACGCGTACGTGTCCCTGAAACACCCGCGCCTCGGTCTCATCCTCGTCTCGGCGCATCGCGCCGGCCGTCTGAACTTGTCTCGATTACTTGCTTGAATTTATGAAATAGTCTTTTATGGCAATTTCCTACGCCCCTGCGCGCCGCCGCGCCGAGCCGCGGGTCCAACGCACTCTCCCCCGCACACACCGTTACGAACTGGGTCCCCGGAGTTCAAAACCCCGGGATCACTGTCGGGATCTGGGGACCCCTGACTCATGGATTATTTATTCATCGGCGTGTCCCGTTCGTTGGGACACCTCTAATCCCGAATTGCTTCTGAATAAGTTATCCCCTCTGCTACGAATGAGAACATGCGGCCTGTCGTTAGATACCGAAACGATATAAATTCCATTTTCATAAAACTTCGGTTTACGAGCTCATTTGGACTCGGACCAACGTGTTTTCGCTGTTAGGGAAAGAGAATTTTCCTACGTTTCGTTTTCAGTAGTCCACGCGGAACGATAATTTGGGTAATTATACAGGGTGTTTCAACATAAGTGTAACTCCCGGGAATGGGAGGTTTCTTGGGTCATTTGAAGCGACATTTTCCTGTACGAAAAAATGGCGTCCGCGGCTTTGTTTAGGAGTTATAAGACTGCGGATTTTATGCATTTATGACAAAAAAGGGCAGGTGTTATTTAAAATAACAAAAATATTGGAAATATTTAAACATACTATTATATTATTCTCAACTTACTAAGCATAATAGGGAAAGAAATAAATTTCTATTTCACTCCAGATTGTTGCAATTTATTATCGAAAAACACGGACCAATCAGAGCCTGGCTATAGCGAACAGAGCCCGACTCGGCGACAGGTGCCGCTTAACGTGGTGTCGCTATTGATCGAACCAGAATCAGTCCGCTGTAGCCGCGCTTTGATTGGTCCGTGTTTTTCGTTAATAACTCTTAAACAAAGTCGCGGACGCCATTTTTGTAAAGGAAAATGTCGCTTCAAATGACCCAAGGAACCTCCCATTTCCGGGAATTACACTTATTTTGGGACACCCTGTATAGAAAATATATGCCTACTCCGATTTTTATGAAAGTTTAATATGCTCATTGTTAATTATGTTGTACAAGGAAACAGTTGTTCAAAATGTCAAAATCTATAACATATTAAAATTTCATCAAAATCCGAGAAGGCAGACCTTTTCTATATAATTAGCGTAATTTGTTTTTCGAATACAACCTTGTTTCTCCGAATGGTTTCCACGGTAACACATTCCTGACTCCTTTCTGGTTAAATCGAGCCCAAGCACAACTACTTCCGACGTATATCTGCGGAGTAATTCACGATTCCGTAGAAAAGCAACTGAACGGTTCGGATACTCGAGGTTTTGCTGAATGGTGTATTCAAGGAGTAATTCTGACCCGAATTGCACCGTCCTTGGACTCGTTTTAATCGGAGAAACGTCGCGGATATGTCTGTGAAAATGTGACAAAAATATTATCAAGAACGAAAAAGTTATAGCAATGAAACGATGACGTAAAAAAATCGATATACTGCACATCGATGAATTCGCCACGAAAAGGTCTACAAACTCACCCGAATAAAAATATCCAATTCTACATAGTTACGGAAGTTATGTTCCCAGGAAAACTTGGACTTTGAGCAATCTTTGCTCTTAATTACGATGGAATACAGTAAGGTTACAGCACAATGCCACGAAACCAATGGTCGTTAAGGCCGTTAACACCACGGTTCGATGGGAGTAGCGATCCGATGGCGGAGAACGGAGGATTCATGAGAGCAGAAGCTCGCTAATAGATAATTTCAAGGATGGCACGGTAGATCTGGCTGAGAAGAAATTCCTCGGTTATCCGGTGGAAGCAATTTCGGATATAGGGAGTTAATGAAAGTACGCCCGTCCCTTTATTGGTGCGTAAAGAGAACGAGGAGAGAAACGGATTAATTCTCACGCCGGCTATCCGCTCACCGACGGCAGAAGATGGAGGCGGTACGTACCATCCAATTAGTTGGATAACCAGTTCCCTGTGCCCTGGTGTACGTCGTTTAATCGCGGCCCACGTGGCCGCTCCGAATCAAGACGTTACCTTCGATACGCGTAAGACGCGAAGTGACCGAAGGGCTGCGGTTCGTCTTTGATTACGCTCGAACCGGCCGAACGATAATCGCCACGCAAATGGACCAGCGCTGTACAGGGTGCTTCAATAGAGAGACTCGCGCCATCGGAATTTCGGATTACAGTATTTTGTCGATATAAGTCCCTAGCACGGGTCTGCAGAGGGACACTTATGAGCCAGAGACACTATTCTTTGAGTTTTGCCGAACGTGGAGAAGGACAGCCGAGAAATGTAAACATAGCTAATCCAAATTTCCAACTTCCTTATTTTTCATAATTTTTGTATGGGACTTCGATTGCCATATTTGTGGCATTTTTCTAATGCAAAATGATACCAAACATGATATAATTCCGATGATACAGTAAATTATCCATATAAGTCCCTAGCACGGGTCTGCAGAGGGACACTTATGAGCCAGAGACACTATTCTTTGAGTTTTGCCGAACGTGGAGGACAGCTGAGAAATGTAAACACAGCTAATCCAAATTTCCAACTTCCTTATTTTTAATGGATTATTTTTATCGATCGGAAAATTTTGATATGTAAGTATTAATTTTTTCGTGGCGCTAGGTTCGATCATTATTTACTATACTTGGTTCTACTTTAGCCTACTTCCTTATTTTTCATCATTTCTGTATGGGACTTCGATTACCATATTTGTGGCATTTTTCTCATGCAAAATGAAACCAAACATGATATGATTCCGATGATACAGTAAATTATCCGAATAAGTCCCTAGCACGGGTCTACACGGTGCTAGATACAAGATTAATCTATGAGGAACTTATCGTAAGAATGGCTTAAATTTACGTATTCGAGGCGCAATTTACATTATTCGGCGGTTGTAGGTTTATGAAAATGTCTCTCGGCAGCCACGATAGGCGGCAGCACCGTCGCTTGTCCCGTTGCTTCTCACGGCTCCGCTACACGTTGTCGAATAATGTAAATTGCGCCTCGAATACGTAAAATTAAGCCATTCTTAGGATACGTCCCTCATAGATTAATCTTCTATCTACCGATCGTGACTACCTAGAACACTGAAATGTGCGTTATAGAGTCAGGAATCGAAAAATTCGGAACCCTTGCAATCCTCGTGTACGTACACGTGGTCTAGCGCTGTCTCTCACACTCGAGAGTTTCTCGTCAAGGTCAAATCCGGATCTACAACACTTATTGGTTTACGATATAAAATTGAGCGGTCAAAAGTGGTGAAAATGGCAATTTTTCACGACTTCTTGCGACACATTTCATGGTGATCAAAATTGTCGAGGACCGTTCTCTAAACAAATACTTCACACACGTTACCCAGTAATCCGACACAATTCAACCACGGCACCTTCGGTTCGCGACAACTATCGTTCGCTTTCCCAACACGAAAAATGGCAACCGGAGAAAGTGTTACTCACGCATTGAATAAAGAAGCTCGTGAAAAGATGTCCCGGCGAAGCCAGTTCTCCTCCCGGCGATCTCAAAACTACAAGTGATACCTGTAATTCTAGCAGCTACGTATATCTCGCTAGCCTAAACGAGCCATTTATCCCACCCCGTCCGAGCACAAAGCGTTAATCCCCGGAAGAATGGCGCCCCGAGGAATCGACGCAGAAACATCGAAGAATCGAACATGCCAATTGGTTAGGTCAGTCCTCCGGCCATTCATCCGTCGGGTTACAAAGGTTTTGGCACCCCTGGGCTCTCGCAGTGGCGTCCGCGGACAATGAAGAGATCGGCGTCGCCAACAATTGGATAATGGGGCCCGGACAATAAATCGGCACCGTTTGAAGGGCGCCTGGAAATTCGAGCGGGGCCCCGGCTAATTCGTTTAAAAATTCCAAAAGGGGGCAGATGGGGGCAGGGTGAAGGCAGACGATCTATCCGGCATAAAATTACTGGAATCTGGCCCCGCGGTTTTCGGGGCTCGTTTCGAGCTCCGAGAGAAGTTTCGAAAACGCGAAGCCATCCTTCGGTGCTTTTGTCCCTGGTCCTCGAACTATAACGTAGCCGTCGCCTCCGCCGCCGACGTGACCGCGTCTAAGGTGGCACAATGTGCAACGGGTGGCCTGACGGGACACGCGTACCCTGTTATAAGCCCGCAAGCGACCCACCCCCACCTTTTCGAGCCCCACAACGCTCGTAATACGAGACCGGGACTTTGTGTCACGTAATGTTGCTGCGGCATGAAACTTGCAGCCGGAACGGCTGATACGTGAACTTACAACCCCCGAGAACGGCCACACACACTCGCGCACACACACTCCGCGTCGGCGAACGAATCGCGGACCGGAAACCACCTTTATCTTCGATCCCGTTAACCAACTCGGTTGTCGAGCGACTGTCTAGCTTCCTTTGTCTCTCGTCTCTCGATTTTCGACGCTTTCCTCGCGATTCTTTCCGTAACCACACGGTGACCGGTTTTAATAAATAGTAATCGCGAACGTGGCACGAGTCGGAATTGTAAAACAAAGGACGCTGGACTGCGGCATAAATTTCAACCTCGTGTCTCAAACGGGAGGGTAGTTACGGGGTGAAATGGAAATTTCAGTTTACGACCTGTTTAACATATTTAGTTCCAAGGGAAAGTTATGGAAAAAATGTGACAGATGTCGGACACCCAGGACTGTAATTAATTCAGAGTTTTAAGTGGAACCACGATGGTGTGAGAAATCTGAGAACGTACAAAAATTGGGTAAATTCGGTTTTTGACCTGTTTACCTGTTTAATAATAAATCTCTCGAAAAATCTAACAGATGTAGGATACCATGTGAAAAATCGAAAAAAATTCAACTTTTTTTCGTCCGGGTCTTGTAATTATAGACTATACAATTATTGGTAAAATCAATTGACGTAACGCATAAAAACAATTTGGAATTTTGCCGTATACCACTTCGTAATCAACGATAGAAATAATTTTTTAAAATGGGCGACGCTAGATCTGTTAAACCCCTTCTCTTCGTCCTCTATTTTTTATTCAGTTTTCTTCAATCTCACTGTTTGTACCTTTTTTTTAAGAGGATGAGAAAATTCTTCAAAAAACTCACCCTCGAGGGATTTAAACCCATTCTCCTACTAAAAACTAAATCTCACTGTTTGTACCTATGGTGTTGTATTTGGAAATGTTCACTGCATTGTCTATCCTAGTTTGTAAGTTGACTTTGTAATGTTAACATGTACAGGTATGTACATGTATAAATAAAAAAAAGGTCTATTAAACCGTAAATACACGGGGGGCTCGTTTCCACTCGTTTTTTCCAACATTTACTACACTCAGAAACAATATTACATGTTGCCTTTCATTCTCCGACCGGATCGATCGGATTGAATAAAACGGGAAAGAATTGTGTTGGAAAAAATAATAATAAATGTCGTTTATAAATAAGGGCGCGTCACCAGCGGACCATATATTCCAGCTTTCATGCAGCGAACAATAAAGGCGGCGGGACCATAAATTCGTCCCTGATTAATCCAAGCCCTCGTATATATAGTATACAACATTTTCGGTTGGTCCGAGTAGCCGTCGCGCAGAAACATAAGCATCGCGAACGATTTTACAATAACCATCACTTTTCTGTATCCCCGAACGAACGATTCCTTTCAATTTAAAAGCGTCTATACATCTTACTTTCCCTTTGAAATATATGCGCCGGCCACCCTTTGCGCCTACTGTTTTCACCGGAAATATAATGTTATGCGTGCTATAAATATTCCCGGTGTGTCGCCGGCCCTCAAGCTAAACAAAAATAGAGACGAACAAGCCATCCACCCTTTTCTTGTTTCTTTTGGAGAAATAGAGCTACACTCTACTCTGTTTTGACGTGGATCCCCTGCACATGGTTCGGGAAAAGAATTTATATTCTCTTCTTCCATGTCTATTTCAAACGTTGCCTTCGATTTTTCATAATTTATTGGTCATCAGAATGCTTTTCTTCATGGAACACCATTTACAGTACAACTTTGGTCGAACAATTTTTCTAGGAACCGAATAAATCCATCTTTCCCACGAATTCGGATAAGGGAGGCTTCACTATATCGCGTATTACGCGAGTAAGCGTGATCCGTATAGCATCGTGTTTGGACTCGTTTTAACCAGGAAGGTATCAGGAATATGCTGGTGGAAGTTTCGTAAAGATAGCATGAGAATGAAAAAAATTAAATTGGTAAATTAATGTTAATGTTTTCCTGGATCGCTATTCTCCTTCATGTGGTTCATCAAAATGCCTTTCTTCATAGAACACCATTTACTGTACAACTTTAGTGGAACAACTTTTCTATCAACCGAATAAATCCATCTCTCCCACGAATTCGGATAAGAGAGGCTTTACTATATCGCGGATTACGAGAGTAAGCGTGATCCGTATAACATCGTGTTTGGACTCTTTTTAACCAGGAAGATGTCAGGAACGTGTTGGTAGAAGTTTCGTGAAGATAGCATGAGAATTACAAAGATTTAATTGGAAAATGAATGTTGATGTTTTCCTGGATCGCTATTCTTCTTCATGTGGTCTTCTTTAGTCGAACAACTTATCATGTAAATATATACATGAAAATGTGTATTTGAAAAGCTAAGTCGCTCGGAGCATTAACCTCCGCGACTCACATCAAGGTCACCAAAATCAACAAACCGTGTCGTGATCGATATAATTAGTCAGATGACGATTACCGGCCGTAATCACGTAGAAAGTTCTATATATATATATGAATTTGTTATGTAGCAACGTTGATTGGCCGGTCAGGAGAAAATGCTACAGCCATCTATCAACGGTTCTTAATCATAATTACGCGAGTACGCGCGCAAGTGCGTGACAGAAGCAACGAGGCGGCAGGCGTTATCGGCTGTTCACGGTCTATCGCATTGCCGGTTGCTTGCGGCTGTTCGTCTTCATCAGTGGTTTTTCGTGGAAATAGGCACGCGATATCGTTGCTGCTGCCTACCGCGTACAGGTTGTTTCCGATCTGGTGGTACCTTGAGCCGCGAACGCGACGACTCTGCAGCTGGAAACTTAGAACTGCTGCGATGTCCCCCGAGGCAAGCCTAAGCGAAGCAACAGCTGTCAGAACTTTCTCGTTATCAATCATTTTTCAACGAAACTTGTAGTGAACTATTCGTCACATTTCTCTGATTCAAACGAACCCAAACACGACATACTTCGGAACCGATTTGCTAAAGCAGTACACGATTCCGTGGAACCTCGATTATCCGAATCGATACCTGTTTCTCCATTACATTCGTCGTAAATAGTTCATTAAATAAATTCGTCTGATAAATAGTTCAATAGAAAGCGTTTCCGGCAGGACTCGTTGTACACGTTAATAGATAGTGGATTTTTATGGAAAATAAAAATTGTTTACATTATTTGGTAATTCATTAATAGTATATTTAAATTCTTCGAATGAGCTTCTTCCCTCTGATCAATCCATTTCGTAACCGAACAACTGTTCTGCGAACTCTTTCACGAGTTTGGATAAGAGAGGTTCTCTTATAAATCGTGGATTAAACTGGTAAAACTAGACCGAATTGTATCGTGTTTGGTATCGTTGGAATCGTGAGACTGTGAGGAATACGTCGCTAACAAACACTCCGACCCTAAAATCTCCATATCAATGAGAACATCAGTGAAATCGTGACCAAGAGGCCTCGCAGGACACAATTTCCAGGTTATCGACATATTGTTTCTCTTCCGGTTGCACCATCGGATCGGAACCACTCTGTAGATGCCGACCGTGGCTGGAAACGGCCACGTTGCCGGAAAAGGACGCGGGCATGCGTGAAAAATGGCCGAATCAACGAGCCGACTCGAAAACAGAGAGAAAGAGAGAGAGAGAGTCGCGCCGCTCGGAATTAACGACGCCCGACGGCCGATGCCCGCCAGACGAAAACTCCACGCCTCGTCACGATCGGGAAACGATAGCTTGTAATTAATAGAACGTTGAAAACTTCTAACGAGAAAATATTGGAGCCGCGCGTCGATCTCGACGCGAAACAACACCGGGCTTCTGCCCTCCCCTCCCTCAGAATACCTTCGATGGCTATTTCCACGTTCTCTCTCTCTCTCTCTTTGTTTTTGCCGTTCCCTCCCGACGTTCCGTAACGAGTTTTCTTTTATTTGGTGGCGGATCTTTAGAATCAATCTTCGGAAACAGGCCGGGGGAAAAACGCGACCGCCGATCTGTCCTCGGGAAATTTCGATTCTGAACGACGCATGGTAGATGGGATGGTAATAAATAAAATCGTGTTGCGTAGAGAAACCGTGTCAAATACAATTGTGTTCTATCGTAACCATGCTAAATAGTCACGTTAAAATTGTGTCAAACTCGTGTAAAATAAATTCGTGTTGAATGGAATGGTGTCCTATCGAAACCGTGTTAAATAAAATCGTATCACATAAAATCGTGTTAAATAAAACCTTGTAAAATGAGATGGATTTAAATGAACTCGTATAAAATAAATTCGTGTTAAATGAAATTGTGTTCCATCGAAACCGTGTTAAATAAAATCGTACCACACAAAATCTTGTAGAATAAGATCGAATTAAATAAAATCGTGTTGCGTACAGAAACCGTGTTAAATAAAATTGTGTTCTATCGTAACTATGCTAAATAAAGTCACGTTAAAATTGTGTCACAATCATGTAAAATGAATTCGTGTTAAATGAAATGGTGTTCCATCGAAACCGTGTTAAATAAAATCGTGTTAAATAAAATTTTGTTCAGTAAGATGGATTTGAATGAAATCGTGTTCTATCGAACCGGGATTTTCAGAATGCCGTGCTTCAAGGGGATAGATTCTAAAATTGTGCAGCTATTTGCCCCTAAAGTTCCGAGGCATTCTGACATTTTCTTCTGGGGTACTTTAGCGGGGCACTTTTGTGAAAGAGAGGAAACGATAGAAAACGAGTGAAAGAGTATAAAAAAAACAATGAGATCTCGGTGTGGCAGTCATGGGAACCGAGCTTCATCAATAAGCATCATTTCAATAGCATTCCATTGGCTCGGCGTGTCGGCGCGGAGCCGAGTCGCGGAGAGTGGTGTAGCCGTGTTCTTATATCACGGTTCACTAATCTCGATCGCGTTCTGTATCGATCTTTTCTGCGCGGCGCCCTCGGAGGGAAACGAAGCTCGATTATCTTTCGCAGATAACGCAGCCTACATTTCGTAAACACCGTTCACCGCGAAACAATGAGCGTCATTCGCAACGCCCGGCTAGTGACATCGGTGACCTAAAATGTATCCAACAGAACGGAACAGAACGGATGCCTTTGTCCATATCTCCGATCTGTTTCGACGCTGCTGCATGGATCCCGATGAAAGGTGCAACGCACACGCGGAATCGAACGGATATGAATTATCCAGCCATTTGTCCGACCGTCTGCAACCGGACTATCGACGATACGATTACTGATGGCTATGGTCGATGTTCGATGGTCAACGTTCAATAAAGATCACTTTTCGATAAAAGTTACTGTCCAATCAAAGTCACTGGTATTTTTACATTGCAATTTTATAGTTTTTCTCTGATATTATTGCAGAGCGTAAAAAAACGGTTCCAACGAGTATAATGACCATATCGTTACGATCATTCGATCTCGAGGTATTTGTTTCTCAAAATTTTTAATACTTTCCAAAAATACTTCACGGATACAAATATCTCGAGATCGAATAATCGTAATGGTATGCTCATTGTACTCGTTGGATTCGTCCTTCGACGCTCTACACGAATATCGAGAAAAATATACAGGGTGTCGAGTTGAAAAATGTATCATTGACGTGAAACAAGAACCGATGCTACAAATTTCATTACGAAATGCTGTTGTAGCCGAAGCAGAGAAAGTAACAAGAGTCGAAAAAAACATAAATTCAACCCTGTCCACCTAGATTGCTGAAACGTCAGGCATTGTCCTGTCCTGAAACTAGATTTTGCCACCCTCTCGTAAGTTCCCCGGAACCTCGAAAATCACTCGTTCGATCTCACCCCTGGGATCTAGATCGCCGACATACAAACGCGCTGTCAGCACCCCCCGTCGTTTTATGAATTCACTGTACTTGTTCCATCACTGGCAAAAACATTACACTGCGCGTATTTATGCGACTGAAATACGAGCAGTCGGAGCACTGTAACAGAACATGCAAAACTGGAAAACATAATTACACAAAATATTAGAACGCGATCCGGAGGCGCCACTTTTCAAAAAAATTTTCAATTCTATTTATTTTACCATCGAATTGTATAAAATTTGTTAAATTTAAGGAAAAATTATGGAACAAAAAATATGCTGTTGAATAAATTAAGATGTTCATAGATTTAATGAATAGCATATTTTATACAATTCAATAACGTTCCCGATCTTTATCTAAACATTTTTTTATTTGCTATTAGTTTGATCGAAATTGTTCGGTATATAAAACCGTGCAATCTGTCTGACCGGAAGTGTTCACACGCCTTCGTATATTTATGCATATGATCTGCCAATTTATATGCAAAATCACCACCCCGATCCTCTGTCAAGTAACCTTTAATGGCGACGTGTTTCCTGAGACGCTCACTACACCGGGGAAACATCGGGCAACTTGGAAAACAGACAATTATACATGGTTTGTTAAGCTTAATGCACAGTAATTACTAGATAGAGCGGATGTTCATGCGCTTGGAATATGTCGAAATATTCAAATGAAATCTGCGAAATAAGAAAATACACGAGACGAACCAAGGTGTACACTTACACCGAGGCAATGGAGCTTCTATTATTTAGTAGTTACAATAAACGTTGTAATTAGATTGCCAATCTGATAAAACAGAAAAATTATACTCTGCTCGTTAAAATTATCAAAAGGGGAAACACATGTTCGCCTAACTACAGTTTTTTCAAATTCACTTAAACAATGGAAAAATTCATATCGATCGGAATTTGAAATATAAATTATAATATGATATCGGCGCCAGGTTCGATCAACTTTTGAACAAACAACAAATGTGCAATTTAAATATTTAAACTCAACGTTTCGATCCTTATGTGGATCATTTTCAAGAGGCTAAATTTTCTTTCACTTAAACAATTTTCAGTTCGCATCAAAATTCTCGAAATACAAATTCAACGCAAATCCACAAACGCGCCGCGTTTTCGCGCGTAAAATCAAACCTCGCGCGCGGACCTATTCGAACGTCGCGGTTCGGGAAACCGAAAAAAAGAGAAAAAAATAGAAACAAAATGGAAGAAGGGTTTGGCGGAGCGCGGGGCGTGGAGCCAGGGTAAATTTATGTCCAATTCCGCGGCGGATGCGGAAGCGACGTCCGAGAGGAATTTTCGCACGGGGATTTTCGCTCGCTCGGGCAATAAAGCTGCGAGCGTGGAGCAGAAGCGGGAGAAACGCGGGCCAGGAGAGGGCCCATATGGACGACGAGGAGGGGGTGGGGGGGCCCGCGTTTGTATCCTCCTGTATCCTGTTCCGCGATCCAGAAGCGAGAGGCCAGCCCGAAAGAGACCGTCGATCGTGGGGCGGAGATAAACACAATTGAATATCGAAAAGCGCGGGAGGAACGGAGAGTAAATTCGGAACGGACCGGCCGCGGAGGGAGACGGAGAGGAATTTTACGCGCGGGACAAAAAGGTCGACGTATTTAGGGCGGAACCGGCCTATCCTGTAATTCGACCCCAGGCCCGGGGAAACGTTGTCCCGACGATTTATGCAGAGACGGAATTATTTGTGACGCTCGCACGCCCGCACGGGGAAAATACGTCCTGAACGGGCTGCTACGGGGGTGTGTAACGAGGGGAGGGCTTGAATAATGAAATCCCGGACACCGGGGCAATTTCGGATATATCCTCCACCGATTGCGTGCATATTATATGATCGCGTTTACTATTGCGGCCGGGGATCGACCCGCGGAACGCGTTCCTCCGCCTGGATGCCGCGAGAACGTCGACGGTTTTAATTGGTTACGGGTTTACCGGGAAGGACTCTGGTTGGGGTTTTATAGGACCGTGAATTTTATGTACCTCGGCTATTTCGAAGGAAGGTTAACATTTTTTTAACAAGTCTTTCTTCGGTATTATAGTTAGAGCGCAGAAATACGAGTCGAATGAGTATACGGACCGTATCGTTGCGGTCAGTCGATCTCGAGATATTTGTGTCTCAAAATTTTTAACATTTTCAAAAATTATTTTACAGATAACATAGTAATGATACGTATGGTCATTATACTCGTTGGAATCGTCTCTTGACGCTCTACAGGAATATCGGTAGGAATGTAGGGAGTGTCAATTAAAAATTCGCAAATCTAAAATCTGTAGTCGAATATCACGAAATGCTGTAGCACAAGCTAAAACATACTGTAACAATTGTTCCACATTTTTTTAACAAGTCTGTCTTCGATGTTATCGTTAGAGCGCAGAAATACGAGTCGAATGAGTATACGGACCGTATCGTTACGGTCATTCGATCTCGAGATATTTGGTCTCAAAATTTTTAATATTTCCAAAAATTATTTTACAGATAACATAGTAATGATACATATGGTCATTATACTCGTTGGAATCGTCTTTTGACGCTCTACAGGAATATCGATAGGAATGTACAGAGTGTCGATTAAAAATTCGCACTGAAATCTGTACTCGAATAACACGAAATGCTGTAGCACAAGCTAGAACATACTGTAACAATTGTTTCTAGTATAATTTGCCAGTTCCAAACTCCAAAGGGTGTTCGCAGCACGCAGTTGATCTTTTGGCGCTCTACTATACTGCGCCAACCACGAGCAGAATGAGCCCCTGTCGGACGTCAGAGTGCTGTTTTGTTCTTGTTAGACACCTACCTTTTCGTTAATGAATCCTTGCCGTAATTAAACGGCAACGGACACAATCTTCGGCGACTCGTTTAATTAACGACAATTACGGAAGAAGCAATTAGGAGGCGCGCAAGATGACGAACAGCAGCAGCGGAGCCACTCCAACGGCTCGACAGCCGTTCATCTTGCAACACGAGCATCTAATTTTTCCTAATTCTCTTTGCAGAGCATGTCAATTAACTCGCGATCACTCGGAACAACATTGCTCGCACAATTTTATATAACATACCGTCTTGATGATCGACATTCTTTTAATCGACACCCTACGTATCTTTTTCGATATTCGTGTAGAGCACGAAGAGACGAATCCTACGACTGTAATCAACATACAGTTACAATTATTTGATCACGAGATATTCATATTCGAATTTCGTTTTTTATTATTCAATGCATTCAAACACGAATATCTCGAGATCGAGTAATCGTAACCATATGGTTCTTGTAGTCGTTGAAATCGTCTCTTCGAGTATTACAAGAATGGCAAAATAAAAATACGAACTTTCATGCAAAAAAAAATTAGCGAAACAGGTTATGTATAAATATTTAGGAGACACTCCAACTTGAGTTATTCCAAGTGCCATAACCAGTAGGTAGGTGTACACGAAAAATGGCAGTTTCGGTCGAATTTTAGTTCACTCGTAGTCGCCAACGCCTCTGGAGGAAAGAAGGCGGTGGAAACGGTGGTCAAGGAAAATCCGTGAATAATATACCAATAAATTTGCATGCCGCAGTAAATCCGTATCGCGAGCATTACCGTTGCGTATCCCGATGGTCCCGATGCGGGTTCCTTGGCCCGCGGAAATGGACAGACCGTGGAAACAGCGAGACGGTATGGGGGCACCTTTGTCACGTTCGCTACGGGCCGCCGATTTTTCCCATCGATTTCCCATATCGTCCGGTATCTTGCCGCGACCGACGAAACGGTATCGGATCATTCCCCGATGCATTTCTGCGGCGCGAGTGCCATGCCGGCCCGACGACGACTTCGATATTCTTCTCCAGGGCTTTATGCTCTTTACGACCAGGTCGATGGTTTATGCTCGCGTTTAGCAGGAAAACGCCCCGCCACGTCGCCAAATGTAAATTGAATGGAACTGTTTTCGGAAGAATTTTCCGCGTAATTTGAATAAGCCCCGGGCGACTCGCAAGGTCAAGACCTGTCGAGCGACTGAACGAGAATCGAGCTCTGCGCGCCATTGCGTGGCCATTTTGGTGAAACTCGGGCCATTTTCGAAGTTTAAGAACAATTTTAATTATTTGTTATAAAAGTGGTAAATATCTGTCTCGTTCATTTTTGTATAATTTTCTCGAGCATTCTTCTAGCGAGACCTCAACGTCGTCTGTATTTTTATTAACAAATGTATATTGTAATATATATATATTTTTTAAACATATTCTTGTAAAGCACGAGAAGACGAATCCAATGAGTACAATGAACATACCATCACGATCATTCGATCTCGAGATATTTGTGTCTGCAATTATTAAATATTTTCAAAAAATGTTTTCCAGGTACAAATATCTCGGGATTCAATGAACGAAATGGTCCACTCATTATACTCGTTGGATTCGTCTTTCGACGCTCTGCAGGAATATTGAATATAATATACGGGGTGTCGATGAAAAAAGTATCACTGACGCAATCCGCCAGTGAATTTTCCTTAATGAGCATGTGGATAGTTTCCCTTCGTTGGTGCTGTGAGGGTCGAAGGGTTGGAACGTGGGCCGAGGTGCTGAGTGTCGTCGAGCAGATGGTCGAGAAAAAAATCGTGATTCCCGTGGAAATTATGTGCTCCATCAATTTCTATCCTGTGGCGGGTTTCCGCGGGTTCCGGGCATCTCTCGGCGGAGAGTTACAGCGGGCAGAAAAGAGAGCAAGAAAATCCGGAAACCGTGGAACCTTCGGTGGAGAGGGGGAGGGGAGCGACGCTTTATTATACCCGTGCAGCAACCCCGTTCGTTTCTTACGGTGTCCCGCAAGAATCGTAAAAGAAGCCGCATCGAAGAAATATTACGGCCGCGATTCCGTATCCGTTGCCGAGCTCTCCCTTGTCTCTCGGTGTGCACACCGACTGGCACGGATGATCTCGTGTGAGACCGTGTACCGCGAGACACGTAGCCCGTCGTAAATTAGATTCAACCGGCTTTTCTTTCTCCATCGAGATTTCGGGGATTCGTTTCTGTGTAAACGTCACGGAACACCAGTATTCCGCTACTCGAAAGTTGAGATTTGCTCGATTTGCCAATGACTCTGATCATCGGCAGCTTTCCAACGAGCCGTGAAAAGCGTTGATCGTGAACAATAAAAAATACGCAAACAAACACTTTTTTTAAACCACGCTTATATTAAAATGCACCAAAAAGGAGAAAATAATTTTTTTAGAGCATCGGTGATTATAAATAAAAGCGTGGAGCGCCAGCGAAGATTACGTCGATATATTTTAGCGCTCCACGCTTTTATGAAAGCTTCCACAATTTTTATTAGAGCGCTAATAAAAATTATATATTTTAGCGCTCTAATAAAAATTATAGAAGCTTTTATAAAAGCGTGGAGCGATAAACTATATTGACGTAATCTTCGTGAGTGCTTCACGCTTTTATTTATGGTCACTAATGTCTAAATAAATTAGTTTCTCCTTTTTAGTGCATTTTAATATAAGCGTGACTTTTAATGTTTTTTTATTTTTTAGTTTTTAGTCGTTTTTAAATAGAAACGCAAGACATGGAAATACGCGAAGTAGAATAAGGGGTGACTCCGAGAGACTATGTTTCTTGATAGAGTCCGAAATGGAACTGAATGAACGGAACACCACAGTGATTGCGAGCTCCTTCGGTGCGAAGTGGGTCAGTGGAGTGGGGATGAGTCAAAGTGGGGACGGGTAGTGGAGTAGGGAGCGCTGTCACGCGGAGTGGGGATCTTTTACCTCAGTGCCGTATTACCGAGCGTCGCTCGGCGAAGGGGAATATTTCAATATTTTTTAAACAATTTTTTTTGTGTAATATTGCAATGTCATCCAGTTCTCAGCTATGTTCAAAGTTTCGAGTCTCTAGCTCATTGGGAAGTGGTTTAAAATTCGATTACAAGATTTGACGCATACAACAACAACAACAACATCGACACGGCAAGCTAATAGCATGGTAAAAATGCTTAAAAATTTTATTTAATATATTAAATTCCACTTATCCGTTCCACTAAATCACGAATTTGGAAAAGTAAATCAGGAAGAACGCCGCAATTGTATGTATCATGTTTTTGGGCTTGTTTCAATCAGGAAAATGTTACATGTACGTTGACAAAAATCCAATGATGTAGTATAAGGAACTACGAAATTTGAAAAAAGAGAATTTGACGATTATAAGGTTTTTGGGTGTTAATATATTAATTCATGCAAAGCAGAGCGGCGTCGTGCTTAACAGCTTCGCCTGCGCGCATCAATCTTATCGCGTATAGGATATGTGACACATTAATTCTCATTAGAGTCCGCCGTCACACATGCGTGTCATCGAGAATCTGTCCTATTAAAATGATCACGGTAATTGAACTACATTTTGCACTAGCGAATTACGTGGAGCAGAATGAATAGGTATTATTTAGAAGAATTAATCATCTCCATATATGACGTAATTTTACATAACAATATTGCGTGTAAATATAAACTGAGGGCATCAAACGATAACAGATGAAATATATTTGATTTATACTATTCACTATGTGATAATAATTGAACAAAATTTTACAAATCAATGTGATAAATCAGAATAAATAATTTTAACAAGTCTACGTTCTATATTTTCTTATATCCGTAAGAAAAATTAAATTCTTCTCCCATAATGAAGTTTTATCGATTCGTGGCACGCGCACTTTAATCGGAACATTAGAGAGCAATTAAATAGCGAACTTTCTCAGTCGATCGTTCGGAATAAAGTTCAATCAATGCAGCATTAAGTGCAGTCGCATCTCCTTGCATTACACATCGGAGACGCTCACTCCGAGAACAATGGAGTCCCGTGAAAAATAATTGAAACATGACAAAAAGTAACAGCGGACGAAATGGACGGTATTGAATTAAATGGGCATAAATTCAATATTCCGCTAAAACTGTATTAATTGGACTAGGGAATCCATCACATTTATTCACAATTTACACAATTTATTAACAAGAAATCGATGAAAAAAATTGCAAAAATTCCAAAATTGCAAGAATGGTAAAATTCAAATATTGCAAAATTTTAATATTGCAGAATTGCAATTGTTGTTGCACTTTTCCTGCGTTCCCTAGTCCCAGATAATCGAACGAAAATAATTTTCAATCCCTAAAAATACGAGTATACACTATTGATAAAAATAATAAAATTAAACATTGTTATATTGCACAATTGCAATTTTAATTACACCTTTCCAAATTTTGACGACCTCAAAATTGTAATATACATTTATTTTTCTACATTCTCCAGTTCCAGAAAATTACACAAGAATTATTATCAATCCCTAAAAATAAGGACTGTACACTATTGATAAAAATAATAAAATCAAACATTGTTATATTGCACAATTGCAATTTTAATTATACCTTTCCTAACTTTGACGACCTCAAAATTGTAATATACATTCATTTTTCTACATTCTCCAGTTCCAGAAAATTAAACAAAAATTATTTTCAATCCCTAAAAATGAGTGTACATCGTCGACAAAAATGCCGAGAGACGTTCCAAATGTTTTTCCAAGACCAAAAACTTTTCGAGAGATAATCGAATTTCGAGGACCGTTCCCAATCGTTAAAATGAGAAAGTAGGAAAGTCGAAAACTTCCTTCCCAAACAGACACCTCCATTCAAGACCAAACGTTTGGCCTCGCCGATGGAATGGCAGCCTTTATATTTATATAGTCGATCACGTTAAGCTGGAACTTGCGAGGTCTCAATAGTCCTCGGCGAGGTTCGGGACGTTATTACGCAGAGACTTTCCTCGTTGAATTGTCGAAATCACTTCGGGAACTCGCGATTGTAATATACAATTTCGCGATGCACTTTAAAACTTGGTTCATTCGGAAAGCAACCCTCCCCGGAGAGGCTAAGCCATACCGGAGTGACCGCTCCGAGGAGCTTATCGTTCTTAAACTACTTCCACAGTTTCGTGACACTTGGACCTCTCCGGACCGATGGATATTACAGAAGTGAAAAGTGTTCGGCTGCGCGAAGATTTCTCAAAATTTCGCAATCTCTTCCCTCCTTGGATATTTTCGCCGTTCCAGGGGGTCCGCAGAATCTTCCGCGAGGAACGTTCGTCCAACTTGGTTCGAGCACAAACATTTTTGGAAGCTGGAACTTCGGATTAAATTGAAAAGTGATGGAGGGCGGCCATTGTTTAGATGAAACCAACCGAATCTGGAACAGAGTGACCTGTCCAGTGAACGAACATAACGTATTAAACATGAAATTTATCTCTAAATGTACGTCTCGTCTATCTATCTCTGTACAGTCGCTGGGATCATAGTTCCGACGACGGCGGAATAAAATTGTTCCACTTTGAATTTTTTTTAATCGACACCCTATATATTCCTTTCGACAATCTTGTAGAGCGTTCAAAGACGGATCCAACGAGTACCATGACTGTACCCTTACGACCAATCAATCTCGAGATATCTGCGTGTGAAAATATCAAAAATCAGAGGAAATTAAAATATGTAATTTCAGACACAGATATCTCGAGATTGGATGATCGCAAGGGTACGTTCATGGGGTTCGTTGGTTTCGTCTTTTCGTGCTCTACAAGAATATTGAAGAAAATATATAGGGTGTCTCGGAACAATTCTCGCAAATTGTTCAAGGTAGGACAGCAGGGGCACCCGTTAAAAGTTAAAACTAGTTGGACAGCGAGGTGGGTCCGCCTCCGGCATCGACATTTCGTTCAAACAACAAAATAGTAACGCTTCCCGCGAACACCAGCGGGAAAAGCACTTCGGCCCGGAAAAACTGCGAACCGGAAGCCGTTTCCCGTGGATCCATTAAAGACTCGGCGACAGACGAACACCGTGTGCGAGCCACCTCTCCGGATTTTGGGAGGAACACCTGTCGAACTGTCTCACACTCGGCCGCGTCCGATGCACTCGAACCAGACCGCCCACCTGGAAGATATCCCTCCGAGGGATATTCGCGTTCGTCTTCCAGCTGGCTGCTGTTTGGCCCACCGAAGGAGGGATGAGAGAAGCTTGATGGCTTCCGCGAGAGTTACTTTCGCGATATTTCGCGGAGGTTCGAGGAGGGTCGCTCGCGCGCGGGCGTGAAAACTTTTTGCGAGCGATGCACACGAGCTGATAACAATTCTCGCTCATACTTTCGCGGCCTTTCACAGACGGGACGCCCCGTATCGCTGCCAGAGAAATGCTCCTTTTTTCGACGCCACTTTGCTACGCCCCCGCCCTTATCTCCCCCTGATTCCGAAGTATTATGTATCTGAGCGGGCGTTCCGCTTCCGGAGACGATCCCCATTCAGCCTGGAATTGTTCGGCTACCAGGTCACGACGCGCGGATTTTTTCCCGCCATTCTAAACAGCGGTTTGGAAATTATCCTTCGAGACACTGGCGCGTAAAGTGACTCATACCAATATCTACAGAGTTTTGTAATATTATACAAATAGGTGGGAATATGTCACTGACGTTTTTCTGATTCAAATGAGCACAAACACGATGCACTGCGCATCATGTTTATTCGTTTAATCCAAGGTATGGTGGAATTATCTTGATACCTCGATTATCCGAACCAGCTAACTACTAAATTGTGAATTACTCTGCTGGTATACGATATCGTGCGTGGACTCGCTTTAATCAGAAAAGGATTTGTTAGACAAAAAAAGTTGAGTGATTTGATAAGATCGTGTTAGCAGATGGAAATCAAAAAATTGTATGATTGAATATACTACCTTTGACTTCCATCCTTTACAATTTAAAATATTGAAATGATTTAGTATGAACTTTCTGAAAGTGTATAAAAATATGGAGAATATGAAATGAGAGGAAATACGTGTAAATAGGGGGATAAAAATTGGGAAAAAATGGAATATCATATTTTGCCATTTGCAACACGTGTCGCAATGCTTATGACCGTATACAGTGCATGTATGGCGGCCGTAATGCGGTCCCGTGACCCATTTGGCTTTATCAGGGGGACAAGTTCTTTGATGATAAGCTGCTTTCCTCGGCGCTCGCGATTTTTCAATGGGACCTCTGGGAATTCTGTTGGTAGATTGCGTTTTAATACGAAAAATACATGCTCGAGAGAAACGGCCTTTTTTAATAGAAAAGAAATTTAATTTATCACTCTCTAAATGCACCCACGAATTATTCATCCAGCGAAGAGCCCACGTTATGTAATTTTACTATCGATTATGCTACAAACGAAATTTTCTAGAGATACAAAGCAGGTGTTTGAAGCAGATTCCAGAAAAAAATTCGAATACAAGATTGACAAAAACATTTGACGATGTTTGAATAATCATAACTTTGTAAGAAAAAATCGTACGATGATAAACTTGGGCTTATTTTAAAGCTTGAAGCTTCTACTTTCACATGCTACCAATTAATCTGCCCATCCAACATTTTTACTTGTTTTAACAGCTGGGGAAATGAAGACATCAGATTTGCGATTTCTAGAAAATGTTTGATGACGTTTGAACTGTCATAATTCTGTGATAAAAAATCGTATGATGATAAACTTAGGCTTATTTTAAAGCTTGAAGCTTCTACATTCACAGTCTGTCGCTAATTTATCCATAAAAAATGTTTGCACGTTGTAACGGATGAAGGAGTAAAGACACAATATTTCCGACCAATCGTCGTTTCCATAACATAATGTGTTGGAACGAGTACGAATAAATCGTCTAAACTGAAAGTACCACTGTGTTGGAATTTTATTTTTCGATCGCCTGTATCAGTATTTGCCAGGGTCCCAGCTTTTGGCAACAGGGAAGTTCGCGAAAACAGGCAATTTCACGGATAATCGTCGAAACGGTAGACGGTCGGCGCAATGACGATCGCCGAGCTGCGTTATCGTATTCGCGATTACGATACTGTGGTCGATATTTTATCGGCGATTCGGCCGATTGGTCGGCCTCGCTAATTACGACATGTCGGTGATATCCACCTGGTGCTCTCGCTTTAAGAGTTTTATAGAGAAACTAGCAAATGCGGAATAGCCATAGAAATACAGTCGGATCATGGTACCGAGGGCCAGGATGATGCTAACTGGCCACCGGCCAGACTCGCAGTTGATATCGAACAACCGGCACTGCCATTCCGTAGACATTGACTCGGAATTGATCGACATCGGGGCCGGCACCAGGAAATTCTATTAAATCCGGAAATCCCAGAAAAACCGTTGCCAAATAGAAATCCAACGAAACTGCAAGTGGAAACGGGTTTTATTGGAATTCGGGGCTTAGGAGGGGCTCGATGAGCCGGAAAAATTAGCGAGAACCGTGGATCATCGTTCGAGAGGCGATGTATCGACTCTGGGACGTATAAATTGGAGGGATTTTCGGATTAAGGGCGGTTCTAGAGGTGGGCCATCTTTGAGCAGCTGAATTAGGGATGCTGCGCTGTAATAGGCCACTCCGATACGGGAAAATTGAATAGAAGTTGACGTACTTCCTGAAAATAGCTACTCCCTCTCTGCCGGTAACGGATTAGTCACGTGACATTGTGACGTAGGCACGACAGCGACGACATGCGTCACGTGACCCGGCGGAGGGGAAGATACAGTGGAGAGACACTCTGCGAGAACAATGCGTTCAATAAATATGTTTCTTCTATGAATCGCATTTGTTATTAATAACTGAAGTTAAATGTTTTCGACGCAACGGTTCGATCCTTGAAATTTTGCAAATAGTCAAATAGTCGACGTTTCGATCCTAGTTTGGATCTTTGACGCGAGTTAGCACAGTCAACCCGACGCGCCAACTGTCAATTGGCCGACGTGTCATCGCATGTCTAGATCGCGATCCGATTGGTCCGTGTTTTTCCTCCCATTTTCGGGTGTCGAAGGAATTTTGGGGCACCCTGTATAATATTTATTATATGTAACAACATTTGTAAATAAATAATTCCTCGTAAAATTCAAGTGTAGGATTGGGTCCGGCCCTGTAGTCACGTGACATTGTGAAACAGGCACGAAGAAGCGTGGGGGAACAAACCCAAATATGACGACTCTGAATCTACCCGGAGTAATAATTAAACGTAAGCGGTTAGAATTGTTTACGTTCACAGATTCGCTTGAATAAACAGGAACAAGTACAGAATGCAATCACATCAACGTCCGAAATTGTTCGAACAAAGAGCAGGAAACAAAAGATGGCGTCGAGGAGGGGGAGGAGGACAAGGAGGAACGGTTTCGCTGGACCGGCAAATAGAAGCAAAGTGCTCGGGAAAGTTAGGAAATTAGGTAACAATAGCGAGGCAACGTTCGGAATGCCTGGTCGAATTACCGGAAACATTTGAACGGCCATAAAGTAATGGAATGCGCGGCGACATCCGCGATCAAAAAGATGGCCAAGGCAAACCGGTAGCACGTGAGATAGGGGGGGTGAGCACGGGGAGAGGGGTTCACGCCGAAATACAAAGTGCGCCATGCATTCTGCATACGTCCATTTCATTTCAAACCCAATTTCGAGCGAGCCAGCGAACCGGCATTGTGCGATGCGCCCCGCAACCATCCTACGCATCCCGATCCTGAATTCTAATTACAGCCCGTTAATTAGCTGCCCGGTCGACCCTTTACGGTGATTACGATCCGGAAGTCATTCTCTGGGATCTTCTTCTTCTTCCTCTCGCTCGGCTGCGTTGGTATTCACCGTGTCATGCAACTTGTAGCGCAATTAACGTGAACGCTATTGCTCGAGAAATAAGTTGCAAAGAGGGAAATGGAATTTTTGTCCAAGGAAGTGTTCTCTCTCGTACTTGTTCTCCGGAAAATGAACGTTTCTTTCTTACATCCACGACTGTTGACGGAACCTGTACCCTACACGCCGCACAGTGGGGAAACTTGACCTAACTCGATTCAAAAAGGAATAACTTTCGATAGAAATGAGATAGAGCAATGAAATTTTGTTTACACACAGCTGAAACTTCACAGAATATGGGAAAATCAGGAGATTCTGGTACGAATGTTTTTTAACCTCGAAAAAATTCGTCAAAGTTGCGCAATTTCGAGAAAATTGGGGTTTTTCCAATACCACGCGCGGAAACAATTTTTTTGGAACATGCTCTACATCGTTTCAAATTTTTTTATGACCTCAGAATTTTCCAAAATGTCGGATTATTGTCGAACAGTTGAACTTTTATTTTTTCAAGGTTAAAAAACATTCGTACCATAATCTCCCTATTTTTCCCATATTTTATAATGTTTCAGCTTTAATTAAAAAAAAATTTCATTGCTCTATCTCATTTCTATCGAAAGTTATTCCTTTTTTAATCGAGTTAGGTCAAGTTTCCCCACTGTGCGCCGCAAAAGAAATATCATCAGACTAATTTTTGATACGCCACTAAGTATTTTTTATTACATGTTGTTGTAGCTGATGTCAAAACGAATCCACTGACAAATAAACTTATTTATACCGATCGTATTATTGTTAAACACAATTGTTGAATATCGGCGAATCCAATGACCTACTTATCTAGGGCTTTAAGTCTTAAAATAATACTAGAATAATTTTGTTCAGCTAAATATCAGTATAAATATCTTTAGTAGAGCACGCATTATAATAAGAGCCGCACGAAGTCTAAATAAAATCAATCTTGTCATTTTTAGAAGGAGAACGTGTACCAGTTACTTTTAAGGCTCGGTAGGTTTAGTGTTAATTGAGAATATCGAATTACATGATTGTATACTTCTAGCGAGTCGGACGGTCGGATTAAAATGGTTTATTTTCGAATTTAATGAATAAAGGAACACAAAGAGTGCGGCAACACGAAGATAAATGAAAATAAAATAAATACATATATAGACGTGCGTCAGTTAGCTGTGATTCAGCATCCCGATCGCAATAATAAATAAAAATCAATAAATTTAAAATAAATAGATACAGGAAACGTTCGTTTATATGAATTTTATAGGATGCATTCGCTACTCCGTTGATGATGGACACGTTTTTCGCGAGTTCTGCAAGCTGTGAACAGCTCAGCAACGCCCATCTAATTGATAACAAGACGCGTTTAATTACCATAATTAGGAAGTGCAAATTTTCAGTTTAATTTCATTCTTTCTTTGTATTTTCATATTGTTGTTATTGTTTGGGTAATTAACAAGAAACTGTTGTCAGACAAATTAAAATATTTTTCATCGATTTGCGCTCCTTTACAAAGCTAATTGATTTGTGTAATTGATTAAATTTAATTGCGGTTGAACTCCTCGCAACGGCTGTTGCAAATGAAGCCCTTGTTTGAAATATGTTCTCGATAAATATCTCTTTACAACGCAGGTAACATATCCCCTTTTATTTTTCTAGTTCATCGTTGATTGATGATCGTTGTTCCTCGCCTGTTTTGTACCGACTCAAACGCGCTCAAGTGTCACTCGGCGAAGTTTTAATTTTTGCGCGAGACGTCAATTGCTCTTTCATCAGCTTAAGTGCACACTGTTTACGAGAAAACGTTGCATGTTTGCACGACCGTTTGCTCTTTCTCTAAAGCAACAACTTTCCCTCTTCAATATTTGCATGGACTAAAGAAACCGTCTCTAAAAATATTTCAGTGACTGGTTAACACTGTTTATTCTGACAAAAGATAAACATACCAGAAAATTGAAGTAACTTTTCAAAGGAGAATATACTGATAAGAATTATCACGGTCATTGCTGTTTTTATTTTATTGAATTCTACAGGCACTAACTAGTGAAGGTGATCCGAATGGAGGGATATTCGTGTTTCATAGATCGTACAGATAGAATATTTACTGTAGTACAGTGAGTCCAATAATTATTCACTCGCTCTTAAAAAGGCGATAACTTTTTAAATATCGTACTACACGATTTGAACTTTTTTTAGAAGCTGGAGCAATTTGTTTGCTGCAGGATATGAAAAAAAAATTTTGTTAAAAATTGCAATTGATCGGAATTGTAGAAAAAATACTAAAAGTTACATTTTACAAATTTTTTACGTGGGCCTATATTGAAAATTTAAAAAATACGTTTTGTAGATCTGTGTCAATTGTATGCACTGGTGAAGTTTCGAAATCGGTTGATGCAAAAAAAACGACAGACATTGACAGATAAGTATCTGCAGTTGAAGGCCGAAAATTGCGAAAATCTGCAATTTTTAACTCATTTAAACGTTCATAGCTCGTTGCAACCAATTTTGACGAAATTTTCAGAATACGTTTAATTGAAACAGATCTAAAAAACGTATTTAAAAAATTTTCAATATTTGCCCATATAAAAACTTTGTAAAATGCATATTTTTTCAACAATTCCCATCAATTGCATTTTTTGACAAAATTTTTTTTCACATCCTGCAACAAATTGCTCTAGCTTCTAAAAAAAAGTTCAAATCGTACAGTACGATATTTAGAAAGTTGCCCTTTTAGGAGTGAGCGAATAATTTTTGACTCACTGTATATTTATTTCATTGAATTCTAAAGGCTCTAACTTTAGTGAAGGTGATCCGAATGGAGGGATATTCGTGTTTCATAGATCGTACAGATAGAATATTTACTATTAATTAATTAATTATAGAATATTTACTGTACTACATACCTGTGGTCCCATCGAATTCCATGTAATTATATTTCGGAGGGTTGACACCACTTTTCACCGACTTTTCACCACCGAAGAGACACAAAAGCGTCCGCCAGCTGACGTCATCCGCTCTCGCCTAACTTCGCACCTAAATTCCCCGGGCGGTATCTCTTATCAGCCATCGAACGTCGAAGAAAGACTGTCGACAGGGTCTCGAGTACTCTTCTTTCAAGGAAAAACCTTAAAAAACTTCCCTCCTCGGGCGGATCACTTCGACGCGTTGAATATTTACGCGAAAAATTCGCTGCAAGGACGCGCAGCGGACACAACCGCGTGGCTAACTGCCGGTTTCCCCGCGAAGAAAACCGGGCTCGACTGTCATAAATACGTTATGCCAACGTTACCAGCTCTGTGTTCCCAGTTTTCCGGAAGTTCCACTCCCAACCCCCTCGCCCCACGGTCAAGTTCCAGAATTATCGACGGAACTTTTCCGAAGAGGTACCAACGATCCGATCGCTCTTGGGAAATCTCGATGCCTCGAGCAGAGCGGAACAATTAGACCCTCTGCAGGGTCCGTGTACCTCGTGGCGACTGATTGATCGTTGATATCCAATTTTCGAGAACGATATCTCGCAACTTTCGCCTCTCTTCCATTTCCCTCTGCGAGTTTATCGATTGCCCACGGTCTAACCATTTTTACTAGTAAGATAACGGTACCGATTATTTTTTAGTGAGGAAATCGAGGATTCAATGGAGCTTAAGGTCGTTCGAAGGTCAGCTAACAAGGGAACATATTCAGGTGAAACAAACCAATCTTAATGAAGCTTATGCGAGATGGTAGTATGTGTGGTAACTTCAGTTTTTCACGAATATCTCGAGAACTATTCATTTCAGCCAAAAATCACACGTACATTTTGTGTTCAGCACGTCAAAACGAATAGTATGACGTATGTCACATGTCGAAAGGAAGGTTTTCTAAAGTCTTACCGAAAGTAGAGGCTTCAAGCTTCGAAATGAGTGCAGGTTTATTGTCGCGCCATCATTTTTTCACGAGTTGTGGTGGTTCGAGTATTTTTCGAAAGTCGATGATCGAACGTCGAAGTAATATCTGCAGTTGTTTTAGTTTTCAATGAATTTTTGGAACGTCGGGCGCCGAATAAGTCGCATTAGCGTCGCGAATAATTCAGCAGTCGCGTAACGACACCCGCGCGCTTTCAACAACGTGCTATTTGCGATCGCGGAATAATGTTACGGCCCCCGTGTATTTAACTTTACATGGCCGATACACGGCAATAACGATTATACCGGAAACAACCGGGGCCCGCGGAATAATTTCCCGGCGTGACGGTTAACGAAATATCGACGGAGTCGATTAATTAACAACGGAGGCACCGATGAAATTACAACGAGCTCGCGCCCCACTGGAACCGAGCCGTTCCATCCCGACAGGGTTTTTCGACTTTTTCATTATTTGGCGGAGTCGATCATCGACCAACAGTAGCCCTCTAATTTTGCAACTGTGGGAACCGTATGTTTTTCCTCTGTTTTCTTGTAGAAAGTGAGAAGACGAATCCAACGAATATAATGGCATTACCGTTTCGATCATTCGTATCTGAAAGAATTAAAGATAATTATACAGGAAGGGTCTGCTTACTCCGATTTTGATGAAATTTTAATATGTTGTAGACTTCGACATTTTCAACAACTTTTTCCTCTTCCAATATAGGGGGGTCGCTTTTAGTTTTCGAGATATTTGCAAAAGACTAACCGCTGATACTGTATTGAATTTTTCGTATTCCTGCATGCTCCGCGGCAACGTAAACCTCTTCCGGGACCGCATCTGTTTTTTTTTGTTTGTAAACACGTTGTGGGGATCAGAATAAAGTGTCACTCTGTATAGGGTGAACTTTCAATTTTGAAACTTCCCTGTAAATCGGGAAGTTAAAAAACTTTCTGACGTCACACGTGGCTATTGAAACGGAATAGTTGGTGCCGAGTCATTTGAAAATTGAAAAAAAAAAATTTTCACCAATTTTTTGATCGGACCCTTCGACGTTTCGCAACAAAACCGGAAACGTCCAGGTCATAGGTAGAGTCCCCTTGTTCCAACCCTCTTGTGCCCCCCACCGTCATGCAGCACTATCAAACAATGATATTTTACACAATGTCGCCGGCTGAGCGGATCTCCTGCGTTCGTGCGGCGCGGAAACGCCGCTGCGGATCATCCGGTGCACTGTAAACGCAACCCGGAAGTTTCATCCGTTATTAAACAATTTCGTTGCGTCCAATGGCATCCAGTCGCTGTTCCGCATCAACGACACCGAGCTACCCGTGTTCCATTTCACCTGTGCTTCAGTTTACGATCAGCCCCGTTCTATGGCAGCGCGATTCCAATTTTCTATAATGCTTTACACGCGATTTTTCGAAGATCAATGGACACTCCTGAATGTTCGCTAATCAACACACCAAACGCCACGTCATTCGTACATTTATTCATGAATGAATGACGGCAGTGTTTACTGTCGCGCTTTTGTATGAATGACGGGACGGTTTAGCTACAAACATACAGGGTATAGAATGTAAATGTGAACGCACCTCTCAATGCACTCTGTTTGAAAAGTAAATTATATTTTTTTCGACGAGATTATATATTTCCGTCGAGATATTCTTTCACGGCATTAAAAGACGAATCCAACGAGTATAATGACCGTACAGTTCAATTTCGAATATTCGCGTTCGAAATTGAAAAGTATTATCAGACAGTATTAAAAAATTACCTTTCAGACACAAGTATCTCGAGATGAAATGATCATAACTGTGTAGTCATTATACTCGTTGGATTCGTCTTTCCACGCTCTATCAGAATATCGGGGGAAATATATAGGGTGTCGTTAAAAAAATATCTGAAAGTGTCGTTAAACTATGTTATAGAGAATACGATTTTTTTCTTGAAATAGAGCAACTTCTCCTCTTGAGAATATTTTCCATATAAAGCAATCATAACGAAGATATTTCGGTATTCCTATTGAACCGCCCCGAACCGTGTATGAATATACATAGATACGTTTGTATCGACACTCTCGTGGTGTAAGAAACAGTCGATACCATTTCGCCGGTTCCAATTGCGACGTGTTGTTTAAAAATTCCAGTGTGTCTGGCATGCAAATGTGTTCGGCTATGTTGTCAATATTTACGAGGCTCCCTGCAAGCTTTATTGTTTGTCCCGAAGCAACAACGTTTCCACAAAGGCAAAGGTTATGAGTGCTGCTCGCCCATTAAAGACGTCCTCTGACGAAATATGAGCGAATTGTTACCGTGGAATTTTCCATTGCGATACGAACACTCGAAACTGCACTTATTATACGTATATATTATTTAAACCCGTAAAATTTTTGTTCAAGTCGCTATTTCTAATATTAATTTTTAGGTTCACACAAATGTTCTGATCGAAATAAACATTTAAACGATTGATCGCCAATTACTGCCCACTACTTTGCGTTATTCTTCGTTGCATTCACTCGTATGAAAACAATACGTATCCATTTGATTTAACAACTTCCGGCCCTCCGTCGGTGCATTTATTTATTTACAATATTTATTCGTATCCGCTCATATAATCAGGATATTGTGAAAGCGAATGACGCAGTATTTACTGTAGACATGTTAATATCTTTTTTATTTAAAACGGGGGTTTTTGTTGTTTACCATTTTATATCCAGAAATAGATGTTATTTGTATAAGTAGAATTATACAGTCCGCGCAGAGTGTTAATATCATTTGATCTGTTCCGCCGAGATTATCTCGTATTCAAAATGCATTTCTGGAAACATTGATCGCCCAGCGCATATTGATTCAACGTTAGTCATTTTGTTTGCAATAAACATCGGGCACAGGGACGCAAGGCGCGCTGTCAATGGTTACATGCTGCTGTTTTTGCAGATTTTCCGGATAATTTATGCGAGCGCGTTCCGCATTAACGAGACAGAATGCGCCTTCTGCATCACGTTCCTCCCGAGCATTCTTTGCTGTTTGCAAAATGACAAATGTTGCACATCCGTTTTTGTTTGTTAAGCCCGTACAGCTGTAATTTACAACGAGGAGCGGTGTTAACGAGAGAGATTAACAAATTGTTTAACAAACAAGCGAATCATTTTTTTTACACGTACACTTCGCGTTTACCGTGAAAATGAATATAACGTATTTTTATAGAAGTGGAAGTTGACGTTGCGCAAAATTTAATTGTTTGCGAATTGCAAAATTAATATTATGCGAATATCAATTTGCACTTTTACAAAAATATGGTAACGTATGTTCGATACTTTTTTATAGTAAATGTGAATATAGTACGTTTCATAAAATTGTTTGCATGTCGGTTAAATAATTTTTTGAGCAGTACTGTGTCAACAAGGAAGATTAATAAATTAGTTAACCAACATGCTAATCATAAACAATATGGAATATAACATTTATAGCAAAATTCAATTTTTGAATTGCAAAATTGAAAGTTTAGAAGCAAATTATTTGTAATTGTTACATTAATTTTTTGTCCAAAAACATGAAGAACAACTTTCTGAAAATTGCTTATGCGATTTGTGTGGCTATTAATGGACAAGGCATTTGACATTTGGAAAATACATAGTTGCACAGAAGGAGCACGTTATTTTTCCAAAGCATTTCGAAAATGTTCCATTAGATGCAAAAGAGGTACCAGGACTCATGATGACCCAGCATATGCACTACTAGAAACATACAGATGCAGTCTTACAAAACAAAATTTGAAAAGAAATGGATTGGACGTGGCAGTGCTGTCTCGTGCAGCAGATCTAACATCAGTTGACTTCTTTTTATGGGGATACATAAAACAGGAAGTGATGGCTGTAGCTTCTGCGACGAGGTATAACAATAAGAACAGATGCACTGCTTCAGTCTACAGGGTGTTTCAAAATTCGTTCAACATCCGGAAATGGGAGATCATTTGAAGCAACATTTTCCTTTGCAAAAATGGCGTCCGTGGCTTTGTTAAGAAATTATCAACGAAAAACACGGACCAATCAGAATTATTAAAAATGTCTCTTAAAGAAATAATGAAATAAAATTATTCCAGTGGGTATAAACAATCATGTCGAATATTTATATTATCATATAAACAGTACTTAATTGAACTTTCACACAATCTTTGGACTACAATACAGACTGCTCTTATCAATTATTTTGTATTCAAGCCTACTGCTAATAATGTTACTAATATGCATTGATTAAACCGGATTGCAATAATTTTCCGAAAATTTTTCACTAGTTGGCACCGGGATTTACAAGATGAAAAAATTGTTTAAAAATGTACTGCGGTCCATGCGACCAATAGAAGCCATCAGAAAGTTGCCCAAGTCTCGATTATTCCAGCAGATAGGAAATCCCAAGTAGTCGGGAAAATCGTTGGAGAAGGTGGATCCGTCGCTGGTGGATCCTCTCGATCAAATGCGCGAGCATTTCGCATTGTTTACGTTGCTGGTCGGCGAGCCGTGTTCGATTAGGATTATCGATGCCCCGATTACTCCGGCCCTGAATATTTGAATATTAAATCCGACTAATATTCACGACTCGGCGTGCCCGGCCAGCAACGGTTACACAACGCAGTAAATATTCGGGCGCGGAACGCCGGCGATATTTTGTGTATTGTTTCGTTAAATTGTGTTATTTGCGTTGAACGGAATCAATTCTAACGCGCCCGCGCGCGAGCGAACGAGCGCCGGGACGTATCACAGTGATACACTCGACGGTAAGCTGATTTACGAGCAGATCAACTTTCCCCGGGAGCATTATGATAAACTGCGAGCAGACGAGTGCCCCGTGATTCGTAAATCACCGTGTCTTTCGCTCGACGATAATTACCATCGACGTGCTACGCCAATGTTTTCCCTTTTTATTGTACACGTACACGCCCCGTTGTTTGCAGACGCGACAGTGTACTCGAGCCCCGCTGTATTTACGGGGATCAGTCGATAAGTAAGTTACACTCTCTGCTATTATCCCGGTAATTATTAATTTTCCACCATATTGTACGCGAAATTTTTGGATTTCCAATTTTTCTTTGAATTTGAAACCGCTTCGAGCTGTACCACGAGAGACGGTTGTTGATTGTTTGCGGAGCTTGTACTGGCACATTCGTGACTCTTTTCCGATGAAAATGATACCAAACACGCCACCGTTCGGATCGTATTTACTCGTTTAATCCGCGATAATGTGGAGCCTCGATTATCCGAACTAAGGGAACAGTTACGTAGGTTAGATCAAATCTTGACAGATTTATGGAATTGCTCTTGTCGAACATAGGTCGCGTTAGATCGAACACGTGGATAACGACGAGGTCAGATAGCAATTTGGATAATCGAGATCCCATTAAATCGTGGATTAAAAAGTCAAACGCGATCCGAAGTGTGTCATGTGGGTACTCGTTTCACTCGGAAAAACGTCACGAATACGTTGATAAAGGTTTCACTGGGGAACAACCCGATACATGCACATCTGACACATGTATCGAGACTTTACCGCAGTTTAAGCGCTGGGTAGTTGTGGAATTTAATCGACACCTAGTGCAGTGTAGTGGATAGTGAAGTGGTCAGGATCGCGTGACCCGATGTGCCACTGCAATTCTAAACGTAGCCGTTCGCTTTCATCGGGTAATATCGGGACGACAGCGTTGAAGGACGCGCGCGATTAGGGTGATCGCAGCATACGAGCTGATCCTCTCGCGGTATTACTATTCCGTGGAACGCACCGGACGTCCGGCGTCGAGACAGGAAAACGCGTCTCGCCGATCAGGAAAGGTGCAGGCTTCCAGAAGCGCCGGTATGTTGTGCACGAGCAGGTATGTAACTCGGAGAGCTCTCGTACCTGTCCGAGCCAACGATCGTGTCCGCTCGCTTCCGCTTCGCGTTCATTCAGAAACTCTTTCGCCTCCACCTACGCGCCACGCGTTTCCTCCGTTCACGCGGTGACTCATCGAAGACATTCTCGCGCCTCTCGCGCCTTGTTACAACACACGACTCACTGTGCTTACCCTCTTCATCTTCCGCCGCTGGTTCTCATTCAGTCGGAAACCAGCACGGGAAAAAACGTTTTCTCCACTACACTTAACTATGCGACACTACACATTTTATTGTAGAGCACAAAAAGACGAATCCAACGAGTACCATGAACGTACCATTTCGATCATTCATTATCGAGATATTTGTGTTAAAAAAATTCTGTTTTTTGTTTAACTCTTCCAAGCACGAATGTTTCGAGATCGAACGATCGAAACTGCAAGGTCATGGTACTCGTTGGATTCGGTTTTCCACGCTCTGTGAGAATATCGAAGAAAAAATATGCGATTGCTATTAAAAAAAGTTATAGTGACCTTGAGATTCTGATAAATGTCGCGATCCAAGCATTAAAAATCAATGACCTTGACTTTGGGTGTAGTCAATCGTTCGGAAAAAGCTTTTAAGCTTCGCTGATCTAAAGACGGGTACACAAGACTCATTTGCACATTTTACACTGTCTCCAATGAATCCTCGGAGACTGGCACACAAATCAGCCATTGGTGGAACCAAACACACGCGTCCTGATACGCTATGGTGCTATAGGTATCTATCTACTTGAGAGTTCGCTTTTACCCTCACCCCCTCGCACAGGCAGCCCTTTAATTTGAATTTCTCCGCCGGGAAACGGTCACGAAGGTATGCTTGATGGAATACGGCTGCTTAATTAAGGGTTGTCTTTGCTCGGCAGATTAATCATCCGCGTTAACGCGTTTCTACCGGTCTCCCGTGGGAAGCAGCATCGCTGCCATTACCGGCCGAACTAATTTGCCCGGATTCTCTGTTTGGTTTTCATTATCTTTTATCGAGTCGCAAGCCACGTGGAAACCGCGCACCGGATTCGCCTAAATGCTCTTTTTTCCGCAGGGACCTCCATATCGGGCTGGCGAATCGGCCGCTTTCCGGCGTTGCCAACTGCCCGGATTCTACAAATTTTCGACGATTTTGACTATTTTTTTTTAACAACAATGCGGTTTACGAAAAAGTCTGAAAAAATTCTGCAGCAACCCTCACGACAACATCCTGTCACTGGTAAAATATTGACCGGAGATATTAAAAGTACGTGAATGTGACAATGATAAAAAAAACCTCAAAAATATCACTCACAATTATTTTTTTTAAGAAAAAAGCGGTTTACGAAAAAGTCTGAAAAAATTCTGCAGTAATCCTCATGACAACATGTCGTCACTGGTAATATATTGACTGGAGATACTAAAAATTTGATTTTTTAAAAATACGCGAATGTACCAATGTTCGAAAAACCTTGAAAATATCACTGATAATAATTTTTTTAAGAACGAAGCGGTTTATGAAAAAGTCTGAAAAAATTCTGCAGCAATCCTAATGACAACATGCTGTCACTGGTAATATATTGACCGGAGATATTAAAAATTTGATTTTTTTTAAATACATGAATGTGACAATGTTCAAAAACCTCAAAAATATCACTAACAATTATTTTTTTAAGAACCAATCGGTTTATGAAAAAGTCTGAATAAAATCTGCAGCAATCCTCATGACAACATGATGGCACTGGTAAAATATTGACTGGAGATATTAAAAATTTGATTTTTTAAAAATACGTGAATGTACCAATGTTCAAAAAACCTTGAAAATATTACTGACAATTATTTTTTTAAGAACGAAGCGGTTTACCACAAAATCTGAAAAAATTCAGAAACAGTAACCAGGACAGTATGTTACCATAATAATACGAACGACGTCACAAAACTGGTTGCTCTTGAAATCATGATTATTTGAAGAATATGTACGACAATATTGAAAGAACATTGAGAAAGTCGCTTCTAATTACATATTTATAGAGCTACGTATACAAAATGTATTGTAGGTATTTTTCTTCATATTTTCTTCGAGATCGTCATTGTCGAAAGAAGTTGCAACGTATCCGAGAGAGTCGGTGCATTAGCCATGCACTTTTCGTTTCGAACGTTACATAAAAGTTGTGCAACAGTTGCATAAAAGATCCGGGGATAATACTTCGCCCATTTTTGCTTTGCATTTCAAATCAGCGAAATGTACCTTATTTCCGATGTCTCATTTTAAGGAAATACATCTTAGAACGCGGAAAACGAAGGGAACAGAAAACATGCTAGAGAAAGGAGGGAAATCAAGTTTTACGGTGTCTAAAAAAAAGAAAATGGCCGGATTCTCACCCTGAGGAACACGTATCTTAAAGAAATACATCTTAGAACACAGATAGAAAGAAAACAAACGTTTCACAGTGTCTGGGAAAAGAAAATGGAGGAATCTTCTCACCCTGAGGAACCTATTTTAAAGAAACACATCTTAAACAAAAAGAAAATTTATCCATATTTATAGTACTATAGTAGTACATACTAACAAACTACTCAACTCTGAAAAAAAAATTAAAAATGCAAATTTTTATATAATTGATCCGTAATCTAGAAATCATAAATATATATCAAGCGAGACAGAAATTCGCACAAAATTTTATTCATACTATAATTCACATTTATGTTCATCAAAATATTGAAGACTCATCAAAAAAAATTCCCCTGATGATAATTCATATTTCAGAAGACACTTATTTATTAAAAGTAAATTTATGGCTCTCGCGTCGCCGAAAATTTAAAAAAAAAATTGTGAGCACGCATAAAAATTCGCAATTCAGCAACGCAAATGAATCATTCGCGTTTTTACCAGGCATTTGCATTCGAACGGTAGAAATTCGCGACAGCGAACTATTTCAGCAAATTGCGTATAGTTATCGGCGGGTCACGCGCGCCGCCATGAAAACGCCAACAGGTTAAACAATTCACGAGCAACTACCCTGTTCCTTAATTTTCGCCGCTGATCGTGTGTGTTTGCCTATACGAATCGATCCCGTCGACCATTTGTCCAGTTAATGCGAAAACAATGGCGGACGACGAACGTGGAAGCGGGCTGATTGATTTCCGGTGCAAATCTGCGAATTCGGAATCGCGGAACGAAATAGGCCGGGCTCGTCAGACGCGGCGAATATCGCAACATGATTCAAAAATTCGCCGTCCAATTAACCCACAATTTTTCCGCATAATTGAATAAACAAATACGCTCTGCGTATACCGAAGCTCCCGCGGATTCTTGACCGATTGTTATTTGTGCATCGAAATCAACATTATTCTGCGGAATTGTTATCATCAAAAAATATTTCCTATGTTTCCTTTTAATTGAAAAACAAACTCGCGAACCACGAGAAAATTAACTTTATTATTCTTTTTCAACAACGATCAGCTCTAGCAAAAAATCTGATAAAATTCAAGAGCGATACTAATGACAGTACGTCGTTACCGTAAAAGTGTTAACGATATCGCCAAATCAGTTGTCTCCAAAACGTTTGTTCAAAAATGTGACAATAATATTCACATCGAAAAACTCACTGAAAATTGTGTTTTCGATAGCGAAGCTGTTTAGTAAAAAATCTGAAAAAATTCAAGAGCGATGCTTATGACAGTACGCCGTTACCGTAAAAGTGTTAACGATATCGCTAAATTAGTTCTCTCCAAAACGTTTTTTGCAAAATGTGACAATAATATTCACATCGAAAAACTCACTGAAAATTGTGTTTTCGATAGCGAAGCTGTTTAGTAAAAAATCTGAAAAAATTCAAGAGCGATGCTTATGACAGTACGCCGTTACCGTAAAAGTGTTAACGATATCGCTAAATTAGCTCTCTCCAAAACGTTTTTTGGAAAATGTGACAATAATATTCACATCGAAAAACTCACTGAAATTTGTGTTTTCGATAGCGAAGCTGTTTAGTAAAAAATCTGAAAAAATTCAAGAGCGATGCTTATGACAGTACGCCGTTACCGTAAAAGTGTTAACGATATCGCTAAATTAGTTCTCTCCAAAACGTTTTTTGGAAAATGTGACAATAATATTCACATCGAAAAACTCACTGGAAATTGTGTTTTCGATAGCGAAGCTGTTTAGTAAAAAATCTGAAAAAATTCAAGAGCGATGCTTATGACAGTACGTCGTTACCGTAAAAGTGTTAACGATATCGCTAAATTAGTTGTCTCCAAAACGTTTGTTCAAAAATGTGACAATAATATTCACATCGAAAAACTCACTGAAAATTGTGTTTTCGATAGCGAAGCTGTTTAGTAAAAAATCTGAAAAAATTCAAGAGCGATGCTTATGACAGTACGCCGTTACCGTAAAAGTGTTAACGATATCGCTAAATTAGTTCTCTCCAAAACGTTTGTTCAAAAATGTGACAATAATATTCACATCGAAAAACTCACTGAAAATTGTGTTTTCGATAGTAAAGCTGTTTAGTAAAAAATCTGAAAAAATTCAGGGATAACACTTGCAACGATATGTTGTTATCGTAAAAATATAAGTCAGTTCCTAAAATCAATTTTTTTTTAAATCATGTTAATATCGATGCTTTATGACGTGTCCGATCTATCAATTCAAGTAAATGGACATTGCAATTTGGATGATTAAATTCTAGCCTTGATTTTCCGAGCGGAAGGTGTCCGGAACAACAGCTGGATTAGGTAGCGCCGCTGTCAAGCCCTAAACTACGTTCACTGTCATTCCGCTCTCGCCGTCGTGGCTTCGTTCGCTCACGTATCGCGTTAACAGGCTGCCGGTACAATGGCCATTATTGTACGGCAGAAAAATACGATTGTAGACATGTACGCGACCCACGTAACACGACAAAAGTTCCGCTGGTGCCTACGTGGTCTACCTACACCTTCGAAAGCAAAAGTAATCGCGCAGCGATTGACAGGGCCGCACTATAGACTTCGAGAATCTTGGACGCTATTCCACTCTTCTACTCGCTCTTCGCCAGACGAGCGCTTCCGACGATTTCGTAATTAAATTTATCGACGGTTCAAATTTTTTTCAAGCGAAACTTCTTTGCTGAGGGGGCTACAATTTTCTAGCGTTGCGGAAGTCGTGTTACGGAAGTTGCGTTACGGAAGACGAATTTAACGAAAAATTATTTAACGGAGAAAAAATATTTCTTACCCGACGGGGATAATTCTTTAACCGCTTGGATAACCGACGATCTTCGAATCATAGAACATTTTGGTAAAAAAATAAAAAAATTGTGTGCGTGGAGTCCACGCGCCACAGAAGTGAAAGTATAGATACAGAGAAATTATTAGAATTTTTGTATAGAAAAGAAGAAATAATAAACAGTAATAAGTAAAATAAATAAGAACTATTACAGAATGCAATAATTAATGCTTTATTTTCAAGAAGTTTAGAATGTATTAAATCACGAACAATTATCATTTACCGCAGAATTATCAGTTTCTATCACTGTGACAATTGGCATATGATAGCTAAAATATGACAACAACGATTCTGATTTAATACGTTCTAAATTCTTGAAAATACAGCATCAATTGGTGTATCCTTTATCTCATTATCAGTCATCATGTAAACAACTAAAATAACTAATTTATCAATGTTCTAAATAATATTCTAGAATTTCCTTTACACAAAGTATCATAGCAAACGTTGTAAAATAAATTCAATTATGCGATGAATTGTTTACTCAATTGATTAATTATGTAGAAACGCGAGTTATTTGATCGTTAATGGAACCATTCTTTATGGAAACATTTAGACGAACGCTCTGTGCAAGCAACGTGGACAACATTATTTTAGAAACATTTGGATAAACACTTTTTCAAAGGGAAAATACGATATTTCAGAAACAAAGTGAGAAATATTTTTAAAAGGAAATGGTATGCCCGCATTCGTTTCGAACGTTATTTATGACGTTTGTTGTTGCGGTCCGCACCCGCGCCACTAATAAAAATATTTTCCACGTCCAATACAGGAATAATTACTATGACAGAAGCTGGTTTGTTCGATTCGAATACTTTTTGCGAGGACCGGTATATAGGACACGCCGTACGTGGTCCATTTAAATGGAGTTAAAGAGCAGTGATACGTACAAACACGGCAGCGTAAATACGGAGGATCACGGGAATACGCATCCATTAGTTTAATTGACTCGGATCGAAAATAGTATTGGAGGGTGTGCCGATTATGGGACTACCCTATCAGCCTCGAAAGAGTTCTCCGCCCTTTCGAATTTATTTTCACGCCTGCTTTTAGACATCTGAAGCTCCATAGGTTACTGCGAAGTGTATTTCAGCTAAACATCTGCTTTATTCACCATTACACGAAAAATCTGGTCTAGGAGGTTCCAGGGTCATCGATATATTTTTGGAAAAAATTTTATACTTTTGCTGTAACATCCAACAACTATCCAGATATTCCTGTCAGATGAAATCGGATAAATTAAAGAAAATACATCTCGAGAATGAATGATTCGAATGATGTGTTCATGGTAGTCGTTGGATTCGTAATTTTATGCCGTACAAGAATTCCGTCCCGTTTGCGTAAAAAAAATTCTATGAATCTACTGATGAGTCGAAAAATGTATTTTCACCAGGGTTTTCTATAGAATTGCGACGTCTACTGAAAGACTAGGGACGAAAGTTCTTAACAACCAAGATGGGTGCATGAAACGTAGATAGGTCCCTTGCAGTATCGAGATTCCAGGGTCATCGATATATTTTTGGAAAAAATGTTATATTTTTGCTGTGACAGTCTTCTAGAGCATGAAAAGACGAATCCAACAACTACCCAGATATTCCTGTCAGATGAAATCGGATAAATTAAAGAAAATACATCTCGAGAATGAATGATTCGAATGATGTGTTCATGGTAGTCGTTGGATTCGTAATTTTATGCCGCACAAGAATTCCGTCCCGTTTGCGTAAAAAAAATTCTATGAATCTAGTGATAACTCGAAAAATGTATTTTCACCAGAGTTTTCTATAGAATTGCGACGTCTACTGAAAGACTAGGGACGAAAGTTCTTAACAACCAAGATGGGTGCATGAAACGTAGATAGGTCCCTTGCAGTATCGAGATTCCAGGGTCATCGATATATTTTTGGAAAAAATGTTATATTTTTGCTGTGACAGTCTTCTAGAGCATGAAAAGACGAATCCAACAACTACCCAGATATTCCTGTCAGATGAAATCGGATAAATTAAAGAAAATACATCTCGAGAATGAATGATTCGAATGATGTGTTCATGGTAGTCGTTGGATTCGTAATTTTATGCCGCACAAGAATTCCGTCCCGTTTGCGTAAAAAAAATTCTATGAATCTAGTGATAACTCGAAAAATGTATTTTCACCAGAGTTTTCTATAGAATTGCGACGTCTACTGAAAGACTAGGGACGAAAGTTCTTAACAACCAAGATGGGTGCATGAAACGTAGATAGGTCTCTTGCAGTATTGAGATTCCAGGGTCATCGATATATTTTTGGAAAAAATGTTATATTTTTGCTGTGACAGTCTTCTAGAGCATGAAAAGACGAATCCAACAACTATCCAGATATTCCTGTCAGATGAAATCGGATAAATTAAAGAAAATACATCTCGAGAATGAATGATTCGAATGATGTGTTCATGGTAGTCGTTGGATTCGTAATTTTATGCCGCACAAGAATTCCGTCCCGTTTGCGAAAAAAAAATTCTATGAATCTAGTGATAACTCGAAAAATGTATTTTCACCAGAGTTTTCTATAGAATTGCGACGTCTACTGAAAGACTAGGGACGAAAGTTCTTAACAACCAAGATGGGTGCATGAAACGTAGATAGGTCCCTTGCAGTATCGAGATTCCAGGGTCATCGATATATTTTTGGAAAAAAATGTTATATTTTTGCTGTGACAGTCTTCTAGAGCATGAAAAGACGAATCCAACAACTATCCAGATATTCCTGTCAGATGAAATCGGATAAATTAAAGAAAATACATCTCGTGAATGAATGATTCGAATGATGTGTTCATGGTAGTCCTTGGATTCGTCATTTCATGCTGTACAAGAATTCCGTCCCGTTTGCGTAAAAAAAATTCTATGAATCTAGTGATGACTCGAAAAATGTATTTTCACCAGGGTTTTCTATAGAATTGCGACGTCTACTGAACTGACTAGGGACGAAAGTTCTTAACAACCAAGATGGGTGCATGAAACATAGATAGGTCCCTTGCAGTATCGGAGGAGTTCTAATTGTAAGATCGCGATAGTCTGTCGGGAAATTCCATGAAGTTTAGGGTACCGTGGGAGACAAGCCGGGATGTTCCCTTTCTTCTCCTTTTTTTTGTTGCACAGTGCCGTTTCGCCCCGGCGAAATTAATCGAATACGGAGTAACGAGTAAAGTTTTAACTTCACGGTTGATAAAATTGCTTGGTTAGCCGCGCGTAAAACTTCGTCTGCTCTCTTCCCGAAGCTGCAGGCCGCTATAGCTTGATCTTGGTCGATCTCCTGCGGATTGGCTCGATTATGGCGATATCCTCCTTTCTTCCACCTCCCCACCCCCTCCCGTCTGTCCTCCTCCTCCTCCTCCTCCACGTTCTGTTTCTTCGCTGACTCATCCGCTCCGGCCAGAGAAAATATAATTATGATAATCAGAGTCACCGACGGCCACGGACGTTGTGGGCGACGCCGACCGTAACAGATACAATTGAACCGCGCCGAAAGCTACGGTGAATTATAGTCGGTGCTCGTCCTGGCGTGAAGACCAGTTTGTTTTGTCAAACGATGGGAAGACTGGTGGATAGACGGTATTCCGTTCGACCGATGCTGGGAAACTTTCAAACACTTGCTGTTTCAAAGTGTTCATACAGCAACAATACTATAAGTGGACCACGGATTTTTCGCGTTTATGACAAAAATGATCGGATGCGATTTAAAGAGCAGTGGAAATATCATTGAACCGATTGGAAATGATATTATCGGCGCACAGGTTCGATCATAATTCTACAAACATAATTTGACAAATTTGGACAAATCGTTGAACGACCTTCTCGCTAGTTCTCTGATATGTCACTTATCAGTATAATAACGTTCCTCAAATGAGTCCTCTAGCGGGCCTAGGACGAAACACCACCTTCATTTTTCCTTTTCATCTATTCCAAACATCCGGAATAGCTCAAACGTGTGGTCTTAAGACCAATAGATTCAAACCCGAATCAACGTTTGTAGTACCAATCAAATTATGTTTGTAGAATCATGATCGAACCTCTGCGCCGATCATATAATTTCCTATTTGTCTAACAACAATTTACCATCGCGAAAAATAATCACTTATTAAACAGATTAATAATAAATGTTGAATGTTATCGGCGCTACGGTTCGATAGTTTAATACTGATTGTTAATAAGCAATCTTGCTGATTATCAAATAATCAACGTTTCGATCCTAATTTGGATTAATTTGAATCGCGTCTGTAAAAGTAAATTTGTTATACAATTTTTAAAAAAAATTTATTAAGAATTGAATGAAGGGAGAAATTTTTAAACTGATCAGTGAAAAATCTTCTGCAATTCTCCAGATCGACAAATGAAAATCTAATGAAAGTCAACCTAGTTTCTTCTTGAATTCACAGAAGTTACAGTTAAGTGCCTGCATTAGGTCTCGATTTAAAATGACACCGTAAGGCGAAGTTAAACGAATTAGAAACAGCAGAATGGTTGAAACGATTACAGAATGCCAATCCATTATTATCTGCGTGTTGCGATTATGAAAGTAGAAATTAATTTTCGTTTTGCATAAAGGGCCTAACGAGTTAGGCTGGAATGCAAATAAGCAAGGAATTCCGCCGAATTTCGAGGAGCACGTTCACGTGCAGCGTTTTACGACCGCGGCCGACGGAGTCGTCGTGCTTCTTTCATCTTGGAAATTGCAAAATATTCTATCGGTGACGTCGAAGATGAAGGGAGAGCGGGGTTGAAAGGGAACGGGGCACGTTGCAGGTACGAGAAGAAGTAGAAGCGTGAAACGAAAGGTAATCGTGCAATTTCATTTTGAGAATGGCGAGAACGGTCGGGCAGGTTCGATCTTTCGCGGGCGAGAGTGACTCGTTCGAACCTGAAGAGGATTCGTGACCAGAATCCTTCTTCCGTTCGGATACGTTCCCCGGGACATGGTGACAAGCTGACCTTCCACGGGGACTTCCGGTTCCACGACAATACGCTTCTGAGCTGCTGGAACAAGCCAGATCGGAAAAGCGTTTGCCACGGGGAACAAAAGTGACAGTTATCCCGAACATTATTTCTCACCGTTAAATGCAACTTTTGACAACATTGTCTTAAACAGCTTTATCGTTCGGAATCACGGTGCGACCTTCGCGCGTGACTTCGAGCACAATAAATTCACAATATGTAGTTGGACGATTGACGTAGAAACGATTTTAAATTTTCTTTTTGAAGTGAAACTTCTTGCAGTCTAGTAAATTAAGATCGGAAATGATGAATTTAATTGTTAAAATGATGAATTAAAATGAAAAACTAATGAACTTTCAAAATTTGCGACGCAAAGGAGAGAGCGTATGGGAAAGAAAGAGACATAGTTCCTAGCATTTCCCATACGCTCTCCTTCTTTGCGTCGCAAATTTCGATCGTTCATTATTTTTTTTATGATTTTCTATGAATCTATCATTGAAACAATTGGCTTGTGATTACTAAAATATGATACAAATATTCTCGATTCAATTTTGTCTAAATGTCTTGCAAATACTGCATCGAGAGTTGTTCCCGATCTTGATGTCGCTTCATTAGGATTATCTACCCATTTCAATCATAATTTACTTCTAAACATTACCAGACTGCAAGAGGTTTCAATGATTTTCAGTATGATTTTCGGTATGATTTTTTCCTATGAAATTTTTTAACAAAGAAGAATCCAACAACCACCAAATAAATAGTAGGAGTTCAATTGATTGGATTCCCGACTTCTGCAGCGAATGGCAAATAGAAGTGCTCGTTGCCATAAGCACAGCCCATTTCCGTCAGTGTCGGCCGCCGCAAGGCTGCCAATAAAGGCCCCGCGTCCCGTTGACAAAAGCGCCGGTGTCCTCGCAGCGAGACGAGAACTTTTGACGATGAATAACGAGCGAGTGGAGCGTTAATTGCGTCGCTTAATTTCCACGCGATAACGCGACTACGGAAGTTGATCAAGCGCGAATTCCACTGAACTCTCAGCAGGAACAGAATTAAGAAAGAGGAGCAAAGGAGCCGACTACGTGGGAACCAAACGGTGGCAATAATATCGGTCTTTTTTCTTTTTTTTTCACCGCCGTCGTCGTAACGCACATCCCGTTTCGAAATCGAACGCCTCGGTGACTCGTGAACGATCACGTCCTACGGCCGCTAACAGCTCTCAATCCTTCTTCAACGGTTACCAATTTAAATTACTCCTATTGTCGACGTCGACCACTCCGCACGACCCTGGACATCCCTCAACGTCTAAACAAATTCGCTTTCTTCCTTAACACGTTAACTGTCCACTCAACCACCGCACAAATTCCACGAAATCAACGCAGTTTCTTCGACCCTCTCACTTTCCAAATGTTTCGACCATTTTCTGTGGTTGGCCTCTGCTCAAAGTTCGATCTCCTTCGCAATTTTCCTTGCAAATATCGAGTTTCATGGAATTCACCGACACAGATTTCGCCGACTCCAGTTTTGACCGACAATGACTTTGGCCGACAAAGCCTTTAACCGACAACGTCTTTGTTCTACAACGATTTTGACCGACAGCGAATTTGACAGACAACGACTTGAGACAACCACCTCAGTTAGCGAAATTTGTTGTCTGTTAAATTCATTATCGGTCAAATTCGTTGTCGGTCAAATTCATTGTCGGTCAAATTCATTGTCGGACAAATTCGTTGTCGGTCAAATTCATTGTCGGAAAAATTCATTGTCGGTCAAATTCATTGTCGGTCAAATTCGTTGTCGGTCAAATTCATTGTCGGAAAAATTCATTGTCGGTCAAATTCACTGTCGGTCAAATTCGTTGTCGGTCAAATTCGTTGTCGGTCAAATTCATTGTCGGTCAAATTCATTGTCGGTCAAATTCGTTGTCGGAAAAATTCATTGTCGGTCAAATTCATTGTCGGTCAAATTCGTTGTCGGTCAAATTTGGAGTGAATTTAGCAGTTCGGATAATCGAGGTTCCACTGGATGGTGGATTAAACAAGCAACTGAGCAACTATGTTGTGTTTGGGTTCATTTTTTCGTAACCAGGTGCTAGACAATGGCACGGACCAAGGCTGCGTAGTAATTCTTCAGGTTTCCGACTGCCTCGTACCGATCGCCATTATCGTCGATACAGAGGAGCGGTTCCTTTTTGAAAAAAGCTCGGGGTTTTCGGTAAAATTCAACGGGTAGAATTTCTTGCTGGGACACGTAGTACGTGTTCGGAGAGAGAGAGAGAGAGAGTGAAAAAAAGATGTGGGCCAAGGCAGATTACGTGACACGCGGGATTTTGTGCAACCGTTCCACAGTCCGGCTGTTTCACGCGGGAAACGCTCGTTTCCGCTCCCCGTCGAATGTCACGCATTATTTTCGGCGTTCGCCGGCTCTTGATATTCGATTTGAAAAATTCGCGGCAACGTGAGCGAAATTCGATGCTCCGGACCCGCGCGGCTCATTCGCCGAACGACCGGATTTTCCCTCGTATTTAACTTACAAATTTCTCATATTGTTGACGGGGCTCGATCTGCCACCAAAAAATAGCGAACCGAAACTCGCCGGAAAATTAAAAGCTTTTTCAGTTTCCAGTAACGCTCTACGATTTTTTCCCTGGATTTCTTGACGTTGATTTTCACACTCGTCCACTCCAGGGGAGGTGGGAATTTTCACTTCGAGCGTTTCTGTTTTTAACATTGCGTTTACTTTATGGAAAATGTGTCTACCAAATTTTTTGCCGTTTTTTTTATAATATACAGGAAGCAATACACTCACGGAATCATTTTTACGATCTTGATATTCGTAAATGAATAATATCGGAATCGAACAAAATTTCGTTCTAACTTTGTCTAATTTTGTTTTGAAATAACAGCAGATTTGCGAATATGGTTAAAAATAAAGCGAGCGCGAAGTATTGACAGTAGTCGAATGGATTATTGGAGTATTGGATACGAGAGTGATAAATAAATGAAACAGTGAACGGTTCAAGGAAAAATTGATGTCCATCACGCACCATAATGCAATTCCATTCGCTCGGCACTTGTTATTGTTCGAATTTTGTACGACCCTTGACGGGTATCGCATAATTATCTGGTCACTTTGAACTGTCATCGCGGTGGCGCGATGCGTCGCGTTCGCGCCTACAAATTGCCAATTAACGCTGTCCAATCATGAATTATCAAGAGTGCCTTTGTCGCGAGGAAATGCAAAAGCTGGGGTACAAATTTTTTTTCTATCCATTTACTGGAAATAAATTACCGTTTCGATCTAACGTTAGTATTTCTACTATCTAAATTTGTAGTAACGAGCATTCTAATACCCGTGGTTATTTTTTGATCATTTTACCATTTGGCAAAAAATTGTTTGTCATTTCTACAAATATTATTCGCTTCAACTCAAATTTTGTACACGTGGTCTCACTACTCGTGTTTTATTCTGGCCACTTTTCGGTAACTTTTCAACTATAGGGTTCTAACGAAAGTTCGTAGCGTTATTAAATTAAAATTGAAAGCCGAAATTCAGATATTTATTCATAGATTTAATCAATAACGTATCCTCCATTCTGTTCTATTAGTTTCTGCCATTATCTAGGTAACTTCTCGTGTTATTGAATCAACATATGAATAACACATACCTCCATTTTATCTTCGATTCTTAACTTGAAAACGCTACTTGTTTATGATCTCTACAAATACTGTTCGCTTCACCTCGAATTTTGTACACGTGATCTCACTACTCGAGTTTTATTCTGGCCACTTTTTGATAATCCTTTCGCCATTTTGCAGCGAATGCAAGATTTGTATAATCGATTTCGATACTCGTATAACACACATATTTCCAATATTCAAAGGGTTCTCCAATTCCTCCCGAAACTCGCGAAAGAAACTAGCAGCTCCCCATAATTTCCCGAGAAGTATTAAAGAGCGACTAGCACGGCGGCGCGCGATGGGAAATGAACTCCGCAGGACGCGTACTTCGTTACAAAGCAAACGAGCCTGGTCTTTGTACATCGACACCGAAATTGTACCTGGGAAGTTTCCCGTCGAGAGTCTCGGGAGCTCCTCCGTTCATCGAAAACTGAAAACGAATTTCCCTGAAATAAAATAATACTAGAGCCAACGTTCTCGAAGACGGACAAAGACAAAGAAGAATGGGAGCACGATAGAAAGGGAGACAAATGTTCGTTAACAGGGTGTACAGCGTCGGATTACACGGCAGATCGAGTTTTTTTTTCCTGTCGAGAATCTCCTCGAGAGTCCCCTCGAGGGTGAGGTCGCGGCCATCGGCCGCTCCTAAGGGTGGTTCTCGTGTAATTGGTACAAAAAATCGTATCCCTCTTTATCCTGTTTTTCTTTCTAAAGTATGATTCCACCTTTCCGCTAATTTTATACCGAAATTCATTGCAATGACCAGATCGTGAGGCAAACAAGAATGTTTTTAGAAAATGCCATTTGTAATTCCTACCAAATGCAATTTTTTCCAAAATTTTTATTCGAAGTCATTTGGTAAACCAACTCGTCTAATTGTTCAAAAAAAGTCAGGTCTTTTGAACACTTTTCGCGAACCACTGTATACAACTCACTTTTCATGCTAGGTTTACTTGTCCCTCTTGTGTTCCCAAAAATGTTTCTACCGAACTAGCGTTGCCGTTGGTCCACCTGGAAATCGAGTTCCCCGGGGAGATAGAATTTTGAGGGAGAACAACGGCTGAAAAACTGTATTAGGTACTTATCTCGCCGGCGAGCGTGCCGCGGCTAGCGAACGAACGAGGATCCACTAGGATCCATAGGGTCGAAGGGGGGAGTGTAATTCCTGACTATAGAGGGACGAGGAGAGACTGGGAGAGAGTCGGGCCAAGCTACGAAGCTGTTGGCTTCCCTTAACCGAGCCAACTGGACCGTGACCCAACAGTCGTATCTACGGATAATGCTGCTTCGCCGAAGAAACAACGATCGTTTCGCAAAAAGATGAGAGCTAGCGATGGCGATGAGTTGCGCTCGAATTAGATCCACTTTCCTCCGCAGATGTTAAACGATGCTGTATTTTTGGTACATGTGCAACTAATAATGCCAGCAAACAAGAATACAGCGTATATTTTGCAAAAAGACGAGACCGGTAGTGATGGCGTCGAGTTGCGTTCGAGTTAGACTTGCCCTTGAAGATGCTACAGGATGCTGGATTCATGTAAACAGATGCGATTGACAATGCTAATAACGAGGAAACAATGTTCGTTTTGCAATCAGGTGAGGGCGTTAGCGTATTGGAGGATGTTGAAGGACTTTTTTATAGACAGTAATTTTCAGGATGCGACCAAGTGGACACCCAGTACGTGACGTCGTTGCATGAATAGAGACGCCATTTGGTCCCACCAGGAGTATCGCAAGATCCAGCGGACACGAAAACGAAGATAATCGATGAAGCAAGAATATTTGGGACGGATGAGAGTGGGGAGGGGATGAGGCTTTTGCGGATATTACGTGGAGAGAGAGAGAGAGAGAGTAGAAGAGGGATGAGGGGAGGAACACCTGCCGATCGTAAAGGTGTCGCGGCGTGGGAGGTCGCCAGGAGACGGCCCCCTCTTCAACCCCTGTTCCTAAAGAGGACTCGCCACGAGAGAAGCATAACCGCGTCAAATTCCTACTGTTCACTCGAGCGCACAACTCCGCGAGCTAGCATGACGAAGTGTCTCGGGATCCACCCGGGACGATCTATACCCCTGGTGCGACGCGATCGCTGTAATGCAAGTTGACATTGCCAGGGTGTACAGTGTGTGGCAAAATTGGGGGACCTTGGATAGATTTTCGATATTTACTGCAATTAACTCTTTGCACTCCTTCGTCGAGTGTGACTCGACGTCAGAGAAAAAAAAATGTTAATGAAACAGGCTTTTATATGTGTAACGATCATTTCCACGCATCCATGTAAATCGCAAAATAAATTGTTGTCGACATCTGAAATTAAAGAAGTAAAAAAATTTCTGAAACAAAATGATAATTTGTTGCTACTGAAAAAACCACGCATCCATGTAAATCACGAAATGAATTATTGTTAACATCTGGAATTAAAGAAGTAAAATAATTTCTAAAACAAAATGATAATTTGTTGCTACTGAAAAAACCACGCATCCATATAAATCACGAAATAAATTGTTGTCGACATCTGAAATTAAAGAACTAAAATAATTTTGTTTGATTTTGTAGTAACGTTTGACTCTCTACTGAAGTCTCGCTCGACACGGTCGGCGCGACAGACGCAGCCATAAACCAGAAAAACAAGTTTTTGGTGTAAACGTTGTCTGCCCAGAGTACGCCTGTTGGACAGCATTTGAGGGATGACTGTACTTCCATAAGAGTCCGATTTAAAAGGCTCGGGACGGAATCATTGAAGAGGCTCCGACCAACAGCAAGCATTACCTACACATATGTTGGCTGAATGGCAGTGTTCCAGGTGGTGGCACGTGCGTCTGGCTCGACAGGTGGCAAACGAATCTGCATTTCGGCCAAGCCTCGCCAAGGATAAAGCCCTCTACATCCTCCTCGACGTCTCTAGTTTACCCTATTCGGCCCATTAATTCGTTCCACACCGAGAACGTTAATAAGTCGATCGTTATCGAGTCGATTCGGGTCCGAGAACCCGAAAGTCCATGAGCTCCCGAAGAGATTACTACTGGAGAAAAGAGGGGTGTGTGGTGAGGGGCGGAGGGAGAGAGGATGGCCGGTAGAAAAAAGCTGTTGCAGGCATCTCGATTACCAATTTAACGTTTTTACGATCCGTCGGAAGGTTTTGCGGTGCGCGATCGGGGGCCCAGGGGCCTATCGGGGTTATACGTTCGATCCTACACGAAAAGGGCCGCAGGCACCATTATAATGCTCGTTATTCCATCTGCCTTCGCGTGACGCCGCACGACTTCCTTTCCCGCGGGATTTCAACTTTAACGTGCCGTCACTTTCCATTTGCACCGGCGCGCGGAGACGATAAACCTCTACAGAACTACAGGAGAACGATTCCCCCAGTCCTGGGGAGGGGAAAAAACTCGCCGAAATTCGGACGGTTATTGCGATCGACCAGTAAGAAACTTGAACCGCTTCCGGTTTCGACCTCCCGCGAGCATGGTCGACGAGAATCGTCCCGAAAAAAGGCCATCGAACGCAGCTTCCGTCATCACCAGCACAGCGGCAACCAGGAGTAGCCAGATCAGAGAAATTGGCTGGAATTCAGGGGAAACAGTGACCCCCTCTCTTCCAGTACCGGATCAGTCACGTGACGTTGTGACACATGACGGAAGCACACGGGAAGATAGAGTGGGGAGAGAACCAGTATCGCCAGATCAGGGGAACTGATGCGAATTGAGGGGAATACCTTGTTTCAGCCATTACCGGATCAGTCACGTGACATTGCGACACACGCACGACAGTGACAGAACGCGTCACGTGACCGGGCCGTGGTTTTCTTCGGCAAGTCGTTTGAAAATTTTCTTGCTGTTACCTTCAAGTTGGTCAAAAAACGATTTTTAATTCTAATGTAAATTAACCAAGAGTCTAACGATGAACGCGTAGAGAGCGGCACAGCTCTAGGCAACTTTATCAATTCTGAAGTCAGAATTTCAGGTCCACCACTTGTCAAAAGAAAAGTCACGTGGTCCGTAGCGGAAGTGTTGGAATGCTCGCCATCGGAAAATGAGGGAAGAACGTCGTGGAAGGGGAAGGATAGAGTGGGGAGCCGCAACGAGAATTGCATTCGCGTCACGTGACGTGGAAAAATAGGGGAATTACGTTATGGGAACGGTAGAGTGGGAGACAAATCTTAATCTGGCGACACGCTGGCACACGCATGCGGAGGCATTGCCCACAGAAAATCGGATTACTTTCACATCGGAGATGCCAGTAACACGCCGTTAATTGCTCGGTGTTGATCGACGAGATCGTTCGACGTGTTAGCCTAACCGTGAGAAAGCCGAAATTCGTTGCGTAAAAGTGTCCCGATCAATCGACCTCGATTCCTTTGTTCTTGGTTGATCCAGTGGCGGATGGTGCGGCGGGATCGACGACGATCGAAAATCCTGGCTCGTGGATCGCCAGTCTCGGCAGGTGGCATAAAAGTTGCACCCGACAGAGTGTGGTTAAACACCGGCTGTCTGTGGTGGTTCAAGGGCCGAGGCACTGCGGTACACTATAGTATATAGTATACTAATACTATAGTACAAGGGGAGGCCCCGAGTCTCATTAAAAACATCTGCCGCAGACCGCTACCGTTACCGCGAACGATGAAAGGAGAACTCGGACCACGCTCCGATTCCCCTAAATGCATCATCCCCCCCTCTCCTCCCCCATCTGGAGGATTGATTTGTCTCGAACAGACGATCGACCAATTCGAAATCGGCCACGGCCGTATCGAGGCTCGGTTTCACGCGTTAACACTCTCGATCTCGTGATCCTCCGATCTTACCATTCGATCGTCTGAGCTCGTCTAACCACACTACTGGGTAAACTGACTTTGGTTTTTGATGCTTGGATTTTTTAAGGTGCTAAATACGGTGACGAACGGTAAGAATAAATAATGTAGGTAATTGGTTTAGAATCACCGAAAGCACGAATTCAGTTTCCCCCTCTTTACCAGTACCGAACACGTCACGCGATGGATGGGTGGGGAATAGCGTCGTAGAAGGGGAAGGTAGAGTGGGGACACGAGTCTTAATGTGAAATGTTGTATTTTAAACTAACGTCGTCATCAGTTATGGTAATATATCAATTTTTCAATTTAAATGAATATGTTACTTCATTTGGATAAATGAACTGCAAGACTACTGTTTTAGTTAATGTTAATGATGAGTCGATCCCCTTTATTTTGTATCACCTCGATCATCCAATGTGACGAAACTTTTATACAACTTTTTATAGATTAAAAATTGTGGTGGATGTGGAAGGTATTTCATTAAAAATGACTTGTTAAGAGCATTTGTTACGTAACGGAGGATTTTCTGCATTTATGGCAGTCGCGAGTGTCGAAGATACAATGAAATAAGAAGTTTCGGTCGGTTCGGGAAACTTTTCTTTTGTGTTTAACCTAAAACAACTTCGCAAATTGGATGAAGAAAGTTTCGTTGCGGGAACCTGCTCTCATAAACCGGCCTTTCAAAAAGTTTCGCTATGCATAAACATTCCCAGTGCTAATTATCGAAACGCTTGACCGTCGATAATTAATATTTTATGTTCATCCCCGGTGACCGTATCAAATCATAATTATTTCCCAAGTTCGTCAATGTTTAATCGAAAACATACTACGGAGATTAGCTTGCAAAACGTAAGACAATTAACGTAACTAACGATATTTATTGTAACGTGCATTTTTATAATTTAACGTGGCTTTCAACGGGCACGGCAATTAATTAGGAACTCATTTCTCTTAACGAGGTATCCATGTGAAAATAGCTAAATCCCTCTGCAATGATGTCCCATATAGCGTGCGTGCTTGGATTTTGTCATTAGATCAAATCCCTGGTTTGCCTATAGCAATCGAATTCATTTTAAGGATAAACCCATCGGATAAATTGAAGTTTATTATTTTTCCAGATTTTTATGTAAGTTTTAACGTCCCCAAAATTTATTCATAATCATAATTTTATATCGCAAATAAATATATAACAATCGCAGGCAAAATAAAATATATTAACATAATTGAAAGCACATAAGGTTAAGATTTTTATTTAATTTTTATCGTCCCCAAATTATTACTGAAACAATTAGACCGATTCTATTCATAATTTTATATCGCAAATAAATATATAACAGTCGCAGCCAAAATAAAATATATTAGCATAATTGAAAGCACATAAGGTTAAGATTTTTATTTAATTTTTAACGTCGCCAAATTATTACTGTAATAAAATTATTGTTGTAATAAAACAGTGTAAGGGTGGGTTTGAATGATAAATTAATGGGACACCCGGTATGAAGGAGTCAGTGGCTGGCGCCACGACAGACATTACCCAATGAGGCGAACAAATTATTCTCTATAGCATAATCGCTTCTCCTACACCGAGTCTTCCTTTGACCTCCATCCGGTCCACGCGGTTTCTCAACACGCGACCACTTCTCGGAAAACCGCGATTATCCGTTTACCCGAATGATCTAATCGATTGAACAATTGTTTGCTCGCCGACAACGTCTTCTCCACTCCTTTCCGAGCAATAACTATTATAGACTGCGGAAGTTCGTGCACTCGTCGCATCGCCTAACCCAGAAAACGTTCATGCTATGCCACTCTAACTGTCACAGATCGACGAGACCTATTTTCTTCTTAATTTGTTTCGACAAAAATTAAAGTTAAAAGATCTCGATGACGACAAATGACGTCGAGAATAATCCCTTGCAAGGAAGTACATTTTTGAAACACACTCTGTATTTAATTTAAATTAACATAAGTGTAATATGCATGTAAAAAAAATTTTTAACGAGCCCAGATTGATTACAGTGCGATTATTTTTTTATTAAAGTAGAAATTTTTAAAAAGTATTAGGATATAAAATACGACAGGGTTTAGTACGATTTCAATTTATTTCATATCTAATAAAGCTACTACCACGGAAATTGATTTTACTTGATCCGAGAGTTTCTGAAAATTCCTCTACATAAATTGTTAATTGCTCAAACATCCGTAGTCTAGCTACGAGATTAAAATGATTCGGGTATAAGGAATTTTCTAGTTGATTCGAATACTTTTTGCAAACGCTGCCAGGTCGCAAACCAGTTCGGAATCAAGCAGACGAATAAATCGACTCGGCAAGGTGTCCGGATCTGGTCGGACACGTGCGGCCATATTGGGAACGAGAAACCCAGATCATTTGTGTTTTGGGAAATATATGCCTCTGCGGAGAAAACGTTCGGATTTTGTTGTCACGGATGAGTGACCGATGGGATGCGTTTTGAAATGAAAGTTATCGCCGCGTCGCGTCGCGTCGACCAGTGCTGTGCGCATCGACGAATTTTTAGTGACACCTTTCTGGGAAAATCAACTCCTCGCATCAACGTACCTACACCACTATTTCCACGATTCTTTAATATGGTTATTTTCAGACGTTTATCAGATTTCAGATTCTCTTTGCATTAGAACAGCCGCAATCATCCAAACGAGTCTACCCCCTTAAATCGTTTCAACTTGAAAATCAACATTAAATGACCCATGCATTTATTTATATCCATCGTATTATTGTTAAAAACAATTGCTTAATGATATCGGCGCTACGGTTCGATCGTTGAAAACAAAAATAGAAATTAACTAAGCAATTTTGCCAATTATCAAAAAATCGACGTTTCGGTCACTAATTTGGACCATTTTCAAGATTAAATTGGGATTGCGATTTAGATAGATATTTAGATTTCTTACTTGACAATGCTCGAAATGGTAACGTGTTTTCGTGGGAATTTATTGAACATATATTTCGACTCCAGTATACATATCTTACAAAATAAATTTAATCTTGTTATTATCATAATACTGCACACTTCAATCACGTTTGATGGTAGGTTTAGTGTTAAGGGGGTAGACTCTTTTCTACGACTGGAAGTGTGCGGGATGCACCCTTAAAATAAACCCTTTAAATAAAAGATTAATCTGGGCTGCGATCGCCCTCCAAAGTCCTATGTTTACATTTACGACGTGTAATTTGCATTATTCGGAAGCATGTAGCTGTCGCAGCTGTATGCTTCCGAATAATGCAAATTACGTTGCCGAATAATGCAAATTGCGTCCCGTAGACGTAAAAATAAGACTATAGCGATTTTTGACTACCTAAAACCCAATCTTTGTATCATCGAGAAATGAGAACGCGCGTTCCGCAGCTTTGTAATCCTGGAAAAACGAGTCTATCACCTTCAGGAGGTAGGATACCCCTGTGACATGCTTAGAATATAACTAGAATAATTACTAGATTTTGAGCCAAAACATCTTTCTTCCCGGGAACATCTCACGTCCTCGTACGAGCATATTTTGAGCTGAGTGAGGGCTCATCCTAAAGAGGAAGGTTACAAGCAGCGCACTCTCGTCATTATATTAGTTAGATTATGTTTATATCTAATAATATGAGCGTCCAAAGTAGGGGGAAAAATGAAGAAAAATTCCGCAGATTCTAATGTATTTTTCTAATACAAAATGATTTTTTTGACTTGAATCATGAGCTGAGCGACCTGCGACGAACCTTTCTCTTTACAATGAGCCCTCACACAGCTCGTAATATGCTAATATGAGGACAAAAAATGTTTTCCCGTGATCGCATTCAATTGTTCCCCAGATTCCGTTCATGAAGGGCAATGAAGGGCAAGTAGAACTAATTTTAGTTCAGCTACTCAAACGAGATGGCGCTTAGACAGGAGAACTATCAGCGTAGATTCGTAACAATAGAAATATAAAGGGCTTGAAGCCACTCGGATCCATTAATAGCAATAAAGATATTGATAAAAAGAAAAAACCTGTATTGATAGCGAAATTGAAGCGTTAGATTGATACAAATGTATGTTCATCACTGTTGCCAAACTGTTTTTCAGCGTGGAGGTTGCTTACACTGATAAATACCCAGATCAGAGGGTCTGGTACCCCCTTAAACCTATTCGGAGTGCACTCGAGTCGGAGACTGAAGGTATTATACATTATCAACTATGTCTCTTCGCCGTTTAACGGCGAGTATCCGCGCGGAATCGCCAGCCCTAAACGCAGTAGGTCAATTTAGGGAAGAGAGGAGAATATCTCTCGGACGCCCGTAACTCCTCGGGTAGCGAAGCTCGAGATCGGCCCGACTTGATTGTGTTCGATATCAATGATAGAGATAACGAGAGCACTTATTGAAAGCATTCGGGGCCGGGTACAAACTGCCCGCTTGTAGGGCACAGCTTTATGACATAGAGCGTGCGGTTCTTCGATCGTAATTCGTCTCCAAAGGCCGATAGAGCCCGTATGCTCTTGCCCGTATAACGTATACCGGGTGACCCATATAACACCCCCGTCCCAATCGCTTTTGTCCGAGCCGGGACCGACCCAATTCGACCCTACGACAGAGGTAATGCAACCAACGAAAAACATAATCGCGTTACTAATGGCTTTATGAACCTCTGTTGCCCTCCTGAACGCTTAGGGGATTTTTCCATTTGATCGACTCCGATACACTACTTATGGGGGCACCAGACCCATGGATCTCACTAGAATATTACTAGAAAAACAAGTAAAAACAGTGTTTGCGGGAAACCATTGTTCGTAGTTGTACAAGCTGTTACGAGCTGTGCGAGGGCTCATTTTAAAGAGGAAGGTTGATCCCGCTTCGCTCTGCTCATGATTTAACGACATTATGTTTATATTTAATAATATGAGCGTCCAAAGTGGGGGGAAAAATCGAGACGACCAACCTCAGGTTCCTATGTATTTTTCTAATACAAAACTATTTTTCTGACATAAATCATGGCGCCGATATCGTAATTATAATTTATATTTCAATTTTCGATCGATAAGAATTTTTCCTTTATAATAAATACAGTTAGAATCAGTGTTACAGGCATAAACGTTTAATTTTGTCTCACACTCGCAGCGAACAGAAAATACTGTTCACCTAACCGCACGTTCGAAAAAAAACAAAACTTCCGTCCATTTTGTCCCACCGCTAATACAAAACAAAAATGTGTGACATACACCAGGTGACCCACATAACACTGCCATCCTAATCGCTTTTGTCCTTGCCGGGACGACCCAATTCGCCCTGGACCTCCGTAATTCACCCCCCCAAAAAACATAATTGCATTACTAATGGCCTTTTCATTTCGCGCAGCGCGGCAAACGTCGTCAGAAATCGAGGTAGCCATTGTTTAACGATTTGACTGTTACGTCAGTTATGCACCACTACTGCCAATTTCTCCTACTGATGTTGACGACGAATTTTTATCAGAATATAGGAATTTCATACGCTCGTTTAATTTCACGTTCCGCAAACTTGATATTTATCTAGGAAGTGATAATAATTATTCTAAACATTTTCTTCATCAAATGCCAGCCAGAGGAGCGCTATAAAAATTTCTTTCTTTAATTATTTTATGTGAAAAGTAACATATACAGGCTGTGTGACTGAATAATTCGATACTTGACGTCATTTCAAGTGACTTTTTCCTTTTCGAAAATGTTCCCCAAGATTTCGTTAAGGAGTTATTAAAAGTAACATATACAGGCTGTCTGACTGAATAATTTGATACTTGACGTCATTTCAAGTGACTTTTTCCTTTTCGAAAATGTTCTCCGCGATTTCGTTAAGGAGTTATTAACGAAAAACTTTTGGACCAATGGGAGCGCGGCTACGATGACTCGCGCTGAGCCAGGGGTTGGCATTGGCCGAGCCGGAATCCGTCCGCGCTGTAATTGGTCCTTGTTTTTCGTTAATAACTCCTAAACGAAGCCTCGAGGAAAATTTTCGCAAAGGACAAAGTTACTTCAAACGATATCAGGAATCGACCCTACGAAGGAAGTTCATTTTCGAGACACCCCGTATGAAGGAACAATACACAGCCGCACCGTGCGATTACCTTGCAACTAATACAGGCATCGAGCGCGATTTTATCGGGCGTAATCGAGCATAATGCTCGGTGGATCTCCGCGAAGCGTAAATTCTTTCCCCGGAACAGCCGCCGCATACGAGTGTGTGTCCATCGCGATCGAAACGCGATAATGAAACTAATCGATTAGTATGGAACCGCGGAGCACAACGGAGAACCGACGCGGCGCGGCTACGTGCGCCCACAACGAGGGACCGATATCATTTTAGAAATTATACACCCCGCGCGTTTAACCATCAAACCGACAAATATGTTGCGAATATTGATCAGATCCAGTTTATTTCGGGGCTATCGATCAATTATGCGAGGCATGTCGCGTGTACCTAAGGCAAATTGTATATGTATACGCATATATTGCATATTGTAAACGCTCGCGATTCCATCGCTGTTTGGCTATTCGATGAATTCCAGCTGATTTCTGCGAATGCCTCTGAGAATCCTGTAATCACAGTCGACAGATTACGTTTTTTCCCCACTCTTCCTTCCCCTTCTACGACGCTGTCCTCCACTCTTTCTTTCCCTTCTACGACGCTATCCCCCACTCTTCCTTCCTCTTCTACTACGCTATCCCCCACTCTTCCGCTGCGGCACGGTCACGTGACTCGTTCTGTCTCTGTCGTACGTGTCACGTGACTAGTCCGGAAAGAGAGGGAAACTTTTCCCCTCAATTCGAGTCAATTCCCCTCATCTGGTGACTCTGATTGTTACTATATCATTTGACGGCTTATTGAATTTATTTAAAGAATCTATTTTCTTTTTTATAAAAACAAATTCGTCTTCCTATTTGGTAGTGACTTTTCCCCTCAGTTAGTACTCCCTCCTCTCATCCGACGACTGTAATACGTGAAGGTGATATTAAACAATTATAACTCCGTCAAAAAAAAAAGTAGAGCAATCATTCTAGACTCATTTCAAAATACAAAGCATCTACTTTCAGACAGACTCCTTTCAAAAACCGAGTGGCGTTCCTCCATTCGCAATTCAATAAGTCGGTAATACAAAATCGTACATCAACTTCCTAAACGTCATTTTAAAGAGACAAGTACAATCTTCAAATCTACGTTGATCTCAAAAAATCTTTAACGTCGCTAAACTCGTTTGAATTTGATTATTCTCCGTTTTGAATTTGCAAAGAGCTGTGCATTCTAGAGGCGACAATGATCAAAAATGGACGCGCGCGGAAAGCTATTCAATATGCCGTTCGCATTGCGGGGAGTAAATATGCAGTCCGGGTAAAGGCATCGGCAAAAAAGTGTCGAGCATAAGTGTCGTCTTCGAACGGTATCTGAATTCGGATACGATCTCGGGATCTTCGGGTTCGCAGAAGCTTTTCTCGCTCTATCTGAGGAGGATCGAGGCGCCATGAAGGGACCGGAGGAAGCGATTTACGTAATTTCTATGGGGGAAACTGACGGACCCGACGGCCGACTTACTGGCAACGGTGGAAATCGTTTTGCATACCGGCACGAGGGTTACATCTCAATCGAAGAACGGTCAGCGAGCGAACAGGAAAAGTAACGGGACGTGGAATGAGATGGCTAATCGTCTTCGGCGACGTGCTGTGATGTGAAAATGATTTTTCTAATTGAAATTATACAGGGTAACTCACCCGAAAATATAATATATCTCCACTTTCTATTTTATCTGCATTCGACAGTCGTCTATACATTGCGTCGAAAAAGTATCGACGCATCCTCGTTTAAACTGCCCGCGTAAGAGCTATTATATGTACATATTCTTGCAGACTAACAATGTTTACAAGTAAATTAAGATTGGAAATGATTGACTCAATTGTTAAATAAACTTATTTATATCGATCGTATTGTTACGACCACGTCTTGCCGGATAACACATTGTAACAATGAACAAGAAAACTTTATTAATTAAACAACAAAGAGGTACAATCGTTAGCGCGTGCTCTTTCATCAAAGACTCAAGAGGATCTGACGTCTTTCTTCTTCTCATCAACAACCTCGTTGACGAGTTTATCAATCTACCCCAAGAGCGTTCTGCGATCGTTACCATGGAAAAAAAAATTTAACAAAGTGTTCGATAAGACCTTCGGTGATTCAGTTATATCGAGGACTTTGACAATTCGTGGATTTTGCACCCCGACAACGCGCCATCACGCAAACATTCGACAACTGTCATCGATCAAGCACCGTTATTCGCCAGATGTGGCCCCTGTGACTTTTCCTTATTCCCCAAACTCAAATTACCCGTTGAAGATTGCCGTTTTCAGTCGGCGAAGGCCGTGAAACAAAATTCGCTGACGGAACTAAAGGCCGTACCAGAGAACGCTTATAAGAAGCGTTTCGATGATTGGATTTTGCGCTGGCAGAAGCGAATTGCCTCGGAAGGGGCGTATTTTGAAGGTGATAAAAGAAATTTTGTCTAAAATTGAAAGTGTCCGTGTTTTATTTAAGACATCTTGGTATTATTTGACATAGTGTTCAACAAATTTTCCTGTCGCATGAGCAACAGAATCGCCGTGATCCGAATTAACCGTTAAAACCGCGGTTCACGCATGAAACTTCTCTCTCACTCTCTTTCTATCTACCGCTCACACTGTCCCCGGTAAAATTTTATTCCCTATGCGCGACGGCTTCTCTGTCCTCCGGGAAACTTTTAATGTCCGACGTAAATACGATACGCAAGTATGAAAGGATCGCGCAGGAAAAACGATACACCTTCAAGTGCACTTGTAGGAGCCGTAAACGAGAGGTGCTCGCTGTAAAATCCCGTAACAAGCGGCTCCCGAGCCTTGTTTATCGGGCACACGGTTATTACGTATCGTGACATCCGCGTGCAACTCCCCGTTAATGCTATTCAAAAGGAAACTTCCGGATCTTCGACGAAGTACGTTTTAATGAAACCTGCTTTTCCCTCGTTGCACCGCGAGAATATCCCTTAATAAACCCCCACTCTCGAGTGCAATAACGAAAAACAGCTGAATACTTTTATTGCGCAATTATCATTAACATATTCATGACGTTTTCCTTATTAAAACGACCCCAAACACAGTCCAATTCGTTTCATTATTACGCGTGTAATCCACGATAATGTGGAACCTCGCGTATCCAAACTGCTCGGAGTGCCGTTGATTATGAAACGATACAATGGCTTCCAGGCTAGACAGGAAGTTGAAATTTGACAGATTTGTACAATGAACTGTGGGGAATGTACCCTAACATGTCCCAGTCGCATGGGATGCGTCATTTTCACGGGAAAAATACTTCAAATTGCATAGTTTGCGGTTAATGCTCGAAAACAGGGGTTCGCGAGGGAACGCATTTGAAACGGTTGTAGCAGGTTTATCGCTTTCAAATTGCACGAATATACAGGGTGATTCCGTAGAAACAGAACACCTAAATATCTCCGTTATTTCTCGTTGTACAAAAGAGCTTCTTAGGGCAATGTTACACTGTTGGAAGGGCCACATGTAAAGGTTTTTCTAATAATGATCGAACCTAGCGCCGATATCATTCAATTTATTATATTACTAATTTTCGTTCGAGAAGAATTTACCGTTTAAAAAAGAATTATGTTGTGTATTGCGATACATTTGAATGTATAGCAGCTCAAGGGACTGTTTTTGAACATTTTGCGTAACAGAAATGAAGCAAATGAATCTTACACGTTGAATTTTATTTGTTCCATTTTTCTGGGTTGAAGGTCATTTGTAGGTCATATCGTGTTGCATGGATGAATTCGTCATTTTGTCAGCTACAACATTACCTTAACTAAGTATATCGTTCCATTAAAAAAAATATCGATGACCTTGAAATCTCATTGAAAAATGACCTTGAAAATTGTTTCCCTTACACCGTTGCATGTGGCCCTTCAAACAGTGTAACTTTGTCCTGAAAACGAAAAATAACGGAGATACTCAGTACATACATCCTAAACTTGGTACACTCCGATTCAAGTTGCCCCTTACTCCCAATTAAATGCAACAGCGAGAACTACACCGATTTCCGACGGAATGCAATTTTTTCCAGCCATGTGTCTCCATTTTCGGGGGTTTGTCAAAAAGTTTCTGGCACAGATAAGCGAGATTTATGTGGGGGGGCACATTGTCCGGGCTTTCGAGAATGTGTAACCAAAATTTCATAGAATTCGAAGAGGTTCTCGGTCTATTGTGCGACAAGAGGCACACGCGTGCAACGTAAATATCCGCTGGACTCGTCCAGGGCTGCGACGCAATCAAAGGCGGAATTTCTCACGGGGAATTTGCGTGATCCCTCCTCCCCCACGGCTCGACTTTCACGGGAGCCGTGAAATTAAGAGGGACGGAAGAGAATGAAGATTTACTCTCCCGCCTGCGGAGTAAGCAGCCCCGCGTATTATAAATAATGAGGAGACCCTGTTGGAAAATACAAGGCGATACAAAAGTCGACTCGGAATCCAGGAAATTCGTGACCGAGCTGGAACCTTGATAATTATACTCGGCACTGTTGCGGATCTCGCTGCATCCTCGTTTCGCCGTCTTTCGGGGCGGTTAGTGCGGCCAAAAATTTGTTAGATCGTACAGGGTACGTAATAATTAATTTGAGAAATATTTCATTTACAGCCTCGTTAAATTATTTATACTTTGGTACATTCTCCGCGGTTTATTGTACGAATCTGTAAAATTTCAACCTCCTGTCTAACCTAGAAGTTATTTTCTAACTAAAGTATACTGATTTCAGCGCACAGGTTCGATCTGATTTTACATAAAACACTATTTGCAAAATATCACAAAATCATTTTTCAACGTTTCGATCTAGATATAGGGTAACTGCACCAGTGAATGAACGGGCACCAGTAAATGAACGCTTTTGTATATTTCAACAAATTTTAACCCGGACGGCATACTAGCGATAAAATTGTGATTAAAGAGTTAAATAAATAGGAGAATATTGTTTAGTAATTTTGTTCATTGATTGGACTAGCATTATTCAATTACTAGAATGTAGTGTTCATTGACTGGTATTTTTCATATTTTTGATTTAACGTTTAATAAAGAAGAATAATAATAATTTCATTGTATTTGTGTTCATTTATTTTTGACAAATGAAGTATAGGGAGCTATTTGGCATATATGAGATTCCTTTAATTCACATAGTTTTTTTTTAAATGAAATATTTTCCTGAACAATTTCTTAAATGTTCATTCACTGGTGCAGTTACCCTAGATCATTTTCAAGAAAATAATAAAATTTTGCGTTCGCTTAGTGTAAATTAAACAAATTTAGTTGCGATTGAGTTTGACATTACTGTAACCACATGTTGGTGTTGAGCCGGTATCTGTAAGACTAGAAGTTATTGTATCATTCGAAAATGAACGACGCTCCGACCAGTTTCGTATTATTATTTTTCATATTCGTATTTGTTGGACTTTGTTAAAATTTTCATGACGAGTCCCACTCGTTAAAATGCGGCAAGGGGTGAAGTTTTTTTAGGGGATGATAAAAGCCATCGCAAAATTATCTGGGGTTCAGAGAGACCGCAGAGCGCGGGTGTAATTCATTGCAAATTTGCAAACAACAGCGATAACGGGAACAATAGCATCGGTAGTCGACGATACGCTTTTTTACTATGGAGCTCGCATTCTCCTCGGTTGCATCCCACCATAATTAAAAGCATAAAAAATGCGTTCCAGTCGGGTAGCAGATTCGGCTGGTTGGTGGTCCTGGACCAGGCATAGGTGTGGTCGGCCCTCTGGCTCGCCACCCTCGTCTTCGAGTGCTCATTTATAACGCTCACCTGGGAAACACAAAGGGACTTCTTTCATACTCGCGCTTTAATGTTTCCTCTTCCCGACGAATCGCGTCTAGCTGTCCTTTTTTGTCGTCACCCGCCCTCCTCCACCTCCGCCAGTTTATTTTTTACCTTTTCGCTCCTCCGTCTTATTGTTCCGACCCTCTATCTACAAGGTGTTTCGAGAAACTGCTCGACGACCTCGCGATAATCAAGATTTTTATAAGAACGATACTATTTTCAACGAATACCGTTCCCTAGTAAACTGCCCGACACTTTTCCGATTAAAACGACTCCAAACACGACCCAGTTTGGATCACTTTTGCTCGTTCAATCCACGATTTAGAAACCCATCTGCTATCCGAACTGACTCAATTAAACGCGAGTGTTCGGTTAAAACGGTAAAAATTCGTGGACCAAGAAAACTGTTCCTCAAAGTCGGTGATTAATGTTGTTCTTTGTAAATTTTTTAAACACGTTTAAACGCCCATAATGAAATCATAAAAAATTATACTATAATCATGCATTCACAGAACTCTCTGTAAAAAGTTCGTAGAGTAAGACAAATGTCAATTCGCGCAACGCTCTTTGCAACGTCGACCGATTTTGACGACATTTTCAGAATATGTTTAATTAACACAGGTTTATAAACGTATTTTTTAAATTTTCAGTACCACATATGAAAGTTGTAAAATGCTATTTTTAGTATTTTTTCTACAAATCCGATTTTCGACAAATTGTTTTTCACATCCTGCAGCAAACTGATTACTTCGGCTTCTAAAAAGAGTTCAAATCGTATAGTACGATATTTAAAGAGTTATCGCCTTTTTAAGAGCGAGCGAATAATTTTTTGACTCGCTGTAACTATGTATCAGGTGCAGGGCCGCGGGACAAAGGAAACGCCCGTGGGCCTCGATCAGGTGGTCCAGCACGAGAGTGAGCTTGTGTCGGACATGGTCTTTCGCAAACCTCCAAATTGCCACTGCGGCTCATTATGTTCGCGTCAGCGCGGACCGGTCGCATCGCGTGCAACGACGCTAGGTAGCTAGGCCAGCTTGATCTCTGGCTTCGTCCTTTTATTTCATCGTCTGGCCCGGGCCACGTTTCGTGCCTACTTTCGTTTTCTTCTTCTTCTCTCTCTCTCTCCTCTCTTTACTCTTCGTCTTCTAGAATAAATTGATTTCGAAATTCTTCGAGCTCCCCTTCCTCTCTTACCGGATTACTCTGCTACCTGTTTATCCGAGGCTCGATCGCGCGATTAGTAACACGCCGCTGAATAACTGCGCTTCTCGAGCCCGCGGGGATGCAACTGCACCCTGTTCGCTGCGACGTGAGTCTGCAGTTTCGAATTTATGATGCACCGAATATTCGATAAAGGAACCAGTAGATACGTACGTCGTTTTATAGTTTCCCTGCCGGAAGCTTATCAACCCTCCAAGGTTTGCGGGCACAGTACAGGTTTGCAGAGGCGAGCTATACTGTTAGAAATAACCATTTCTCACCGTAATTTTCTGATAACTTTTTTGTTTATAATTATTTCGTAACGAGATCATTCTTTTCCGGTTATAACGAGTCCAAGCACGATATCGTGCGACGTATACTTCCAGAGTAATTCACAGTTTAGTGCCTAGGTGACTGAACGGTTCGGATAATCGAGGTTCTACTGAATCGTGGATCACTTGACTGAATACGAACCTAATTACATCGTGTTTGGGCTCGTTTCAATCGGAAAGCTGTTACGAATAGGTCAGTGATGTCCGATGTAAGCTGCACGCCTCTGCAACGTCAGAATTTTCGGAAAACTGGCCGGGCGGTGAGTGTTTCCACTCCAGAATCGCGATAACGGGACGGCGATCAAGAGAATGGACGGTTGGGGGTTGCGAGTTGATTTCTAATAGAGGAGTGGTGGGAATGAACGACATTGTCGCCGCGAAAAGGATCCACTCGGCCCCCGAACAATGACTCAAACACAGATAAGCGGCCGCCCACGCGGATTCTCGGCTAATACCGGCCCGGGATTCCCATCAACGAGGATTTCGAAAAGGACTGGGACATTCTGACGTCGATTCCGGGCGATTCTCGTGCACCGCGGGGTGCCGGCGACTGCACCCCCACGTTGCACCCGTTCATTCGTTCCCGAATAAGAGAACTCTCGCTGCGAGATAACTATCGTGGATCGCGCAAAGGTAACAGGGTATCGCGGCTCCCGATCGGAATCGACGAATTTCGAGCAACCGATTCTCGCGTGACTCCGATCCGAATCTGTCGATCTCGGATCAGAGCGATTCCATTCCCTTCCGGACCTCGGAGCTCGCTGAAAGACGACTCCTATTGCTTTCGATCCGATCCACTGTGCAACGAATGGGGCCAATAACTCGCTTTCGTTGTTGTATCTTTTTTGGACATTTTCCGGAAAAAATTGTGCAGCTGAACATTTTGTTAACGCACTTCTGTTTCGAATAATTGTTTCGTGAATCTTTCGTCATCGTGACTGCGATCCTTTCCCGATTAAAACGAGCCCAAGCACGACACTATTCGCCTTATATCTACAGCGTAATTCACGATTCAATAGCTACGTGACTGAGCGGTTCGGTTAGTAGAGGCTCTACTATATCGTGGATTAAACAGGTATGCTTGATTCGAATTGGGTCGAGTTGGGTATCATTTTATCTGGAAAAGTGTCGCGCATGTGCTGGTAATGGTTTCGCAAGAAAATAATTAAGAACGAAATAAATATTCCAGTAAATTAGTATTGTCTGGCCATCTGTTTCAATCTTCTAGCAGAAGGGGACCAAGGAGTACTTGCAGTACACGATGTAAGTAACATTTTGGCCCCGAAATTTCCACACGTGTCGAGACATTGCTATGATTTTAAGAAAAATGACTTTGAGAAGGAGAAAATAACAGAGAATTGATTGACTTTTTCAGAAAACGATCTTGAGCGTTGTTAAGCCGGCGAAACAGGGTGTTATGGCAGTGTTAAACCGTCCTTACAGGTGGACGCGATCGATGTAAAGGCAGAACGGTTGCAGCAGACACAAGAAAGTAAAGTAATCGAGCCGGGGGATCCAGACAGCGCGCAGCCTGCCCGCTTATATTCAGGATAATCTTGCCGGGAGAAAATGGAATCGGGCCCAGGGACGGGTTCCGAATAAATGGATCTGGAGGAGCGTCGTCGAGGGTGGCTGGGTGACCTCGAAGATCGAATTAAACGATTCCTCGCGCGGTCCTTTCTCTAGGGGATGAAGCCGACGATGGCGAGCCGGCCTAGCGCGGAAATAAAAGGGGGTGAAGAACTTGAGTAGTTTCTTATCAGGCCGAGGCATCTTCTTTTTCTCGATTCCGGGATACACGCGCGACGAAAAACAGTTTCCCAACGCAAACGTTCCGATGGTCGCATCGAATCGCCCACCGAATGGCTGCTCGAATCTAAATCAACATCGCGGAGTCCCACGACTTTACACGGGTTTGTAGACTGTAATAGGTATTGCCAACGTATGCGCAACGTTTTTCTGGTTAAAACGAGTCCAAACACGATGCAATTAAGTTCGCGTTTGCCTGCTTAATCCACGACTTAGTATAACCTCAATTATCCGAACCGTTCAGTGATTTGGCTACTAAACTGTGTATTACTCTGTAAATATACGTCGCACGAAGTCGCGCTTGGGCTCATTTTAATCGGAAAAATGTCGCAAACGTGTTCATAGAAGTATATTAACCCCGAGTGATATAAAACAGCATATAACTTTTCCAGTTTTAAAAGCACGAATTTCATACTTCATGTAATCTTCTAAAACGATGTTTCCTTCGTGTTTATCATGAAATTTGTCTACATAGTTTTAAAATTTTCATTCACTGTTGACATTACTTGAAAATGGACGGAAAAGATCCCATAAACATTAGGGTCCCAAGAGACCCCATGCGTCCACTAACGTAAGTTTATAGCCGCGCCAAGTTAAGGGTTAATGTTCAACGTGTTTATTTCATAGCAGAAAGTTATGAAGACGTTCGGTGAGCCGAAAGAGCGGAATAAACCTACTACGCAAAATCACGAGCCGTTTCTCGCGATTACTAGCCCGAGCGTGCAAGACGCGTGTTAAATCGTTCGTAGTCCTATTCCAGAGAGGAAAAAAAGAATTGAAAACGTGTGTCGATCACGCGTTGACACGCAACCCGAAGAAGACGCGGCTCGTACGAAAACCGCGTGAATAAACCACACCTCAATCCCGAACAACAATTCGCAGTTCTCGGGGGCCGTTTCCAGGACAACGTCGTCCGGGGGCAAAAAGAAAACGACGCAGGATGCTCTCGCCGTAGAAATTAGGCGACGCGGACGGAGGCAACGGTACTACGAAAAATATTTAAAGGGATCGGGTTGCATTATGAATGAACAAAGAGACGCGCAAGTGGATGCACGTCTGGAAACGGAGAAGAGGCAACGGACGACAGAAAACCTCACCCCCTACCCCCGCCCTTCTTTAAAAAAAAAAGAGAAGAGGAAGGAAAAAATGCTGGAAGTCGGAGGAAAACCGGGCGAAGACGTGGCCCGGACGCAACATGTAAATGCATGGAAGAAATTATTCATGAAAGATGCCAAGCTCTCGGCGCAACGAGACGGAACGAGATTCACGAGACAGCCCGAACTAACGACGCACGGTGGCGCCATTTCGCGAAAGGCAGGTCCAAAATTCAATTCCCGAAGCACAGTGCGACCATTATGGCTCTCCGTTATGCGAACACCTGTTATTCGAACGGGCGGTTGCGTTACAGTGTACGTAAAGTCATCGATTATCCATTGGAGCTATTGTTCCATCAAATGCTTAATTATTTCAACAATTAGCGACGTTCGTTAAAGCTGCAGTGTTTCGAGTGCATGCGAAACCTTTATCATCTTGTGCGCGACATTCTTCCGAATCAAACGAGTCCAAACACGATGTAATTACGTTCGTATTTAGTCCGTAAATTCATGATTTAGTGGAACCTCTTTTATCCGAACCGGCCGGTCACGTGGTTACTAAATTGTGAATTACTCTGCGACTATACGTCCCACGATGGCGTGCTCGGGCTCGTTTTAATCGGAAAAGAGCCGCGCATGTGTCGATACTATTTTTAGTAAAAAATGATTAACATCAATAAAGTTCAGACATTACGTATTAACCGAATGATTCAGGGAAATGTGCGGAGTAGGTTCACGAAACGTTTGTATTTGAAACCAGAAAGTGTTTGTGAGAAAATAAGAAAATGGAGGAGCGGAGAAAGGGCAAGGGATGAGCAGAAAGACGCAGGAACATTTCGAGGTTTAGCCGGGTACGGGTCGGCCAATTTTAATGAGTCGATTCGTGGCTCGCAGGTTGTTCCTCGAGGCGAGAGCCTGGCATTAATACCAGTAATCGAATAATCGAGGCGCTCGCGTGCGCTCGTCTTGCACATGTTAACGAGCTGCCGATTTGAACTACCGGCCATTTTCCTTTATACGGGTTTTGGCTCGGCCAGCCGGGGCCGATTTCACGGCTGTATGTATGTACACTCCGTGGCAATACTACAAGACGATCTCCATAAAATCGTGTATACACATCCACATCGCAAACTGTTGAACTTTGTGCAAAATACACGTTCTGTTTATCGATTGCAACAAGTGAGAGCCAGATAGAAGCATTTTTGATGATTACGGCCTGGACTGAAGTGGATACATCTAAGACTATTGATTGCAACAAATGTAATTATTATAAAATCAATTGCTCACTTGACTGTACTACTTCAATTTATTCACGTGACAAAATATAATTATTATAAAATCATCCGAATCGTTCGGGAAGCTACGAATTGTTTCAAAAGTTGTTCATAAATATATTGAGTTAGTCCCTTAACTGTACTTCGTAAATTGAATCACACGACAAAATACAATTATTATAAAATCATCCAAATCGTTCGTTATAAATTGTTCATAAATATATTGAGTTAGTCCCTTAACTGTACTTCGTCAATTGACTCACATGACAAAATATAATTATCTTGAGTAAATTGTTTCTAAAAACGGTTCACAAGTACATAACTTTACTCACACCCACATTGCCTCCTTGAGTATGAATGTATATGGATAATATTGTACGTGAACGGAAGGGAAAAAATTTTATAGCACACGCTCTCGTATGGTTTAAGTATAGCTTCTTATGGTGTTGCCATGGAGTGTATACCGACTCTTAAAGCCTCTCGAGTTTCACTAGAGGAGAGGACTAACCGGCCTAGCCCGGCAGACATCAGCTGTGCGCATGCAAATTACAGCTCGACGATGCAACGCCCGTCCATATGGTGATCGACTATTATCCGCACGCTCGCTCCTTGACGTTTTCGTAGCCGGTCTCGCAAGATTAGTCTCTTGTCTTCATCAACGATACTATTATTTTCGTCGCGGGACCAAATCGGAGCTCTACACTGCGCAAGGCCATACCCAAGAGCCTAAACAGACGCTCAAGTTAAACGTGGAACGCTGGAATCGATTTGGTACAATAATAAAAAATTTCTAAAATTCAACACGACAGATTGTAGCATATAGCAAGTTGAGCAACATATCCGTGACAGTTTCCCGATTAAAACGACACCCAACACGACACCGATCGAATCATCTTTACCCGAACCTTGATTATCCGAACGGTCACAAAAATTAATCCAACTAGTTGCATTGAATAATCACTGATTAGCAAAAAAAAATTATATATGAAACCTTTTACATCTGTTTTGATTGTACAGTGTAAAAGTGAGATGCCGTCCGGTTCGGATAATCGAGGCTCCACTAGACCATGGATTTAACAGGTAAATACGATCGGAAGTGAATCGTGTTTGGGCTCATTTTAATCAGAAAAATGTCGCGCATTCGTCACTGAAGGTTCCATTAAAAAATATTGAAAAACAAACAAATTTTGGCAACGTATTAATACAGTGAAAACATGTCCCACAGTGTAAACTTTCTAATTTGCGCGGTATCGGGGAAAAACTGTCATTTAAACAGCAACCACGCTAAATTCCAGGCCAAGCAAATAACTGTCGGGACAGTCTCGAGAAGCAACGCAGCTGCTAGACTATCGTCCCTGTTCTTACCGTTAATCCGCTTCTCGATCAAAGTAATTCCTGCCGCCGAGCCCTCGGAACGTTCTCTAAACGACACATTTACGTGGAAAGATTCCGCACAATGAAGATTCGAGCCGATCGTTTCGATGTCGTACGTTTAATCGACCGTTCTCGGAGAAGACTCTCGGGAAAACCAAAGGAGAGAAACAGAGAGAGAGAACGTTGGGCGAAACTGCTTGTGGAACGCGCCGTGAACCGATGTCACCTGTATTTCCGGGGCTTTTCGAGATATTAAATTTCGCGAGATGCGCGCGCCCGGAAGACTTGGGGAATAGCGGGAAGCGACAATGGAGCTAGAAAAAGATTGCTTCGAAAAACGCCGCGCCGGGGATTAGGAGTTGAGTGCATCGTGCTTCCGGTCTGCGTCTCTCTCTCTTTCTCCTTTCTCTTTCTCTCCTCAAACAATACCTTAAGAAGTGTGCCGGGGAATAAGAGAGCCGTGTGCACCGTGTCTCTTCGCCCAAACAATGTCGTCGGGCGAGGTCACGTGACGTAATTCAGTCGAAAACGATTGCGAGTTCCGCGGCGCATCGTGCTTTAATGATCCCCGTACGTGCACCATTTGCGAGACAACAAACGAGACGATTCAGTTCCACGAAAATTCTCGAAAATGTCCAGACGATATTTTCAGTCTGAACAACGTTTCGTCAATTGTTCAGTTAAGAAAGCGCATCGCTTCCCCTCTTCCGACGCTATCGCCCCACTCTTCCGGACCGGTCACGTGACACGTTCCCACTCTGTCGCGCGTGTCACGTGACTGAGCTGCTGTTGGCAGAGAGGGGGTAACTTCTTGTGAACGCGACATTTAAACAATTATAACTCCGTCAAATAAAATCGTAGAGCAATAATTTTAGGCTTCGTGCAGATCTAAATGGTTTGGCGAACGCAGAGTTATTGAATTATTTGAAAAACATTATTGCTTCCTTTTAAAAACTTAGTGGTGTCTTCCCAATCAATATTGAACATAAGTCGACAATAAAAAATCATACATCAAGTTTCAAAGCGTGATTTTAACGATGAAAGTGCAATCTTAAATCTGTGTTGGTCTCATTCCCCGAAAAAAATTTGTTTGTTTGGATAAATTAGCTGACGAGGTTCCAAGGAACATCGATCCCCATCTAATTTTTGAGAATCCTCGGCCATGCATCATCTTCACGCACGTCCTCGACATTGTCCCAGTGGCTGGAGAGATACGGATCGGCGCTAATGTCAGCTTTATGGGTCAGTTTGCCCACCTTGGGCACGTAGCGGTAATGTTTGCGCAGAATTTCAAAATCGAGGGAAGACAAAAAGCAAGGAGGACCAGTGCCACCAGGAAGCCATCATCTTTCATCGCGAACCGAGAGATTCATAAGCTTCTGGGAAGACTATTCAAACACCCTCTTCCCGATCGTTATCAGCGAGGCGCAGAGATCTTATCACTACGCCGCCGGTGCTGATCACCGCGCGACGATTACGCGTCACCGGTTGTCCGCGCGCTAACTGTACCCGAAGGTGCGAAAATCCCCCATTGCTTTTCCTCGTTAACCCATTGTTTCGTTAGGCCATTGTTATTCCGAGGCCATTGTCCCGCCTCGCCGCCCGTTTCGAGGAGTTCCCCGCAACTTTTTCGAGGGGATTTTTCGTTGATTGTCGCCGGCGATGGGGTCTTCCGTAACGCGGAATGTTTCACACTGTGTTCCAGAATTTTGTAGATTTTTTGAAAACCCAGAACCCTTCCCAGTTCGGATAGTCGAGGCCCCGCATTATCGTGGATTACACAAGTAACGCGTGATCCGAATGGTATGGTGCTTGGACTCATTTTAACCAGCAAGGAGCTACGCATGTACTGGTAAAGGTGTCACAAAGAAATAATCGAAAAGAAATTCGTGACGTCGCTAAATTAGTCTCATTGGTGAACCACCACGAATATTTCGTTTTCTTAATTTTACACGTCGAGAGAGGAACTCTCTTAATTTCCGAAGAGAATTTCGCTCCAGCTCGAAAATCCTTCGGCTAAATCGAAGTGACTAAGTCTTCGAGTCTACTGCAAACGGTACCTGAGCGCGCCTAAGCCCCGGAGCACTCTGCAAAGAAGATAACGCTCGTTGGACTCGTGGATCGTGTCAGACGAACAGAAACTGTCAAACGATAATTTTCCACGTGTTCAAACAAAAGTGGTACCACCGGGGCCAGGACCCCGCCGGTTGCATCGGCGGTCCTAAGGGTGCGCGCAAGGATCAACAGGCAATTTCGGAGAGCGGAAGCCGGCGTCGTGAAAGGCAAACACACCGATGCCGATGCTATTTGAAATCGGCAATCAGCCGCGATCGCCCGCCCTTTCATCGGTTCATTCGCAGCTACCGTCGACGATACGGCACCGCAAAGTCATCCGATGCTACTATACCTGGGCCGAGAGACGTCGCATGGCTCAGCGGTTTCGATAGCTCCCCGACCTGAACAAAGAGGACTCTCCGCAAGTAAACACCGCTGGCTGTATGTACAACGCGAGGCACCTAACTTTACCAATAACTTCGAAATTATACAACAAAAATTTATTTCGTTTTGGTATCAACGAGGGCACCGTGTTGCCTTATTTTGAATTTTTTTCGCTGGGTGTACAAAGCGTTCGTACAACTTTTAAAATAGAATAACTTTTTTACAATTGTACCACAGGACCTGATTTTGTTTATCATCAATTAGAGACATTGGTTTACTAAATGATCTGCAAAAAAGATGTTCTAAAAATTTAAAATGTATGTTTCGCATATTTGTATATATAATTTTTTGGAAAATCTTTTTTCATATCATTTCATAGACCAATTAATTAATTATAAAAAATCAGATCGTTTGGTACAATTATAAAAAACTTATTCTATTTTAAACAGTGTATGATTCTTTATGTTGTATAAGCATTTTATGTTGATTTCACTTTTTGGTAATGAAATAAAGTTTGAACTAAAAAATATTACAGAATAATCTCTTTCGAATAATACATGTTAAAATATATTTTTTGTAATACCTCTTTTTTAGTTTGTTATCAATTTCGAAAGGTCAACACTACGGACAAATGTTCCTAAGTTCTTCGATCCGGATCACTGTGGGGCGTCTAAATACCATCGGAGCCAAGAAGACCATCAAGACTCGGTAGCCTGATCAATCCCAGAATGCTAGAGTACATATTTCTCGATAAACGACAGGCAACGACATTTATTTACATGGGCCCTGTTCATTTTCGTCGGCGAATGTTGGCAAGCTTTGACAGATCGGTCTGTCGAGAGGTTGAACAAGGTGGACGTCCGGTTTTGCTCCTTGACTCCGGTTGACTGGCCTCATGGCTTCAGCTCGTGGCTTCAGCTCGTGGCGTGCAACATGTCGCGTGCAGGCACGTGCTCCGCAATGTATAATCTGACCCGTGGCCGAAGGCAGTCTGCAGGGTCGATGTATACCCGAGACTGTCGGCTCTTAGGATCCTCCGAGAAGAAAGTTTTGCGAAAAAGAACGACGACCGACAGGCCCCTCGCCAAACCAGAACTTGATGTTCCTCTTCTGAAATTTTGCGAACCCGACTCCTCAGAGCTTCGATCATTCTCTTCCACATTGATATTTTGAAGTCTAGAGACTAACAACCTTGGTAGCATTTTCGTTTATCAACAAATCCCCTACATGGGGTCAGCGACGACAATTTATTACTATCAACAGCGGATTTTTTAACACTAAATTATCTTAATATTTCCAATATTAAACTTTTATTTTTAGCTATTTAAAATTTTGGAAATTAAAAAAACAAGGAAGGAAGGAATTCGAGGAAGAATTTGAAGAATATTCAAATTATAAAGTTGTTTTCATGGTAAATTATTAAATAAATATGTTTAGTAGCGCAGATTTTATATTTTTTTATTTATAATTATAAAGTTTAAATTAATTTAATCTTGTTAGTTTTATAATACTATACACATCAGTCACTTTTGATGGTCGGTGGGTTTAGTGTTACATTACAGTGACTCTTACTAATATTCGGACACTCTTAAAAAAACGATAATATTTTTAATATTGTACTATACAGTAAAAATATAGAAAATATTTTAATATAAAAATACAGAAAAAAAAATTTGTAAAAAATTGCAATTGATCGGAATTGTAGAAAAAATACTAAAAGTTGCATTTCACAACTTTTTTATGCGGGCCTATATCGAAAATTTAAAAATGTCATACATCCACCGTTGAATAAAATAAAAATGAACATAGAGTTGATGTACAGACTACAATTGACCCAGTGTCGTCTCTCTACATTGTTGCACAGGTTGTTACACTGCCAATAATCTCGCATCGATACCATTACTATCGACAAGTCATCACCGGAACGATAACTATACCTAACTATACTTCGTCGAAAGGTCACCTCGCCAGATTCGACAAAAGTGATTTTCAAGCTAGAAAAGAATTATTCAAAAAATTGTGTCAGCGAATATTTCGTAACGGCGTATTAATTATTGCGGAAAGTGCTCGCGGAAGGGAAATTACGCGAATATTGCGCTGTTAATAAGTGGCTGAGGGTTGATCAGCTGTGAATTATAATGGTGCTCGGGCTCTCGCGCTCTATTTGCACGATGACGGAGCTGTCTAGCGTGCGATAAAATACGGGAAATTATTATATAGTGGCAATTACAAACAATAACGGCGAATTTATTGGTCGAGAAGCTAACTTGGGAAATTTCACGAAAATTTTCGTATTTACGTTATTTTCACGGGACTTCGCAGAATTATTGTACTAAAACATTATAGGGTACTAACAAAATTTATAAACTATTCAAACATTTCTCACCAACATATTCGTGCCAGTTTTCCGATTAAAATGAGCCCGAGCACGACCTCGTGCAACGAATATTCGCAGAGTAATTCACGATCCAGTGGACCGGTAACTGACCGGTTCGGATAATCGAGGTTTTATTAAACCGTGGATTAAACAGCCAAACACGATCCAAATCTCATCGTGTTTGGGCTTATTTTAATCGGGAGAACGTCACGAATATCGTAGCGAATGTGTCGCAAAAATATCATCGGTGATAACATAGCATTGTCATTGTTAATGACAAACTTCCCTGCGTCTTTCGAATGTCATAATTCACGGCGCTATCATTTCCCTTTTATCTCTTTTGTCGAAACATCAATATCTTCTTCGTTCAATCAAATGATACGTGTCCCGATAAAACTCATCTAATTACTTGAGTCACGACATTCCGCGCGATCCTGTTCGCAAGTATGCTTCCTCGAAACGCGTCATACAGTAGGTGTGGAAAGTATTCGGACAGTGACAACTTGTATATTCATGCCAATAATAAAGTTTATCAGGAAAAAATGATTAATAAATATTCTTAGATGATTGTAGAATAATTTTTGCGTAGACAAAATTTTATACATATGTGTAAGTACATTTATTAATTATCTTTTACTAGTAATATTTATTATTGGCATGAATATACAGTTTCACTTTCAATTTGTCACTGTACGAATACTTTCCACACCGACTGTAGCTGCTCGTGGAAAACAAACGTCGAATTGTCGATCGTTCTCGTCCTCTACGTTTTCGCCCCTTCCCGTTGACAAACGGCCATCAATATGTGAGAGGGAGAGGGAGACCATACGTTCAACCGCATCTCGTTTCCGCGGAAAATAAACATTACTCTAATGTTCTGTTTAATAATGAAATTTCAAAGCTATCGATCGCGGCGCGACACGCTCGCGCGGAACACATAACACGCTCGCTCGCGCGACCTGCACGGCAGGTCGGATGACACAGAAATGTCAACGTGTCTGGTATCCTTCAATTTTTTATAATAGCTCAACCTAACCTTACGCCATACGCTAGACGCTGTCGCACATCCTCGCATTATTTCGTAAGTGAAACGCGTGAAAAATTGCGAACGTGATGGATCAAATACTCCATCAGAATGTAAGTAAAAAAACATACTCTTCCATTTAAAGACGCTTCATATCTCCTTGACGCCTTCACTTATCAAAAAACTAGTAACATCGGATAATCAACCCCTCGATACCAAACAGAGTTGGGCAAAAATTTTATTCAAATACAAATTTCGAATGAAGTGGGTTTAAAATCCACCTGGAAGAAAACTCACTTCTTCCAAAAATTTTATTTAAATAAAATTTTTGCCCAACTCTGATACCACAAATAAATTTAATTTTTTGATCTTCAAAAACAAGCGAGTTATTCAGGTGTCCTGTTTTAAATGCCTCACCCTGTATATTCTCAGAACCATTCAATTAAACAGCAAAATCCTTTTTCAAAACTTACTGTGTTCTCATTGTATTTTTACGTTTATCTATTAAATGTGGCCGGGTATTTCTTTCTTTGCACACAACAGTGTATGTCAACAATACTATTCGTTAAGAACAAATGTACCGCCACACAGACTGGTATTAGGCCGACCTAGCTGGCCAAAATTTTTTATTGCTTAGAACTGATTAAATTCATTATGTTTCATTAAATTATGCTTACATTAATTAAAGAAAAACTATTTATGCGTTATGAACAATGGGGTTGGTTCGAGAGTCTACCTGGCTCTCTCAATAATGTTATTTTTTCCTGGGGGTAGTTGTAGGAAATTGACTTTTGGCCGATCTAGCTGACCAAAATTTTGGATTGCTTGAAACTGATTAAATTTATTGTTTCATTAAATTATGCTTACATTAATTAAAGAAAAACTATTTATGCGTTATGAACAATGTGGTTGGTTCGAGAGTCTACCTGGCTCTCTCAATAATATGTTGTTTTTTCCTGGGGGTAGTTCTAGAAAATTGACTTTTGGCCAGCTAGGTCGGTCAAATACCAGTCTGTGCGACACAATAAAGAAACATTGTAGCTATTGAACTTATACAGCCCGGGAACTGTACAAATTCCGAGTATTTTTTTATCAAACCTCGTAGAAAGGTTTAGGGGAGGGGGAACAAGTACGAGGGCACGGTTGAAACAATTTGTCGGGCAGGGTCTAAGATCAAGCGTCGGCCGGTGTTGGTTTGATCCCCGAGGCCAGTGATGCGCTGTTTCCCCGGTTGTTTTTTCGTAGTGGTGTTCGTGGCTCGAGCCACGGCGAAAGCGCGTGCCAGCAGGGTGCAGGAAAACGATTATTTTTTAATTTGCTTCGGGCCGATTCGATCGCGTGAAATTGCGGCCCGGGAGGCTCGTTCGTTCGCCGCCGGTTTCGCTTTGGATTTTTGGCAGGTCTCGGCCTCCCGTTCTCTCGACCCTGTTTTTTTGTTATTTTTCACATCGACGTTTACCTGGCCCTACCATGGCGAGGAGGGAACAGCCGTGTAGGAGAACGCGGTCGGATATCCTGAAATTACCGCCGCGCTTTTACCTCGCTGGTTTTTAGCGTCTTTTCGCCGGGTTTCGCATTATTTCTGCGTCTGCGGAACCTTAAAAGATCGATTAGTCCCGAGACACCGAGCAGAGGATACATTGTACCCGGGGCCTGTGCCGATTGAAATCATCCGGACGATTATTTACACGCGTTCTTGTCCTACGAAATTCAATGAACGCCGCGATTTTTCACGCGGCCCGGCGTAATTCGACCGGTAAATCACTTGTTACTTGAACCACCGGTTTTGATTACGGTAAAAATCTCTGGCCTCGGATGTTTACCGATTTACGCGATGAATCGTCATGGCCGTTGGCCGCCATATACAATGAATGTATATTAAAAGTAAAAGTCTCAAGCTTTTAAATAAGCCAGAGTTCGTCACGCTGCGACTTCTCTCTGCAAAGTTACAACAACTCAAAGATCGCGGTTCGGATAAGCGAAGCTCCACTATGTGTCGTGGATTAAACAGGCAAATACGATACAAAATGTATCGTGCTTGGGCTCATTCTCATCAGAAAAACGTCGCGAATGCGCCAATAAAGGTTTCGCAAAAAGATAATTATAAATAAAAAAGTTATTACGCTGTACTAGCATTGTCTCGTTGATATTCTCCGATCTATGTCATGTTCGGGCTCGTTTTAATCAGAGGAACGTCACGGATGCTTTGATGAAAGTTTCATAACGGTAAAATAAATGTTCACAATTATCGATCGTTTCAGTGCACGCGTTATGAGGCAGCCTGTACAACAATCCTGCACTCGTCACACTGGTTTCCCCGGTTAAAAGATCCGGAAACGAAGAACGCCCAGATCGGCAAGACTTTCCCGTAGGATAACTATGGAAACAGCCGCCGCGTCGGTGAAATGCGATTTCACCGTGTGTACATCGGCGACGATGCACACGCGATGCACACGCGATGCACGCGACGCACGGTGCCTGTTGCGGTCCGTTAATTACAAATTACTACAATCGATACCGCCGCGTCGTTTGAATTGCAAGTTTGCGGCGTGCATTTTCATGGACTGATATGTCAAAGTGAACACGGCTGGCATAGAGCAACAGAAGGAGGAAGAGCCGAGAGGAAGGAGGTGGAGGCTGTTATTTGTCTCGTGTCAACCGCAAAGGCGCAGGCTTTCCTTATTAAGAAATAGGGAGCTGTACAGCTTTCCCGGCGTTAATTGTGTTAAATTGTATACAGAGTGTCCCGCAGATTTCCCTAGGAACTTCGCCGAAGCATTATGCCGCGAAAAGTGGGGCTGAAATGTCGTGTAACCAAATGAGGATTTATGCTTCCTCGGAGTTACAACGCCGTTGACGAAAATTAGAGACCGCTGTTCAGACCTGACCCTCTTCTTCCGAAAACCTGTGAGAAAGTAGTCAATAAATTATGTCTGTTGTCCGCTATGTTACACTCGTTTCCAGGATCTTTTAAAATCAATTTTTCTGTACGTTCGAATCAAATACTAGTTTGTATTTTGAACAGAACCTTTTTGTATCCAATCATTTGTATCCGGTCGTGATCGTTCACCGACTACAATGAGCCCAAACACGGTACTATTCGGATCATATTTATTATTTATTTATATATAATATATTTATATTTTTAATTGAAAAAATTCTGTATGCACTATTATACTATTTGTTTGATAGTTCTCCTAAGAGAAATTTTTGAAGATTGGTATTATATTAGGTTGGCAACTAAGTTCGCGACCTCCACATTTTCTCAAACAAAATATCAAAAAATATATAGATATTTTCGCTTTTTATATTCAATCGCAAAATTCAGAGCTTTGCAATGATATGGAGCAATCCAATGTTCAAGAGGAATGGTCGCTGAATAAGGTTGCAACGATGCAGCGAAAGGATTACGAAACAAAGGTCGCGAATTTAGTGAAAACATGAGACTTCGAAGCAGAATTGCTTGTTAAGATTGCCACGCCAATGTAAGGGGCGGAGTCAAAAGTGGCGGCGCGTGCCGAGCGTACCTGTGTCGCCACCTGTCGGCAGTTGTTGCACACTCCACCCCCTCAGGCTAACGACAATAGCAACAACACAAGAGCGTGCCAGAGCGAACATCAACTCTACGTTGTACGGTTTACGTTGCGGTTTCTGCTTTCCTACACCACCACCGCCACCACCATTATTTCAACCCCATATACATCGCCCTATGTTGTAATTCCCTGACCTTCCACCTCTTTCATCTCCGTTTAAACAAACAACCGACCCGTTCTTCGGCCGCTGCTGCATAGTGGCGCGCTACTGGAATGGCGTCTTGATTGCTTTCGCACAATTTATTTACCCCAGATTATTCTCTTTCGTTTGAAAAATCTAAGTAAATCAAATAACGTGGGAGGAGGTGTAATTATATCCTCTAGCTCGAAAGAACCGAGTAAATAAGATTATGCAAAACCGGTTTAAAAAATAATTTTACGACGACTTTAAATTCTTTATGCTGCGGTTACCTCGTCTTTTATCACTTGCATCTCAATTTAAACAAACGACGGCTGTTCTTGGAGAGCTGGGGGAATCGCGCCATAAGATGTCGCATATATGATTAACATTATGGAGTTTACTTAGTGCAAGCAATTATTTCTTTCCTAGGAAAATGTGAAAAGAGGAAGAATGATGTTTCGTTTGTTAAATACGAAAAGAGGATTAAATTTATTGATATCGCGTTGTTAAATTGAAAGAAAACAAATTGGGTTGAATTAAAACATCGAATATTAAATTCAAGCAGACTCGAACTAAAGTATAAGTAATATTTTAATTAACTTTCTTTTAGTCTGTTCAATTCAGGAAACTAATTACTACAGCATATTGCATAATAATAACGCTAATGAGCACAAGGTAGTTGGGAATATGATAATGCCTGATAATACCTCTATATGTATAATGTATAGTCTATTTTCCTATCCGAAAATGTGTTAATTAGCTATCTAAATTTCTATTGTGCTATTGTATCATAGATAGTACAGTCAATTTACGAACAATAAATTTATGAATTTATTATAATTAATGGAGTTCAATAGGAACACGCCTGTCGAAGATAAATTATTGTGTCTGTCGCCGTAACAATGTACCCGACATAACAAAATGGAGACGACGAAAATATTTATTGGAATAAAATTGAATTCGACTATTTTCAAATTTTGAGAGAAATCACTAATCGAGTTTTATTAAAAATGTAATAAGAAATCGTAATAACGATGACAGAAAGAACTCGAATGTGCAAACGTTCCGAATCATAAAAAAGACTTTAGCTAATTCCACCATTATCCCCGAAGTCGCTTCGAAATTCCACTTAAAACTGAATTGGACTTTAAATTTTGATGTTACCCATAAGGGTTTGCGACTGCCCGTTAAATCAAACTTTAAACACCGTTTGAAAGTTTACTGCCATCAATCCCAGGTAGATATCCCACCCTCCAATTATATATTACGAATGAAATGTAATTTCACGGGGAGTACTATAAAACATCAACTACTCGCAGGAAGGGAGTTACCATTTGTCCATACACGAAAATTTTATGGTTACGGGCTTCCTGTTCAGTGTTAACTTTCCTACTAATTCCCGATAAATCTATTTTCGCTTTCACTTCTCTTAATTTATCAAGAACCCTTGAGAAACGCAATTTATCATTTCTCGATATACATATTAAGAAATTGATTTTTATGCTTTGAAAAGAAAATTTCTATGCTCTGATTTGTATTTTTAACCCGAAAGAATGTCGTAGAAAAGCAGAGAAAATTTATACATATTCTCTGTACGGTCACATTTAATTTAACGCTTAAATATTAATTACAATAAAATCGAATCAAATTTTATTTCATCTGAAATGAAACGTAACATTCATATTTGTTGGACTTCGTTAAAAATCTTCATCGTGTCTAGCTCGTCAAAGACTGCAATGGGTTAATAATCTTTCGGCGTGTTAATTAAAATAAACTGTAAATAAATAAACGATAAAAAATCGGATACAATAGTCCAGGTCTCTGGGATTGCAGATTGCAGCTACGCAAACGGAGGAAACGGTCCCGGCCACCTGGAGGATGTCGTCGCGTGCCATTACGAGTCCCGTTGGTAAACGTTTAACGAAGATATCCTTGGAGCACGTGTCAGGACGTGGTTCTCTATAGGTACAGCAATAATGGCCCCTTTAGACTCTGACCTCGTTCTCTCTCTTTCTCTCCTCGTAGCCACTCGATCCTCCCCCGCTTGTGTTTATGCTGGAGGGCACAGAGACGGTGTGTGTACACACTGCTCCTTACCAGGATCGGAGCCTAGCGTTTCCTGCGGGGCACGCGACTCGATGGCCAGCTGCTTCCTGTCTGCCGTTCTTCCTCCTCCTGTTTCTCTTTTTTTCTCTTTCCATCGTCCTGTTCCACCGGTTCGCGCGACACTGTCCTCCTACGTTCGCAGACTGTCCCTATCCACACCCCCTCTCCCGTGGTCTCGCCATCTTCGCGATTGCAATTAGAGACAAGGTCACCTTTCACAGAAACTCTACTCGTGGAACTGTTAATTTTCATGAGAACGATGCTTGTTTCTATTGCGTGACGCTGTTCTGATTAAAATGAGTCCAAACTCGACACTGTTTGGATCATTCGTAATTGCTCGTTTAATCCACGGTTAGTGCAACCTCCACTATCCGAATTCAACGGATAAAGTGTTTGTAAAACAAACACGTGTTGGGATAATCAAGACTGGTAATTATATAGAAACCACAACTCATTCTATTCGCATAATCATTGCATTGCAGCTGTTATCTAGAATTTGAACTAGTAATGGAAAAATCGTGCGTTCAGAATGAGGTGCGATTAGGTCGTGGAGGGGGCGATAGTCTTTTGCAAATATCTCGAAAACCAAAAGCGACCCCCCTATATTGGAAAAGGAAAAAGTTGTTCAAAATGTCGAAATCTATAATACATTAAAATTTCATCAAAATCGGAGTAGGCAGACCTTTTCTATATAATTACCTCGAGACGTCATTTATAATTAAGAATACAGTTTCGTATGCATTGAAATATTTACCAGCGCGTTCGTGGCACTTTTCTGATCGAAACGAGCCGGAACATGGCACAGTTTGGATCACGTTTGCTCGCATAATCCGCGATTTAGTGGAACTAAATTTAAACCTCAAGCTTTGCAGATTTGTATAATATTCGTAACGACGATATGGGAAATCGCGTTAAAATTCCTATGATGCAACGTACACGCGAGAATGATCCAAGTATGAGACCTGCGAGAATCGTTTCCATCAAAGAGTAACAATGATCTAACACGTCCCCGGTGGACTGGTATTGTCGTAAATATCGGAAGTGACGATTCGAAGGGTGGAAGAAGTCGAGGGACAGGGTTATCCGGCGTTTAATAGAATAGCCTTCTGGGTAGGGTCCAGATATAGAGGGCAGGCAATCGAGCTGGTAAGCTGAGGACAAAGAAGCTTGCACGCAGCTTTGTCTTCGTGGACAACGGAAGCGGTATCGCGCGGATTCGAGTGGATCGAGCTCGTTTTCGGTGGAGTCACCCCGTAGAAGAGGACGCGAGAAACGAAAACGGTCTCTCTGCAGCATCGGGACGCCGCTGTTGGCCGAATAAAGCACTCGAACAAACAATACGGCTTCACCCCAGATGCTTCCGGTCTCTTATTTCACCGGATAGCCGCAGGAACACGTGCCCCATTTCCTTCTTCTGCTTCCTCTTCCTCTTCCTTTTCGTCTTTCTTGCGAGATCTCCTCCCTCTGTCCAGCTTCTTCAATGCATCCGATAATTTGATAGCGACCAGGGGTGGGACGATGAAAAATTCTCCCTCTTCATAACGCTCCCTGTTGCATTCTCGCATCGATTGTTCAGCCTCAACCCTTCTCCCGAGACCATGGTCGCGTGCCTCGCGAACGTCGCATGATTTTCTAATGGAATTGTTCGTGTTCTGTTCCACCTGGTTGCTGATGCATGAAATTTATTATGTATGTTCTCGATGGAACGTTTCGCGTCTTTGCAGTTTAGTATTTCAGCCATTTTTATCATATACACAGGGTGTCCCGAAATAAGTGTAACTCCCGGAAATAAGAGGTTCCTTGGGTCATTTGGAGCAACATTTTCCTTTACAAAAATGGCGTCCGCGGCTTTGTTCAGGAGTTATTAACGAAAAACACGGACCAATCAGAGCGTGGCTACAGCGGATTGATTCTGGTTCAGCCAATAGCGACACCGCGTTAAGCGGGACCTGTCGTCGAGTCGGACTCCGTTCGCTATAGCCGGGCTCTGATTGGTCCATGGTTTTTCGATAATAACTCGTAAACAAAGCCGTGGACACCATTTCTGTAAAGGAAAATGTTGCTTCAAATGACCCAAGGAATTCCGGGAGTTACACTTATTTTGGGACAGCCTGTATATTTTATTAACATACGTTACTTATTTGAATCAATACATTTTTCAATTAATCACCTATAGTAGCATATTCTTGAATGTTCTTGTATATGCTACTATATTCTAGTATATTCTTTCATGTCCTGGTATATCCTAGTACATTCTTGCATATGTATTCTGCTATATTCGACAAATTTATTATTGTTTTCCGAACCGACGTTTGAGTTCTCCATGAAACAGTTCAATTCGATACAACGCGATTCATTGTGCAGATTGACAAAGACTGGACCTGGCACTGTAACTAAATAGTCGTTCTGTTATCCGACCACTCAGGAACCAAAAGAAAGTGAAGAGAATAAGTTGTCCACGTTGAGAAAATATTGAAAACTTCTTTGAGCACAGTGGACACTTTTAGGCGTGATCTCTTCGAGGCAAGAAGGTGGACAAAAGGGAGAAAAGAAGCAGCGGAGAAAGGCTCGCGAAGGGCTACTAATACGCAACCCTTTGCAGTCCAGGTGGTTTCGCATGCTGTCGGTAACGAGACACCGGGGTGAGTTCAAGGGGGAGAGAAAACAGCGAAGAAAGAGAAGTAGGCGGAGAAAATGCGAAAGAACAGCGTGTACGCACAACCTGCCCGCTCTTTCGCACCCGCGACAGATGTTTCCCCGGTTTCGGAAGCGGAGAACCAACAACTATACTTACCGAGCATCCTCCGGCTGGAATGCGTCGGAATTTCTGCTCTGAATTCTTATACTGGGTGCTCAACAAGCTCAACAACTTCAACGAGCGGTGCTCAACGAGATCTTCCAAGAAAGACGCAATTATTTTCATTTTTATAGAACTAATTCGAGTAGACGCAGACTCAGTATTTCAGTATCAAGGTTAACCCTTTGCATTCTAGCCTAGTGACTCGTATAGCACGCTAACAACTTCATCGCTACATTGGTTACAAGTGTACACGTGTATAAAAAATTGAGAATAAATTTGTTATCATTATTTAAATTTTAAATTTTTAATCACTTTTTTATAATTTTTTTTGTATATGTAAATTATACGTATAAAATTAAAAAATATACGGTTACTGCAATGAAACAAAATATTTATTCCTTAACTGCATTATTATAAAGCAAGTCCAAGTTTACAAATCTTCGATAAAATGAAAATTTTATGTTGCGTGTTCACTTTTCAAATATCGCATTATCGGTGACAACGGAGTGCAAAGGTTAACTATACAGGGTGTTCCAAACACGTGTGTACCACCTTGATGGAACAACATGTCTGGGAAAGTTATAAATCACTCGTTGCCAATGTTGTACTGAAACATTTGATATAAATGATTATGTCATTGCCACGCTAAAACGAAGTGTAACAGTATCGGAAAGCGTGAGCTCCGTTATCCCAAAAATTCCTCCGGACTGAATAATTCAGACAATGTAGGTTCTAATACAGTTTAAAAGTGACCAACAACTTTTTAAGCTGCAAACACATAATCAAGTCTCGCGCGAAGTTCTTCTAATTAGCTGCCGAAGCGCAGTCAGGCGCGGTGACCATACCGTGAATATAAAATGGCCAATTACAGAACTCTTTTGTGCAGATTTTCCGGGAACGATCGGCTCCCGTCGACACCCTAACCGTGAGTGTCGTTCGGGGATGCGAATCCTAACCCGGATCACGAATAGGCATAGTTGTAACTTTTGAATGTAAATTTTCGATGAAACAAATGTTCCAAAAAAATGAATATCCCAAAAAAGGTAACAGTTCTCTGTATCTCGATCGTCAATTGTTCACAACTAAATTTAATGTTATCGGCGCACTGGTTCGATCACATGTCACCGGCATGGAACCAACATGTTGTTTCGTAATCAGGTGGCCATTCATAATAAATGTGATTGTTTGATTCCGTTAGGAAGCAATCTAGAGTTTATCCAAGTATATACCGGTTGCAGTAAGATATTCATTGGGAAATTCCGGAAGCGCATTTAACTTGCAGAAGCTTTTTCCGAGGATCGTGGGGGAGAGATACTTGGACAACTGGCTGCAGGCGATGCTCAGGTAAAATGTTCGATGTTTTGTGTCGGAGAAATCGCATAGAGGGTCCATCGAAGGTGTTTCCAACTCCATTAGAGGCGGCAGCTGGGCCACGGAGGGTCGAGGTGTTATCCTTGCACCCTTTAAACTCGGAAACCGGCTGCACCCTTCCACCTTCTTTCGGCAAACGTGTCCCGATTGATCTATGGATGCGGACTACTCCGACGGATCGATACAGATTTAAGAAATCATTCAATATCTATTTTTACCCATTAATGCTATTATTATTATTACTATTAACCCCTTGTCGTATCATTTTCTTTATAGTTACAGCGATTAACGCGTCTTTACCCCGAAAAATGTCGCAAAAGGGAAAAGAAAATATATATTTGTCGCATTGCGACAATTATTTTAACCCTTAGCACTCGAGTGGTGACTCTGAGGCACCACTAAAAATTGCTGTACCATTATCAAAATATTGTTTACATTATTAAATATGTTGGTATCTAATCAGTTACTAAATATTTAAGTACTGTATGAGTTATTACATCAATTTCACACTCATGAAATTAAAAAAATCATGTAGAATAGAAATACTCTAGATCGAAGGAATGTTTAACTTTCGAGTTAAAATAGCTCCGACTACAAAGGGTTAATGGTTAAATATTGACTATAAACGAATCAAATTGTATTTCATTTAAAATACTAGACTTTGTTTAAAATCTTCACGACGAGTGTGACTCGTTAAAATCCGACAATGGGTTAAAATAATAGGCACTTCAATAGGTATTCCAGAATTTGAAGAAATCTTTTCAGTTTGTTGCAAAACACTTCTGCTAAACAAAAAGCCAACTAAAAAATCATACCGTTCGCCGGTCAATTTGCGAGGAATAAATCCAGAAAGGGGATACTAGTAGTCGCAAACAACACGCCCCGCCAGCGTAAAAGTGGCGCGAAAGAATGCCTCCATCACATGGGAAAACTCGGGGCGCAATCGATCTTGTAATCAAGGGAACGTGGAAAAAAAGAAGGTGGCGGCTGGTTTGCGACAATATGCCAATATGGCAATAAAGCCAACACCCCCGCCCCGACTCCACTCGCTCCCCACCCCCGGTCTGCCGATATAAACAGGGGGTACAATGTCGACGCAAAAGTGCCGACAGATGGGATTCTATCCTCTCTTTTCTCCTTTTTATCGGAGCCCCCTCCGCCGGGAATTCTCTGGAGTACATGCGAGACTCCCACGAAACCACCCACAACGTTCTCTTTCATGGAATTTCATCGTTTTTCGTTAGTTTCCCAGCGCGCACGGGGGCTGTGCCGCACGCCCCTGAATATCCTCGACGGAGGAGCGAGAACACATGTGCCCCGGGACGAGGATATCGATTTTTTTTTTCTCCACCCAGGTTGGGAAAATAACAGCATGCTAAAGCGGAATAATTGCTGATTCTGGCGTAATCGCGTCTGCGATGACGGATATGCAGTTATGCGCACTGACCATTTCGATATTTTATTGAGTTTCGTTGTATTTTAATCTATTTTTTATTCAATTTATTCGAATTTTATTGAATTCTATTGTATTCTACTTCCGTGCATTTCAGTCCGATTCGTTCCATTTTCATCCAATCTATTCCATTTTATTCGATTCTCATCGATTACATTCAATTACAGTCGATTTCATGCGAAAGTATTCAACTTTATTCGATGCTATTCGATTGAGTTCGATTTTGTACAATGTTATCTGATTGTATCCGATTTTATGCGATTGTATTCGTCTTTATTCGATCCTATTCGTTTGCGTTCGATTTTGTTGTTCAGTATTATTCGACTTTATCAGATTTTAGTCGATTTTATTCGTTCGCGTTCGATCGTAATGGATCATATTCGATTTCAATCAATTTGTTCCGATTACATTCGATATTAATTCAATTCAATTTTCAAATTTACTCGATCGTATACGACTTTATTCGATTATATTCGATTACAATCGATTTGCTGCGACCTTTATTCGATCGTATACGACTTCATTCGATTATGTTCGATTACAATCGATTTTGTCCGACCATATTCGACCTTAATCGATCGCATTCAATTTTATTCGATCGTATTCGACTTTCTTTCGAGTTTGTCGGACTAATCCAAAATCTGGAATCTGCATGAAGTCTCCTCGTTATCCGGTGACGAAGAACTCGTGTCCAGTGGTTCATTCGCCGAGGAAGACACAAAGCCGGTTACTTAGAGGATAAAGTATGAGCATGCGGCGCGGAAAATAGCTCATCGTGGCACCGCAACAAGCGCCGGTGCCACCGGGCTGGTTCTTTTCCCTGTTCTTTTACCTCGCTCGGGAAAATTGTCCGTCAGCCAGCAGAAAACCCTTTTGTCGTGAGGTCCAGGCAGCATTCGCGACAGCGTAAGCAGCTGCGACTGCCATTTCAATAACAACAACTAGCCCGGTCAGATAGGATTTTGGTCCTCGTTTCCCTTTGATCGGCCCCGAAAACCCCGCTCGAAGAATAAATTTTCGCGTTCCTCCCTCTCGACCTTTCTCTATCCTGCTCCATCAACCCTCCCCTGCTCTATGCAGCTGTTTCGCGAATGAATCTGCATACAGCGTCTTTTAAGTCTCTCGGCTAACTCCGGTTTTCTCTCGCGTCCGACGGCCAACGCTGCATCTGACAGGCCGCTGAATGGGAAAATGCGTTACAGCCTCTTTCGAACACGAAATTCGGATTGGTGATCGCGAATTACCGGTTATGGCTGAAGTGGAACTCCTAGGTCTTATTCCATCTTAAAAACTGACATCTCAAATATCTCCTGACCTTGATCTTGGCGTAGATGTTCGTCCGCGTCGAAAAATTTTTTCGCTAGGAATTAATATTCTGAAATTATTCTATAATAGATAATCTATAATAGATAATACATGTGTATTATCAATTACACCCACGCCAATGCGTTCCTTACAGTTTCCCGGTTGAAACGAGTCCAAACACGACACAGTTTAGACCTGTTTAATCCGCGATACAGTAGAGCCTCCATTATCCGAACTGGTAGAATAGTTGCTCACGTACACTTTAATTCTCTGCGCACCTAAGAGATAAGATAAGCGACCCGTTCGGTGCGGATAATCGATGCTCCGCTAAATCGCGGATTAAACGAGCAAATACGATCCAAACTCGATCGTGTTGGGTATCATCTTAATCGGAGAAATGTCACGAGTGCGTCGATAAAGGTTTCGCAGTGGCACGATTAGAACCGGAACCAGGTCTGTGGCGTTCTCAGGTTTCTGTGCAGGTGTAGCGACATCGAATGAGTTCGTAGGAGCTAAAATCTGGATAGACTATCTGTGCCGGGTGACACCACCGGCAACGGGCCGCGGTGTTCGAATAGATAAGACACAAAGGCGCGACACGAACGCCTTAAAAACGTTCGGAGACCTCGGGAAATGGGTAGCCGAGACAGGTAGCGTCTCAATGCACGGAGAGGCCACGTATATACATAGATTGCGGATCCCCCGCAGCGTCGTATCCCGGGTAATCCCTGAAACGACGCTGCGAGCACGCACCGCATTCTACATGGATATTCTCACGATTCCTTGGTCGCCTTCGGGTCGACCGAGGTTCCATTCTTGTGTACACCCATCCATTCGAGCCCTCGATCGTGTGTCCCCGTGTTCGCCTAGCTCAGGTGTATTTCGATTCTCTGTTTGCTCACTCTCTCTTTCTCTCACTCTCTCCGTTACTCTCTATTGCTCGGCGTTGCCCGAGGGCCTCGGAACGACTGACAACGACACCAGGTAGTCCTTCAGGATTCGCACCAGACACCCTGAATAGCCGGACGACGTTTCGGAAATTTACAAACCAACCCCCGCAAACTTGATTGTCCACCGACCCCGGTAAACCTATAATGCACGAGTCGTGATTGGAAATAACTTAAACTGATTTTCCAGTTTTGAAACGCAGCTTTTCACAGATTTCGTACACTGAGATTGCACAATGGCGGCTACTGGTCTCCCTACGTGTATTACGGTTTTCTATGGTGATTTATGGAAGCACTAGTACGGGTCGACAGACTTTGCACCGGTGGATTTGTGTTTTTTTGACAAAACTCTTTTGTTGTTAATTATTTTTTCTTTTATTTATTAATTATTTCGGGAGAAACTTGCACCGGCATGGTCCTGATACTTTCCTGGCTAAAATGAGCACAAACATGATACAGTAATACTCTAGAACCGCTCTTATCCGAACTCATCTCAAAAGAAAGCACATTCATGTAAAAAAATATACATTTTCTCGTGAATAGACTGCAGATCTTTATGCAAAATAAAAGTGTTCTGCATTTATTGTGGGAAGCAGGATTAACATGAAAATTGATTTCATCCCTTAACGATTTTGTTACATTAATCAATGTTATATCATTGTTGATTTTTTAAATCTTTCACTGTCGTCCATCCAATTTCTTCATAAATGCATGAAGATCTACAGTAAATGAAAATTCATTTCATCCCTTAATGACTTCGTTACATTAAAAACAACATTACAGTATTCTTAAATTTTTCTAACCTCTTCCTGTCTCATATTTCACCCAACCAACTTTTTCATAAATGCATAAAGATCCGCAGTTTATTTCTTACGATTGACAATATCTCACAAGTTTTTTGCTGTACGTATGTCTATATATGTACGTTTTAAAAGGCCGTGATTATTTGAAAGTTCGTAATCGAATTTTTTTTTAAGTTCCGTGGAGTGTTGGTGGCGCGTCGATAAAAATAAAAATTCGAACGAGAGTACGCCCGCTCGAAATGTATTTATTTTCTGTTTGTAAAACCGGAGCACACTGTCGTCGGTCGGACTCGTTCTAAATTGCAGCCGGAGAAGCGGCCGAGAGATTTTCGCATTTGTACGCGGACTGACTACGGGTTGTTTCGCGGTACGAATCGATCAGTGAGCAATTATCGCTCGAACGAGCGGGCACTTACCGCCGCCTCGTTAACCCGTAATTATCGGTGGGCGGTAAAAGTTTCATTGCCATTAAAATCATTGTTTTTTTCCTCCCTCGTGTACTGTCCCTCTGTTTCCGCGGTGTGCTGCTTCTCCCGTGTATACTGTGTGCCCGAGGTAACGATTTACCAGAGCTCGATCCTTCAAACGTATCTCGCTTAAAACGTGAAATAAAATTTTTTTAAAAAGGTATTAATTTATTTAAATTCGAAAAAACGTTCTTAAGAATTTTAGGAAATTTTCGCGATAATATAGTGGGATACAAATGTAAGGATTAAATTGGTACCTCGATTAATGGCTTTAAAAATTGTTAGTATTAAATCTATAACGTGACATATTATTTTCGTATGAATCCTTTACCGGTATATTGGTGACAATTTTCTGATTAATACGATTCCCAACATGACATAGTTCGAAGCTCATTTGCCAGTTTAATTCACGAATCAGTGGAATCTCAATTATCCGAACCGAGATTATTTATCTGTCGTTACTTTGTAGAAAGAAAGAGAATTCAAACCGAATAAAATTCAGCTATTGGAGAATATAATAGGTATCCGATACATATAAAATTTTTCCGTTTTTAGAAAATTACAAACTAGAAAAAAGTTCTAATCACTGAAACCGTAATGTAAATCGTACGGCAAGGGGTTGAACAGGTAAACAAGATCCAAACCGAGTCGTGTTTGGTGTCGTTTTAAACAGAAAGGTGTAACGAATATGCCAATGAAGATTTTACATGAGAATTGTAAGAAATAAAGGTTTTCTTACTGGATTGGTAGTTATTAAGATCTCTGAAGGTTAGCAATTTTTGTCAGTAAACGTTCGAGGGCACGGTGGTTCTTTAGGAGAGGAACGAGTAGCCGGTGAGTGGGCGTACATAGAGATACTAAATGAGGGAAGAATAGGAAAGTGGTAGTCCCCTTGTGTTCAGGTTTAACGACGGTAGGCGTGGAAGGAGCGAGCCGCCTTTGTCCTCAGCGCCGGACGAAATGATGTCGAGCGGGCCCAAAATCACTCGGTAATTGGCAAGCTGTTTGTTTTGTCGCAGCCCGCGCCGACAACAGATGGCCCCTGGTTCAGCTCCCTTGCTTCAGAAGGACCTTATTACGATTTCCTATTACCAGTCGACCGGCTAAAATCGATTTGACCGCGCTTTCCGAGTGAATTGCAAGGTGGAGAGGCCACTTTCGGCCTGAGACGACCTGCCGTGTCGTAAGGAAACGGAACAAGATCGTAACACGTTAAATAGAGACGTTTCTCGACGCACAATGTGCCATTTCTTCGAACGGGAACCAACCCTCGCATAACCAGGTTTATACAAAAGAAAAATTCTCCGCATCGATCGTAAAAATATAGGAGAAAAATCAAATTAATTCTTTGCATCATTTCTACGAGATGAAAAATTCTTCCAATTTTAAACAACCCCCGATTTTTGTAAAAAATTTAGTTATTGTTATTTTAAAAATGGATCGGTGTAAACGATGTTCTTGAGAATTTTGAAAACTTTCCTACGGTTTTGAATTTCTTTGTTTGATCAAAAATGCAAAATTCGAACTGGATGTACTATCATTGCTATAAACGACGTTTTTGATTTAATTAAAACTTCTACTACACGCATAAAATTCATCCTGAAATTTCAAGTGATTTCATCCCTATGTGAATTTACATGTAAATACAGAACACTCTCATATTTCATAATTTTCTTGTGTTCGTAATAAAAAATTACGAGCCTCGCTTGAACTTTCAAACAGGAAAGTTACCGCTGCTTGTATACATTTTATTAATCGTTAAAACTATGCAAGCGTCCTTGTATTGTTAGTAGCTTTAAAGATCAAACACCTGCGCAGACTATAAAAAAACGATAGCGAGATTTAAAGTCGAGTATCTGCAAACTAATAAGAGAGAAAAAGAGTGGTTCAAGAAAGTTTTGTAACTGTCGTCAGTTGGCGACACGGTGCAGTCTTCCCCCTGTGATTACTTCGATCAACCACCCGGAAGATGGCAGCACGTACCGAACCAGTTGTCGCGGTTATCTTGCGCCAGCTTTAAATTTAAATTCTGGCGCCGTTCCGTGCGCGCGAAATTCAAACGCGAAATTAAGTACTGAATTCGTACAATAAAATTTTTAGTAGTTTTGTCTTGCGTGAAAACGTACAGTCTAATGGTAATACGTTGATTAAATACATGTAATTTATAATGCAGTGATGCATTATTTAAGAAAATAATGTAACAATAAGATATATTTACACTGCTCTCCAAAAACATAACTCACTGGCACCCTTAATTAGCCGTCACAGTCGAACCGAACAACAAGATGTCCACTGCCAAGACACGCCTATCACCACCAAATTGATTGGACAAGTTAAGAAATTAAAGACGTTGATAAGTGAACAAAAAGGGAAACATCGTGGAAAAACGATAGCAGTTGGAACTAGAAAACTTTGGGCAGACCGATGTCCCCTGGATTGGGACATGGTCTGGTCTCGGCTGTCCCCTAATTAGAAGTCGCCCGGGCTTTTAAGTTCCAAATGAAGTTTGACTGAAGCCGATCGAGCACACGATAACGCAGAGGTAGCATTTCTTCATTTCACGGTCTATTCGACTTCTAGGCTGCAGACAGGGTGAGCCTTCCGATCCCTATTTAAGGGTTTAGTAGTCTGGGTGGTCAGAGACCTTTGCTCACGAGCCATGGAAAAGTCAACGATCCTGATACTTTCGATCCTCACAGATAAAGTACTATTTAAAAATGCTTTTAACTAGACCAGAAGTAATTACCCTTAATTGCTGATCCTTGTCTTGCAACGGGGTCCACCATTTTGTTTTAACTGTCCGTTTGCTAATGAACCTTTAATTTCAATACTCGAAACTTTTTCTGATGCGATCATTGTTGTTGGACTGCATTGTTTGAGTGTGTCATATCTTAAGTTAATTTATGTTATTCGTTTTCTGAAAAAATGCGTAACATCCACAACTTAGTGATTAATTTTCATTGAAGTCTCGTATATATTTGAAAAATCGATTTACACTTGTGTACGTCCAACGTGAATTTTCATTGAGACTTTCCGCTTAGAATGCCGAAAAAATTTCCGAAATCGATCCACCGGGGACCAAATAATTCGTCAGCTTGGTAAATCCTCCGAATTTGCAAAATTCCTCTTTCTCTCGGTTCGCGGGAAATATTGCCAGAACTTGGCCAGTCCGACAAAAGTAACTCGCTGCGACATATTTAGCAGCCCGCTTTGATATTCGTTACGAACTGGGAATTGCGCACAATGAAAATTTTCACTTGCAAATTTCTTTAGGAATTCGCCGGCCAGTTTCCCCATAGCCGACGCTGGATTTCCATTTTCGCTGTTTCCGGGAGGAAATACATTTTCCTACGAATTACATCGCCTTCGCGAGATGTACCTTTAAATAATCTAATTTTTACGAGCAATTTCTGTTGTAAATAGTTCTATCAGTTGCTCTTGCGCCGGTACTTTTTAGCGAACAACGTGAAATTGTTATAAGTCGGTCACAAGTCACTGCAAATGTATTTTGCATTCTGCGAGAAGAAAATTGCATCACAAGCAATGTCTGTGAACTATTAATTCAGTGATAAAACTTATGTTGTTAATCAGTTATTTGCAGAGCTGTCATCAACATATTCGTGACACTTTCCGAATTAAAACGATACCAAACACGACACATTTTGCATTACTCTTGCCTTTGTAATTGAAGGATTTAATAGAACCTCTGTTATCCAAACCGAGATTTTTGACGTGCTACAACATCGACGAAAAAAATCGGAAAACGTTCTCCTTGAGCTCATTTTAACCCTTTGCACTCGGAGTTATTTTAACTAGAAAATTTCTTCTGATCTAGAATACTTCCATTCTCTATGATTTTTGAAATTTTATCGATACGAAATTGGTATAATACCTAAATGTTTAGTAATAGATTATATATCGATATATTGAATAATGCAAACAATATATATATTTTGAATAACGTTACAGCAAATTTTAGTGCTGCCTCAGAGGGGACAACCGAGTGTAAAGGATTAAAGCTCGAAACCTGTACTTCCAACGTACCTAATTCACATTTTGTTGCGATACATTAGATCCTCAACGATCCGAGTTAATCATTGGAACATGATCGCACACACACGAGACTTTTCACCGGTATCAAATTCCCGAATAATTAATGTGAATTGATCCATCAAAGGGCACCGTTCAGAAGTGAATTGGTGCAGCTAACGCGAGTCTGTAGATAAAGCAGAATCAAAATTGCAGATTGTTGTCGCGCAAATCGCATTAGCAGCAGTGGAGTTTCGACAGCGGCAGAAGTTAATTCTGTTCGCCATAAACGAAACGCGTTCGCCATAACCGAGTGAAAGCCGTCAGTTGCGAGAGCAGCTCGGTAAACGGCGAACGATCTCGTTCGTATCATCGTCCGATTGCAGGTATCATCGTGAACAGCGAGAAAGAGAGAAAGAGAGAGAGAGAGAGATAGCAGACAAACTCGAACCTCGGACTGCAGCGATAACAGTCCGGTGGCATCCGCTTATATTTCAGGAAAATCAACGATTCGTTAATAATGCACGGTCGGTTCCGGACCAGCTGGAACAGACAAAGGCTCATAAATGAACCAAAAGCGTTCCACAGTTTAAATCACCGGTCGGCTGGATAGAAACGCATCCTCTCTTTCTCTCTCTCTCTCTCTCTCTCTCTCTCTCTCGTGTGAACGCGAGTATATTCGTCGGCCACGATCACGGAGAGAACAGGCTCAAAGAGATCGAGGCGCGGCTGAGAATGGAGATTTAAGGGTCCGACGTGTGGGTGGCGACTGCAGGGTTTCTCTGCCCGATGGCGTCGTCGTCGTCGTCGTCGTCGTCGTACTCGTCGTTGTCGCCGCATCGTTACATTCGCCGCCAACGTGACGCCCCTGCGCTTGTTCCAACCTGTCCCTTCTGAAAACGTTGCACACCCCGAGGACCCCTCACACGCGTGCCATTCACAAGGTGTGCTCAAAAAGTTGGACGCGATGCACCAGTCTGAGGACTGACGAGGGGATCGCCCACCCGTTTACTTGAGTTGACGCTTTTACGGTTCGGATAATCGAGGTTCTACCGTATCGCAACGAAATCTAAATTAGATACGTTGAAATAGAGATTTCAAGCTTTAAAATGAGCCCACGTAGAACATACCCCGACGTTTTTGCACAGAGTTATGAGAGATAACTAAATAAATATACAGGGTGTCCCAAAACTACCGTAGGAGCCGAAAATGGGAGGTTCCTTGGGTCATTCGAAGCGACATTTTCCTTTACGAAAATGGCGTCCGCGGCTTTGTTTAGGAGTTATTAACGAAAAACACGGACCAATCAGAGCGCAACCTAGACGCGAGTTAGCACAGTTGGCCCGACGCGCCAACTGTCAATTAGCCGAACGTGCCATCGCATGACTAGATCGCGCTCTGATTGGTCCGTGTTTTTCGTTAATAACTCCTAAACAAAGCCGCGGACGCGATTTTTGTAAAGGAAAATGTCACTTCAAATGACCCAAGGAACCTCCCATTTTCGGCTCCTAGGGTAGTTTTGGGACACCCTGGAGATACATTATAAATTTAGATACATTAAAGGTAGAGGTTCCAAGCTTTAAAATGAGCCCAAGCAGGACATTCTCCGATCATTTTCTTCTAAGCTACAGCAGATCAAAGATCTCAGTTCGGATAGTCGAGATTGTAATAAATCCTTTAATTACACAGGCAAAAATAATGCAAAATGTGTCGTGTTTGGTATCGTTTTAATCGGAAAAATGTCACGGATATGTAGGTAAGGGGTTCGCAATAAAATCATGAGCCACACAGCAGTTTTATCGATGAATTAGCATTAACAATTCCAGTTTCGACGTTCCAGGTGACTTTTTGTACAGTGTCTGAAGAAGACTGCTTGAAAGGGTACACATAAATGCGTGTAACATCAGGAATAAAATAATTCTAGACCCCCGGAACTTTTCGAACACACCTTGTACATTATTCGGCCCTGACTCCGAATCTAATATTATGAATCACGAGCCCTGTCCAGGCCGTGCATAATGGGGTCGTAGGTCGGCACCGCCTCGCGCGGAATTCTTCTTTGCTGTTCTTCCGATCCGCAGGATCACCGATGGAACAAAGGCTTTCCAGGACCTTTTTGCGGCCGGATGGATTTTCATAATGGGTAATAACGTTCTTGCTAGTTACACTTAATTTATAGATGCGGCACCCGACGGTCTAGCGCGCTCGCAGTGCTCGGGATCGCGGCCGAGGATTACGACGTGCAAAAACGTACAGCGTTCTGAATAATTCTGCGGTTGGATGGCGAAGCGACCCGAGAGGAGGATCCCGAGAGCGGGGAAAAATATTTTCCGACTGGAATCAACCGAGTTTCTCCTTTCTTCCCCAAAGTTGCTTCCTTTCAATAGTTTTACAAGTTCGAAAGATTGTGCTTTATCGATCATAAATTCTCTCGTAAAAATACATTCGAACGTGGATCTTTATGCAAGAATTAGAAGCTCCGGAGACATTTATTTAATTTCTTCATTTCATTGAGTCACAAATGATACAGTCGTACTATGAATGCTTGCAATTCTCAAAACTATAAATTTATCGTTTCAAACAAATATTTGTTTTCCAGTAAAGTAAGGCATTTTATTGAATAAATTTATTTTCATAGCGTAGAATCTTCAATCTAATTGTTATGCAAGAAATAATAGATTTTTAGCTTGTCTCGTTTCTATTCTATCTCGATGTTTCATAGAATCGATTTAATATAGAAAGTTGCTTCCTTTCAAGAGTTTTACAAGTTCGAAAGATTGTGCTTTATCGATCACAAATTCTCTCGTAAAAATGCATTCGAACGCGGATCTTTATGCAAGAATTAGAAGCTCCGGAGACATTTATTTAATTTCATCATTTCATTGAGTCACAAATGATACAGTCGTACTCTTAATGCTTGCAATTCTCAAAACTACAAATTTGTCGTTTCAAGCAAATATTTGTTTTCCAGCAAAGTAAGGTATTTTATCGAATAAATTAATTTTCATAGCGTAGAATCTTCGATCTAATTATTATGCAAGAAATAATAGATTTTTAGCTTGTCTCGTTTCTATTCTATCTCGATGTTTCATAGAATCGATTTAATATAGAATGATAGCGCGCATGCTTACTAGCACTTCGGCTAGAACAATGGGACATAATCGATGTCGCGCGCGTCATGTAAAGGTCACTCGAAGGTCAACATGCTGCACATCTACACACGCTTCTACGTGGATATATGTTCGTCCTGTTTGTCAACTAGTATATTAAAGCAACGAAAATACTGTATATTCTGTCGTATCGTTAGCAATAAAGTATTTCAGATTCGGATCTTAGATCACCAAGAAGCCAGTATGTGTACACGAATATTCTTCGTTACCTCGATCTGCTGTATTTATTATTGCAATACTCGAACTAATGGAGGGGCTCTCGTATAATCTTTGAAAATCGACTTTGGAGAGTTTGTTTATGCGACGAGGAACTTGCATCGGTATACCAGATTGGGTAAGTCGATGTACAGGGTGTCTCTTAAGTGTAGCCTAGTTCCTCATTATCCGCTGATGAAGTGCTCTGACTCGCGCCATTTTTGTCGCAATCTTTGCAGTAGACGCCCCAAGTGGCACCAATGTCACGCAATCGTCGCGAGAGTGACCAAGAGAGTCAGAGAGGGAGAAAGAGGAGGTGCCTAGTAGAAAAAGGTCCCAAAGCTTCGGTAAATAAGTCCGCTCGCGGCTGAGTGACAGTAGCGCGATTTATCGTCGAGATTTGCGAATGAGAGGGAGAGGGGAGCATAACGAGACGTGGGGGACAAGGAGAGGTGAGACGAGAGCCGAGAATTTTCTTAAATTGCACTTTGTAGCTCCTGAGAGACCTTACACAGGGATTTCGACGCCCACGGCGAGGGATAACGAGGCTGAAGCTGAAGAAACCCAGCTTCCCACCCCACCCGTGGCCACCCCCGCGGAGGTGAGACACACATCAGTGGGGTCCTTCCATGGTAGGCCCACGGGGACATAATTGATATCCGGCGAGAGCAAACGAGAGAAGAATGGACCCGACAGAGAGTCCTCTCGAACCCGGACAGAGGAAAAAATTACCTTACGCAGACCGAGAAGGAGGAGGAAGAAGAAGAAGGGACGAGAAGGCCGAGGGACACCGAAAACGAAGAAGGACCACCGAGATCGTGTCCAGAATCGCCGACTTGCCGAAACTCCAAAGGCCACCTAAGCGCAGACTATGCTTTTCCATTCCCTTTTACCTTCGCCGATCTCTCTCTCTCTTTCTCTCTTGGTTTCTTGTAGTATAGATCTCCTATCTTCTCCTCTTCTCTACGTCAACCTGGTCCCCTTTAATGGACGGTTTACCGCTCCGCAAACATCCACTGACCCACCACCTCCGACCGGACTAATTGCTAATCGCAGTTCACCAAATGATCCTCCTACTACTGCGAAACCCCCAGGACCGATCGCGCCCCTCCATCGGCCTCTTATGTCTCATTTGCCGAGCCTCGTCGACCAGTTCCTCTGCGGGAACACTGCGATTCGATGGCGAAGATTGATATACACTAACGAGTAATTTAGCGATAACACATTTGTCGATAATGATTTTCCCTTTGCATCGATACAGTCGCTTGTCTTGCAGTTTTCTGGTTAAAATGATACCAAGCACGACACTGTTCGGACCACGATCGTCGGGTTAGTACACGATCTAGTGGAGCCTCTGGTATCCGAACTCGTCGGTGATCGCGAGAAATACACTTCTCGGAATTGAAAGAAATCGCAGAAAGGCTTCGCGAGGCTTGCACGATTATTCTCGCAAGGAGTCGGCGGATCTTAATCAGCTCAGCAGTGAAGAAACGAAGGAGCGGGATAAAATAATTGGTGATAATTGGGAAATTTCGCGTTTTTCCGTTGAAATCGTAGAGACCCTATGCAGCGGTGATGTATACGCGGTGCTCGCTCCGCGAGGAACAAGATTATCACGTTCATTCGTGGCTCTGCGAAATAATAAGTATGCGGAGGGGTATATGGTGCAACGGGCGAGAGAGCGATAGAGAGAATAGAACAGAGAGAGAGGGAAGGAGGGGGACGCATGCCACGGAAATCCTGGTTTCCGTCGTTCGATCCCGCCGACCGTAAATCATACTACCGTGGGGAGAATGCTTGCGATTCCAAGCTCCTGAATAATTGCGTCTACCTTTAACCACCTGCGGGTTTAATCCTATCATCCTGTGTCGTCTCTTACAGCGAAAGAACTGAATTCCTGGTATTCAACCGTGGATAACAAACCACGAAGAAAACGGGCTAGGCGAGCGCGCGGGGTTCACTCTTCAGCCTGGACAACGACGCGGCGATCGCCATCGCCGAGGTCGTTCATCATGCGCCACCCTAATCCATTGTCTCACTACTTTCCTACACGGAGTTTAAACTGTGAACAGTCCGCAGAATCGTTCCACGGGAAGCAGCCTTGTTCTGAAGCATGGAAACAATCATCATTAGGGTTCGACTTTCGAATTTCTTTTGCAGCACACACCCGAGGGTTGTTGCAAATAAATCAAAAAAAATTTCCTTTTTTCTCTACCATTTCGATAGCACGCGTATGATAATTCTTACATATTTGCTGCAGGTGGAGCTAATACAAAAATAATGATCGAACCTGTGCGCCGCGAAAAATTCCAATTATCTAATAATGAGATCGAGAAAAATTAAAACAATTCAAAAAGAATCTGTGCAAAGTTTGAGTACCCACAAATAACGGGGAATGTGCCCTGAGACGATTAAACAAGAAAATATAATTAATTCAATGCTCATAAAATACGTTAAACGAAACTTGTGGATCTGGACAGGCGCGTCTTTTCCGTCGTATCACTTTTTTCGTAAAGCAAACGATTTTCGAACAAATTGTGTGAGTCGGGATCAACGAATCGCAGAAGGGAAAAATTTATAATAGAGGCTCTACTGTAAATCGTAGATTAAACGGGTAAATACGATCCGGATTGGGTAGTGTTGGGTATCATTTTTAGCAAAAAAGCGTCACGTATGAGACAGCAAAGGCGTAAAAAATAAATAATTCGAAGCAAAGAAGTTCCGTCTAGAAAAAGGAGTACCCAAGCCCGTCGATTCGCTTCTATTGAATTGGAAGCAATATTTCCGAGGGTTTTCCCTGACCGATAGAAAAACATAGCGCACGTTCGGGAGTCGTTCGAGCATAATCAAAAACACAAAGGGGCCGAGATAATTTTCGAGTGCAGTCGCGAGTGGCACGATCTCCGCGGAATGTCAATACCAGGAGCTGCGGCTCCCTTTACACGTCGTTTAACCTGCGATTCGAATGATTTCGATTTGTACGCAGACAATTTTCTGCCACTCAACGTCAGACCTGCTTACCCATACCGGAAAGGAGAGGCGGTCGCAAAACCGCCGAAAACTTGTCAGCGGCTTTCGAACGCGAACAAAGGGTCGCGGTGCCTTTAAATGGCAAGATTATCGTTGTCCCGATTTTATCTAGCAGTTTGCTGGCCGCTAAAACCGCTTCGCTTACGAACTGTCGTTCCAATTCCGTGGAAAAACGGAATTCCGCATTTTCCCCCGATTGACAAATAAAGCGGACAATGAGCGGCTTCGAACTTGCCCGTCGAGTGGAATAAGTCTATTTAACTGTCGCGAACCTTTTCTAGCAGCTTTTGGCGATACAGATCTCGACACACTTTCAGGAATACTTGAAAGACTCGAGGTTCAGTCGAGTGTCATTAGAACGAACATTTTGGCGACTTACGGGAATAAGGGAAGCTTAAAACGGTAGAGGAATTTAAAAATTTTAAGCGCACGTTCGAGTACAACAGGTTCAACGAATTCATTTTATGCAATCTCTAATATTGATTTTAAAAGAACTACTTATGTGCTCGACAACTTCACAAATTTTATATATCATATATTTTAGTAATGTTATATAATTAATAGATATAATTACTGTAGAAATCAAGTGAAAAGCGCAAGTATTACTTCCATCGTTCGAATTTGCGCGCCGTACGTATGGTTACTCCGTCGTTAATATCGGGCGCGACATAAAAATAGTAATCAGGCCACGGAGATTAAGATCTCTGTAAAACATAAGCAAGATGTGAGAATAGGCTAATCACCCAATGTATGTTTTTATCACTCCACAAATGATACAAGAATAAACTAATTACCATACGAGGTAATGACAATCTGTAATACCGACACAGCTAAAAATCAGAGTGCCCCTCACGCCATCTACCTAAACGGAAGAGTAAACTACTGAACTACAGAAGACTGCAACACAAAAAGTTATCTAACCAGAGAGGACAGATTTGACAACATTGTCGGCTTTCAAAATACAACGTTGCCGCTTGAGTAGTTCCGAAAATGTTTTGCACGAAACTTTTCAGTTCAATTATTCGATTTGTGCCATGTATAGGCTTGTTTTAATCGGGAGATCATTTCCAATCGATTGGAAATGTCTCTGTGATGCAATTATAAAGTAATACCATAGGGAGCTGATATAATATTCAGCATAAAATCATTTTGTCGGCTGAAATAGTTAATCCACAGCATGGATAAGAAGACCTGGAACAATTGCGAGGTTCTAAATGCGATCACTCACCACATTGACGAAATCCTGGAACGTCACCGCTTGAACACGCGACTCCTTCGCCCTGGCGAGCAGAATGTCTCGTTTATTCGGCGGTATCTCGGCTTTCCATTCGGGACTTTTCAAAGCCGCCAAAAAATCTTCCACTGGTATCTCGCCAAAACCCTCCGGATCAAACTAGAGAACAAGAATCAGTCAAGCTCCAGTGCCTCAGCGAATCTTTTGGCACTGAGTACTTCCAGAAAAATACGGTCACGTACCTTGTCAAATAGCATTCGCCATTTCTACAATCAAACAAAGATAAACAATTATTTAGCAACGGGGTCCATCTATGAAAAGCTAAGTAGATCGGATCTCGGTTTAGGAAAATTATTGCTTACGTCGTTGAGTAGCTCCCGCCTGTACTCGGACTCGTCGATGTCGATTTCGGACGCGAGATCCGTGTGATCGGTGACATAGCCATCATAGTGGGCGCTGTTCGCCTCGCTGCGTGCATATTCTTCCTCCTCCTCGACGGCACCGGCGATGGTCGGTATCGGAGCACCGCTTGCCAGTAGCATTACCACGTGTGGCACGAGGTCACCGGATGAATCTCCTCATTCCACCCACTTTCGTCCGTTTCCTGAAACACCATACCATCCCTGTTATCACTATCAATAGCTACCAGGTACAGAACGAAGAATTTTGAGGTTCTAGGTCAATCAAAGGTCATCGTGTTATAGGTCATTGAATTCGTTCCTTTCAGCGCCTAAAGTAGACTTTAAGGCTCAAGATGGTATCCAAAGAGCAAAATTTCTTTCGTTATTGATCACCAACACAAATACCTCGACACGGTTTTCACCGACAACAAATTTGACCGACATCGACTTGAGACGACTACCTCAGTTAGCGAAATTTGTTGTCAGTGAAATCTGGAGTCGGTGAAAACCGTGTCGAAGAAATTTGTGTCGGTGATTTCCACGTGACCCGAACACTTTGTATAGTGCAAGTAGATAGCTATGCGTATGCTAAAGGTGTGGTTTGAAAAGACATTGTTCTCTCCAGACAGCGCGAGTGCCCTTAGAATTTTTCGAAGCTCTTGAAATCACGCTTACGCCTGAGTCGGCGATAGATCGATGGCCTTGAAAATGTCTGTACTTCACGTCAGAACTTCTGCGAACTATGCAGTATAATACATTGGTGCGACGGTGCCGTTTCCATGGCGATGCATCGTCGATAGGACCGGGTACAGACCAGTCATCCAAGAATACATAGCTGTTGTACATAACAAGCACAAAGAGTATCGAAACTTTAACCCTTTGCACTCAAACTATTTCTACTCGGAAATTAAACATTTCTTCCGACCTAGAGAAATTCCATTTTTTTAATAAATGTATTGTTTTCGGTAATGTATATTTTGTAAAGAATATTTTAAATAATGGTACAGCAATTTTCAGTGGCAACTTTCCGAGTCATCACTCGAGTGCTAAGGGTTAACCCTTCCCTCCGGAACGGTAAACTAATTTGAATTTCAAAAATTCAGATAGTCATGAAACTTGCTTCACTTCTAATATATGAAACTTGATGGCTGTTGGCTTCAGCTACTAACTATTACAGGTTGAGAAGCACTGACACGTGGTCGCAGAAGCCGGTCACGTGCTAATAAGTGGTACTGGGGAAGAGGGAAGAATGTATTGTCTTCGAATCTACCTAAAAGCACCCAGTAATGGTATTACGGTTCCGCAGGGTGAAATATACATGTGCACATAGAGAGTACATACACATACTCAAAGCATTAACACCTTCATCAAATAAATTGCAGTGTAAGGATGAAATCAATTTTCGTCGCTACTCCAGAATGACCCCGTTGCGACGTAAGTAGAGATTATGATTTTCGACGTGTATTGAGGATACACGTATTCATGTGTTCACGTATACTAAAATATATGTAAACGTGTACACGTGTCGAAATACACGGATAATACACGTGTACCCGTATATTCAAGTTCACAGTCATTATTATCCGTATATTTTGATACTCGTGAACACGTGTATTGCAGTACACGTATATCCGTGTATTAACCCTTGAGGAATTTTCACCTTGAGGAACGTAAGAGGATTCAATAGTATCCGGACTTCTGCATAGATTTGATTAATTATACGTATACACGTGTATTTCCAATACACGTGAAATGGATATCTCTAGTCGCAAGTATTCCCGAAACCATAACCGCGATGCAACCGAAGCGTCCACGCGGCCACCCCAACGTGCAGTCGCTTTCCCTTTCCCCAGCCAACGCGGCGGCTCCTTTACACCAGCGTTCATTCGTTGCCCTCGGTTTCGGCACAACGTCACCGAAACTGCACCCCCTGCTTCTTCGAATAGACCAACCAACCCCACACAAAGTCACCCCCTGTCCTGACGCACGCTTGGTGCCTGCTATCCCCTCTCTCTGTTTATCTATCCTCCTTCCTCCCTCTCTCTCTCTCTCAATGTGCCATCTCCTTTATCTATCCCCTCCCGCGCTATCTTCCAAGCACAATTACGTCTCGTGCAAGCGCAGACCCGTTCATACGAGACGCTAAGGTCGTCGACCTTGAAGAACCGTTCCGGCGACGACGACGTGTCATCGTGCACGATGCCCGGTGTCTTCTTACAACCCTCGTCTTGGGGTTAGATTACGGGCCCACCCCTTATCGCGAAGCACGGCAGGTTTACCTTTCGTCTACCCTGACCGCTACTTAGCTACCCCAGCAGAGCCACCTTGTAATTTACAGAAACAAACGCCGGTTTTAATTGGCTGGCTCCGATAAGTTCACCCACCCCTATGGTAGCTGTGTTTTATCAACGGAATTGTTTCTGGGTCGCTATTGTGAGAATAGGACAACAGTTTTTACCGCGAACCCTTATCGCTCTGACCGAGTTCGCTGTTTACACACGCTGGTCAATATGTCACTGAGTTCGCTGGATGCAACCTGGAACTATTGATGCAGGCTACTGTTATATCGGATTCAATGTCTGCAAAGACGGAGATATTTCCAGGTGAACGATTGTGTTGATCTTTGTGGGACAGTCGACGATGAGACTCCATTCAGCCAGTGACCTTATCCCTTGTGTGATACTGATGAGTTTGGGATGATGATTACGGATTGGGTAGGTGGTGCAAGCTTCAATTCCAAAGACTGCTGAAAAATTTCGTTTGTTTACATCTTAGTTGCAGCAACCCTTCTTGCCTTAGAGATAGTTCAGACCCCCTTTTCAGAGATTGCTGTTAGCTACCCTTTGCGTAAACTCTGTTTCAATTAATCCCGGGCAGTGTCGGATTAAACCATCGCAGGGCCCGTAGCAACTGTTACCAGGAGACCCTAGGTTTCGTATGATAGTAAAATAAAACACAACGTTTACTCTAAGACGAGGTTACTTACACGATCTTGTTCCATCATGCGGCTCGCGACGAGTAGACGCCTCGTTGCAGATGAATGACCTTTTTTACATAATTTTGATGTGGGCCCCCAAAATCGCGGGGCCCGTAGCATTTGCTACTTCTGCTACTGAGCTCAATCCGGCCCTGATCCTGGCTAATCACCAAACTTCCCCAGGATTGAAAAACAATTGTTCCCACCAACCCCTAACCTAATAGGAGTTAAAGTAATGAATTACTACAACAATTACTAATGCAGACTACAAACTGGTTTAGGACTGACAGTTTGGGACTGACACAATCGTTGAAGTGACCAACCTAGCAATTTTCTATGCACAAGACCTAATATCTCGAGTCTCTGATGAACGTGATCACCTCAAACAGACTCAAAGTTTGCAGAAGAGGTTAACCCTAACAAGGGGAGATCGCCAATCGGATAAGCGCTTTTTGGACGAAACTGGGTACACGTGTAGGGGATCACCTAAACAAACCTAAAACGTCAGCTGACAACCCAGCTAAAAAAAAACTGATGATCCTATCAGAAAAAAGGATCCGGAGAGAACAAGTGTAGCCCATTGTTGGGTTGTAAGTCAATGTAACGTTTGGTTACGCTTTTGCTCAAGGGACCAAAAATTTTCAACTTTTCTGAACGTAATATTATACAATTCGACGAAAAGGCAATAAAACTTGACATCCTAACGCGAGGAGTCCATACACACTCCCTTAGATCGCACATCTTTCGAATTTGTTTTCGTGACTTTTTTCTGGTACATACATAAATTCTACATATACTATAAAGCTCAATTCATGGATAAACTCAAATTTTTTAAAACTGTGACATGCGGCGTTTTTCCTTACATGTAAAAAAATTTACGAGCAGTATGTCTTACATTTTTTATTATATTTCCTTTATCAAGGAATTCGTATTTTTCTTCAAATTGCTCTTTCATTAAGGAGTTTTGGAGGTATATAAAAACGCAACAAATTTTTTGAAAATTTTCAATAATAACCATGAATATTCCTTTCTGAAGTATTTTTAATTTATTAAAACATTTATTTTTAACTTTTCATTGCGTAATTATGTATATTGAATATCACACATTTATTTTCTTGAAGTTATCTTGAAGAATTGCGAATATTGTCTTACACTGGATGTATAAACTATACAAGAGTATAATGGACATAAGAAAATGCCGTCGTCCGTTTAGAAATATTATTCAACCAGTTAATATTTGATATTATTTTTTAAACGTTTAAAAATTTATCGATATATTCGATTCTACCAAAAATTAGCAAGTGATTTCAAACTTTTGGCCGGTTGTGTATGTACGGAAACCAATATGGCAGCGTTCTAACCTCTAAAGCGCGCTTGAACTCGACCAGCTTTGTTCGCATATAACTTTCAAACGAGTGAACTCTGCGCACTGCAATTTCATGTTTCATCATTTCCTCGTCGAACTGTATAACATTACATCCAAAGAAGTCCAACATCTCTGGTCCCCAATTTGAAAGTTCAGCTTGACACTTACCTTTTGGAATGTGGATTCGGAGACTCGGCGGCGGCTTCCCGTGAGTGACCATCCACAAACGGCGGAGAGCAATAACCACTTAACGACGACAGTAACACCATAATCTCGCGCGAACTTTGTGTCACAAGAAACACAGTCGAGAGCAGCGTCTACGTGGACCAAAGGCACAGAAAACTTTCATTACAAGGACGAATTATTGCCGATCGAACGTGGATCGTTCGAACTGACCAACACCAACAACACAGTTTTCCCGCCAGAGTGTTGAACAATCGCGATACCGATAAAACAGTTTCGAAATCGATCGGCGATCGCTGGCCGACTTTCGAGCCTTTGTTACACCGAAGTCGTCGAAGAATAGGGAACGAAATAAAAATCCTGTGGCGCGTTCACGAACGAAGTATCGTTTTCCACGAGACGAACGAGTTGTCGAGGTTGAATGGCGAGGGATTTCGTCGATGCGATTTGAACCGGAACAATGGCGGTCGGACGGCGTTTTTGACAGGCAGCGTGGACGCAGTGGCGGCACCGTGGGATCATCCTAATCTCGGTGTGCAGCGCGAGACGCGGAAAATCGGCGATTTTTCGCGATTGTTGCTACAACAAAACAAGCCCAGTGCCGTAGGTGCGGTACACAGGTCCCCGGTGTGTCACGGGGAACTGCGGCAACGTGCGCAATGCGCGTTCGATCGATAATACAGGTTTTCGACCAATGAGCGATCGGGCTAGGGCCGGAGACACGCGAGGAACACGTGGAAACGTGGAAACGCGGCCGCGATTTAATATTATTGGCGATATAGCCGATGTTGTCGGCGGGAAACGCGTTACACGACTGCCGGAGTACTTTGCCACCCTCATGGGCTCCCCTTCCACCCCCTATCAACCCTCCCTCCCACACACACACACACACACCCGATCCCTCCCTCCGCCTTCATTTCGCCACCCCCTCGATTCGTTTCACCCCAGACTCGTTCGTTCAACCCCAACGTTTCAAGAATATGCAAGGCCGATGCAAGCATCGTTATTGACACAAGACGAATCGGTGTCTTTCGAACAGAAACTTTTATTGTTCACGGGAGTGGATGTTGATCGGATTTTCTGTAGGTGGACTAGCACTATCGAGCCAGGACTAAAACTGCTCCTTTAATGATCGCGTGCAGCTTAAAATAACATTACGTAACGCTATCGATGAGAAAGGCATTTCTGGGAAATGTCAGGCTACGCGAATGCTGGATTTGTTAACCTGCTTTCGGAATGGTTAGCTACGTGTAGGAGTTAGCGGAACTCGTCATTTACTATAATATTGTATTGTATCTTGAAATTCTATCTGGAATTTGTTCACTTACTGTTAACAACAACGTTTCGGATTTGTTCTTGGTTAACTGCTGAGAGCTAACGAGGTTAGAGGCTGTTCTCGCGCACCTTGATTTTCTGTAAAAATAATATTTTAAATTATATTATGCATTTAAGTAACATCGAGCTGTTAATTGTTCAAACTAGAACGACCGAGTAATAAATGCGACTAATCGCTTTGCAGACGAAGCTGTATCTATTCAGACTTTGTACAATTGTTAATTGTAACATGTGATACGAGGAATATATTCAATGAATATCAATAGTTATCAATGAAAAAATTAGAAACCAGTCATTTTAGTTCGGTACATAGTTCTAGAGTATTCGGTTTCGTTACAGCTTTTACATAACCTCATCGTATCGATAGTTATTATTGCTATAAACAAGATAGAGAGAGAGAAAGTTCATAACAAACAAATATACGATATTGTGATAAATATCGATGACTTGTGACTTCCATGGTCCTATGGTGACCTAAGTTTGTAGCAATACAAAACGTGTGCACCCTAAGCGTGGAGTTTGGGGTAAATTGACTACGAAAGTCGAGTAGAGATGGAATAATAGACGCAGCTGCAAAGGGTAAATCACCATAATGGGGAAAGGGTCTGGAACGTGTATTAGTAAACTGTCCATATGTCATATACCTAGAATCATCCCAAACCTGCGATAACAATTACATAAAAATATGTTTTGAACAAAATACATATCGATAACAACTGAAAAGGTAAATCTTCTTTTATTCCATTTCAAATATGAAATGGTACCTACCCTTGTTATCATTCATTGCCGTCGACTAACCCTTGATTTTCTACTTATTCCTTACAAAAAATTTGTGCAAACGATCACCGAACAAAATTTTCGAAACAATACACAAAACCTTTGCACTCGAATGGTGACTCCCAGGCGCCATTAAAAATTGCCGCCATACCGTTGTTCAAGACAGTTTTAAAAAACTGTAGAGCTCGACTGTTGTATGAGAAAACAGGTTCAATTCAATGTGGACAACGGATATGTGGGTAAAACGGATTACATAGATTAAAAATGATCTGGAATGTAAGAGATGACTCGATTTCGGAATGAAAAGAAGAGTTAATCGTAAGCAGAAAATTTTCCGATTTTATTTTTACCGCTGTAATGTTGAATTCAGCAAAGATGGCGCGACGGGCGGTTATCAACGTTACCCCTTTCACCGATCATGTGATGGAAGCGGAGGTTAGGAATAGAATGAAGAACCGTAACCTAAAAATGTCATATTTACACGATTGGAGACAATTGTTGCGAGCACCGCACGTATACAGAGTTGCGAACAGCACCTTTCGCATTCAGAACCAATATGTGGCACTAATTTTCGTATTGTTATCTATTCCAATGTTCCTAATCGGTTTTCCATTATTGCACAGAACCATTAGTTCGTCGAGTCAAGTTTCAACACAATGCCGCTCTTACAAGTACAATAATACGTATCCTTTGTCGCCTCCTGCTAAGACACCACAAGGCATCACCTACAGAATAGCCATAGTAAGTGATCTCGATCATGACTCAAAAATCTTGGATAAAAAAAACACATGGCACAGCCTTATGAAAACTGGAAGTCTCTTGTGGAATCCTAGCACCTCCGTCATCTCTGTTGTTTGGGATGACAAGACTCAAATCTTGACAACGTCTTTAACTATGAAAGGACGTGGTATGGAGTTGTCAGAGTTGGTCACCTTCGATGGACGTTTGTTGTCTTTCGATGACCGTACCGGAGTAGTATATGCTATCGAGGGAGAGGAAGTTTACCCTTGGATTATATTAATGAACGGCAATGGGAAGAATACTAAAGGTATACTTAGTTTTTTATTTGAACCGTTTTAAGGGGCTAGACTATCATTTTCAGGATTGCAAAAGTGAATTAGCAAAGACGGAGTTTTTTCAGTAGTCAAAAGCGGTAGATAAAAGATCAATCTAAGCTGCGATTGTCCTCGAAAGTCCTATTTTTATGTTTACGAGGCGTAATTTGCATTATTAGGTACTATAAACATAAAATAGGACTTCTGAAGGCAATCACAGCTTACATTTATCTTTTATCTATCGCTTTTGACTACTGAAAAACCCCATCTTTGAAATAAAAGAAAACCAAATCCTAGAAATGAGACTACCCTATCAATGCTAAGACCCATTTCAAAAACCATGTCGAATAGTGCTAAGCAGCGTGATCGCACTGTTTTCTGAACTCTTTCTGCAAGTTTCTGCACAACCGATTGATCATAGAAACCAAAGCCATGGCATTACTTAACATGAAATCTGAACAGTTCAGCTTTGATTATTGTATTTACTGGTTTTAAGGTTCATGTTACACGTGCTAAATTATCAACAGGCTTTAAATCTGAATGGGCCACTGTTAAAGATGAACATTTATACGTTGGCAGCATGGGAAAGGAATGGACTTCTTCGACAGGAGAGTTTGAGAATAATGATCCTCTTTGGGTAAAAGTAGTCTCCCCTCGCGGTGAAATATCATCTTTAAACTGGATTGCGAATTACAAACGTCTGAGGCAAGCGATGAACATAGAATTTCCAGGTATATAGTTGGAATCTATCGAATGCAACTCTAGTTTTTATGTGTATTAAAATTAGTTGTCGATATTCCGCAGGTTACATGATTCACGAATCAGGGATTTGGAGCGACGTACACAAAAGTTGGTTCTTCTTGCCCAGACGGTGTTCTCGCGAACGTTATAACGATGAAACAGATGAGAGAATGAGTTGTAACGTTCTGTTAACAGTGGATGAGAATTTCGTTGATGTCAAGGTTCCATCTAATTTTGATATTACTCATTTGTTCATCAAGTGGAAGTGTTTATCGAACAATGCATTTACAGGTCACCGAAATTGGTAGTGTAGTGCCAATAAGAGGCTTCTCGAGCTTCAAATTCTTGCCAGGTTCCCAGGATTTAATTATCGTCGCACTGAAGACGGAAGAATATCTAGGCCAAACTGCCACGTACATTACGGCATTCACAATTAAAGGTGTTATAATAATGCCGGACACCAGGGTGATAGATAAGAAATTCGAAGGTCTAGAATTTATATAGGCAAACATTCCACGTAGGAGTATCACTTGTAATACAAACGATTATTTATACTGTATTAATAACTATTCGACTGTCTAGTTGAACATTGTTATAGAACATCACGGGAAAAGACTCGCTATCTTTTACACACTGTCTACACATAATTGTGTATAATGAACTAGTAATAAGGTTTTGATATATATAAATTAAATATACAATTTATTTAATTGGTATGTAGGTAATAATTCGTTTACGTAGTTCCACGCTGCTGTAAATTGGTGATAAGCTACGAAAAATAAATTATTTAGTTATTTTATAGGACAGAATATATCTTTAAGAGTTCCTCTAGAGTTAAACGCTGGTTCATATACATATATCGATCCATAATTCCCCGGATCCGGTGAATTGGATCAACACCGTTTATGGGCATTGCACCTCGAACAAAGAGATTCACCGCTTTAGATTATCGTTGAATTAGTGCAATACCATCGGCGCTCTTCTACATTGTTCCATCGAATCTATATATATACTTACCAAAGGTAAATAGCTTTCTTATAACAAAAATTCTAGTCAATGTTTTTCTAATAAATGATTTTATTCTTGTAACACCTTCCTTCTATTTTATTCGAAACCTTAACAACAATCTCGAGCATTCGAAGATTCTTATCAAACTTACTAAGTACCAGCGATTCAAATGAAAATTCAACTTGCGGTAAATATACAGCTGCCCACGGTACATACTGTAAAATCAATAATATATATGTATATATGCATATAGATACATCAATGTACGTATATATACACGTACATCTGGAAACCGGAGGTGGTGGCAGCAGCATTGCGCCGAGAGGATTTAGTCAATTCGTGGCATCATAGTGAGCAGGTTCCCTTCGATACACGAATTCAAACCTTCCCGGACACCGAGCACCCTCTCCCTTTCATTTTTAACCGTAAACATCCCCTCGTTAAACAAATCTGGATCCTGCTCGACGGTGTCCGAGACCTCTGAAAAAGAACACGTGACTCTGTCCAGGCGGTAAAACAATAGAAAAACAAAGTTGCAGGGAAAGGATCAAGTTCGGAAAGAAGTGTCGTCACCGGAAGAAAAATCGAAGGGTTGTCCGTCATCAGCCGAATGAGTCTACATTACATAATATTAGCTACTTTCCTCGTAGAACGTTGCGGTTGATATCTGTCGAAAGTGGTTTTGTCTGGTGGGGAGGACCTGATAAACAAGACTTTCCTGTTCGTTTGCGGATCGTTCTCCCGGATGACGGCTGATGTCTTCGCCGGCATTGTCACTCCACTGTGTGCCGCGAAACCATTGTCTTTGGATGATCGCTCGCACCCCACGATGATAACACCGCGAAGCTGACACCGTTTTGAAAATTGCGAAACGTGGTTGTTGATTACTAAACACTCTGTTAGAAATTCGACGTTTTCCGTCGATGGCCAGAGACGGCCACCTGACGCACTCTCACGTGGCTACCAGTACAACGCGGAAGACAGTGTACCTCTCCCCGTGATCTAATCGAACTCGTGCTATCAATTGCCCTTGCAATACGTCATGGCTAAGAAATCGGAGGACGTGCAGGAATGGAGGATTGCCAGAGAAGGGATCTCCTTGTTCTTGAATAATAAGACCGAGGAGGCGAAAGCTCTGTTTAGCAAATACCCAAACAGCTTCCATGTACGGGCCAGCCGCTGCTTCGTCTCGTTTATGGTATGAGACGTTGATCATTAATTTTCTGTTCTTCCGAGCAGGTTTCTTTGCGTTTTCTGGATTCCGTTTGGGGATGATCAGAGACTACCGGGAGAGGGGATGTTCAAGGTCATGGGAACGGCGGGCAGTCTGTATAGGGTGCTGCGTGTAATTTTTATCACTGCGTCGCTTGGAAAATGCATTAGATATGAAATTGTTGCTTTTCGTGAAGCAATTTTTAGTTATTTTTCTGATTATTTTGAAATTTAATGTACAGGGTGTTTCCTACTTTTCCGGCAAGATGTAAAAAAAATGTTATATGAAAATCGTTACGAGATATTTATTGCTTTCTGACTATTCATTGTAGTCACGGTAGTTGGCTTCAGCAAAGTCAATCGACCTTTCGCATTATTCAGCTTTAAATCCGCTGTTCCAACAATTTTGTAATGAAGCGTTTGTAAATAAACTTCGTGTAACATTTTTTTTGTAAAAATTATACGAAACTTAGGAAACACCCTGTATATTTTTATACGATGAGGAAGAAACAGAAAAGCGTTGTGTTGCCTTCTCGCGAAATTTGTTGGTGCGAAAATGTAAGATGCATGTACAGGGTGTCCCGAAACAAATCACCGGACCATTTAAAATTTCTTTTTAGAAGAATAAATCTAATGACTTTCAGAGATATGGTTTCACATGACTTTTGTTCGCGTAAAACATTAAAGGAAGGCCTGCATCGCGTGCCACCGTAGGCGGCTTAACGTTATTGACTAAGGGGCTATTTAAATGTCTGTCCTGATGACGTCTTACATAGAAAATATAGGCCACTTCGGTATTGTGATTATAGCTATCACATTCTTTATAAATATCCGTCATTTTTTCCCAACAAGACTATTTTCTTCTCCAATTTTCGTTTTCAATTTTGAAAGATGCACATACACTGCACAATTTCATATTAAACTATTTTTAAAATGATAACCAACGAAACTTCTCGTGTCTATATAAAAATGTTTAATTACCCCATTATATTGTTCCTACCGTAATCTATATTTAACTTGTTATAAATTTATCCGCTAGTATTTTTATTCATTGTAAGCCATTTTGTCTTATTATTATAAATTTATATTTAGGTATCTTATTACGCATACATATATTTGCTCGATCAAATCGCGATTAATCATCGAAAGATTTCACATAATTTTCAACCAACAGATTGCGATTCGATGACATGAAATCGATAATTTTTAGAATGCGTTAATGACATTTGAGGATGGTTATCTCGACGCAGCCATACAACTCTTGAGAAGCATGGAAAGGGAGTGTGCTATGGACATAGGATGGCTCAAGTCGATGAAGAGTCAAGTCTTCAGAACGGAGGAAACAGGAGTAATTATTTAAATAATCATTAGACAGCGGATTTTATGCATTCGTGAAAACATTCGACCAATTCCAAGATACTTTTATATTATTTTCAATCCATTAAACATATTAAGAAAAAAAAATGAAAAATGTTTACGTTGGATCAAGATCCGCTGTCTAACAATCATGTCGTTTATCTTAAAGTACAGGCTGGTTAATTTTTATTAATTTCGAATAAAAATGAACCAAGTGTTCAAAGGATCAATAGAACCAGCCAAAAAAATGTTGATCATTGCAGACGGATTACGTGAACAGACTGGAGAGCCTGATAGTCCTAGCAGACTCGATGTTCTGCAGAGCTATACTAACGTTGCTGCAACAAGAAATCACTGGTTACGTTCGCGGTGGTTGGACGTTACGTAAAGCATGGAAGGTCTATCAGTATGCACATTCACAAATCTGGCAACTGTATCAACACACGTTCGGAAGAAAGCCCTCCGGTATGCAGTAGTTTGCATCCGCATTGTTCGACACTCGAGTGTTCTTAATTTTTCTGACAGTGCATCCTCTCGATGCAGTTTTTTCCTCGAGAGGATCATCTACAATAGAATATGTACTATACTATAGTATACGCTTCACAACCCCCACCGGGTTTGCCGGTTCTTCTACTTTCAGGGCCCGCTCTTGGGGGCGGCAATCCGGGGTGGCAAAATTTAGGGGCGCCATTTTGGCTGTAAGTTAGTACTTATGAAGTAAATATGCGCGGCTACCGTTGACGGAAATTTTTGCTGAAAAAAAGGTCATTTTGTTCAACTTGTCCACTCCAGGGTTAAATCTTGGGAGCGGCACTGTTCTTAAGGGGCGGCAATTTGTCTCTTTGTACGGGGCGTCGTAATCGCTAGAGCGGGCCCTGCCTACTCTTTACTTCTCAATTGACTTTGTCTCCAAAACGGAGCACACACTGTTTCTTTCATAAGTTCGAATGGTGGAAAGTAGGGCTGTAACTTTCCTTCGAAGGTCGAAGATTTCGAAGCTTCGAAGCTTCGAATGTCGAAGCTTCGATTTCAGAACCTTCGAAGGTCGAAGATTTTGAAGCTTCGAAGCTTCGATTGCCGAACCTTCGAAGGTCGGAGATTTCGAAGCTTCGAAGCTTCGATTTCAGAACCTTCGAAATTTCAAAGGTTCGCTTTCTGGAAATTCGAAGGCGATGGAGAATCAAAGTTTCTAATTTCGAACTTCTCTCCGTAGTAAATTATTATGACGGCCACGGTAGATACGTCATCAATTATTTTTTAAGTACATTCGTGATATGATCCCGAAAATTAATAGAATACAATTTTTTAAATATAATTTAATTACGAAAAGTTACCACACATTAGCAAATAAGATTTCTATTGTAATATTATCTATGTAATACTGATTGCAGAATAACCTCTTATTTGAGGTTTCTATTGCACAAATAAAAAAAAAAAATTGCGAAAAGTTCAAACGGAAAGTTAAATGTCAGTCACCGGTGACTGACAGTTAATATTTTTATTTATCAAAAATCGTGACACGGTATAAGATTGCGAAATTTCGAAGCTTCAAAACTTCGAAATTTCGAAACTTCGAAGACTTCGAAGACTTCGAAGACTACGAAGACTTCGAAACTTCGAAACTTCGAAGCTCCCTTCGTTCCTTCGAAGACTTCGAAGCTTCGAAGTCTTCGAAGCTTCGAAAAAGTTACAGCCCTAGTGGAAAGCACTGAGAAGTTAGAGAAAGAAGCAGTATACATTTACGTACACCCCTGAAGGGGGTAGTGTGGGGTCCAGGGGAACGGGTGTTCGACAGCCAATGGGCTGCCCTTTACAACTCGTTTATCATACCTTAATGTGCAACTTTATATTGCAATGTTTCAGCGGGTGTTCACACGAGATGCAGCACACCTTCCTCCATCGACTCCACGTATTCTCTGCATAGTCCCTACAGCCAAGGATCATCAGAATTGTCCATATCGTCATGCAATGATTCGGCGAACACCCTAACGCCGGTATCTACGCCATCGAGCCTGAGAAGCACATTGTCAATGCTTTTCTCCTTCACCGGCTTCTCTTACGAACAGCAGACTCCGTAATTATCTTCTAATTTTGTTGCAATATTTTCAATAAAAAGTTTAACTTGAAAATCGAACATTTCTTCCGACCTAGAATAATTCCATTGTATACGATCTTTTACATTTTATTGGAATTGATATAGTAGACAGCATAAAGATCCGCTGTCTATTGATTAGATACCATATAACGTAAATAACATTGTGAATAATGGTACAGCAATTTTTAGTGGTGATTCTAAGTCACCCTTCGAAATACGTAGAAATAAACATTCTGCAGCATTTGAGAACTAGATAAACAATTTTGTTGGCAGATTCGTGGCACCAGCAGAGGTCTCCCGATTGATGTCCGCGGTGAACTTCGGTTATGGTATTTACCAGTTATGTGTCAGCTTATTGCCACCATCTTTGGTGAAAGTGAGCCATCTTCTTGGCTTCAAGGGTGACAGAGAAGCGAGCCTTGCTGCCTTGGAAAATGCACGTCTCAGCGAGGACATGAGAGCTCCTTTGGCAACGTAAGACCTTCTGGAAATCGTTTGAATAAAACAGAAACTGTCATGCTCGAATCGGACTATCAATCAACTCCAGAGACCTTGAGGCATCTGTCAATCTTACTTGTCAAAATTGTCGTACGAAACGAGTTCCCTGAATAATTAATAACTGACTACATCTATTATATTGAATCATCCATATTTATTGGATTGCTTTAATATGAAATAGATATCATTGAAAATATAGAATGGATTTTGTATAATTCTTTTTGTAAATTTTACCTAACGTATTACCCAGAATTTGTTTGTTACAGTTTGTCGCTACTGTGGTACCACACCATCGTACGTCCATTTTTCGGTCTTGATGGCAACAACCTAAGAGCTGGCATGAACGCTGTGAAACAATTAATTGTAGAGTGCCATCCTGAATTCAGCGAGTCTGCACTGTTCCTCTTCTTCACGGGCCGAATCGAAAGACTCGAGGTATTTGAACAATTCGAACCTGAACTTGAAACAATGATTTTGAAACTTCTTGATTTGATGTTGTGGCAATAATCGATTAAATTTTTAGTCGAACGTCGCTGGCGCTCTCGATGCCTACAAAAAGGCCGTGGAAGTTTCGAGTCAGAGAGAAGTGAAGTTACTATGTCTGCACGAAATGGCATGGTGTTACCTAATCCGTTTCAACTATGACAAAGCTTATCCGTCGCTGTCGCGATTATGCTACGAGTCCAGGTGGTCGAAGAGCTTGTACGCTTACTTGGGAGCAGGTGAAACGTAATTTATAATTAACAGTAAAATTAGCACAATAACTGCATTTTACATTCCTTCAGAATGGTTGAAATTATTGGATCATTAATTAATTTATACAATTAACAAAACACCAGTCTGCGTCAACACGATTGAAAATATTCCATTAATCAAAGTATTTCCTAGCAGAGCGAGAACTTAGTCCATTATTTTTATTAATTCAGTGAACTAATTTGTATTCGCAGTCTGTTGCGGGGCAATCGGTAATTTAGACGAGCTAGACATAACTTACCAGAAGATTCGTTATTTCGCGAAGGGAAGGAACCGGGAGACGCAATTAGGGTTGTTCATCCAGCGCCGAACGCCTAAGCTCGTGGACCAAGAAACTGGGCAACCGTACACGGTGCTATACTACAGATTACTCGTCTACGAGCTGCTTTACTTATGGAATGCTATGCCGTCCTGTACTCCGGACTCCTTACGAAAAGTGCTTCTCGGTAACCGAAACTAATTACATTTCTCAATATTTATTCTAAAATCTAATACAACGAATAACAAGCAGAGCAAATAATGTACTCTTGCAACAAAAAAATTTAGGGCCCCAAATGGTTTCTTGCACCCAGGCCCCTTTATAGAGAAGGCCGACCCTGATAACAATCTTGAAGCCTCCAATTTTCTCTAAAATCGTTTCTAAAGTCATAGCTGGGTAAAAAAAACAATCACCGATCTGACAAAATGCTGATTTCTTGTTAGAATGCAAGGGTAACAGATCCGACGAACCTATGGTTGGGCTAGCTGACCTAATCGAGGGTGCAGCTCACTCTTATCTTGGGGACAAGGAGTCATCAATCGAGAGTTTCCGGAATTGCCTGAGACGACGAAGTCCGTCCAATGATTTGTTCGATCAACATATTAGCGCGTTTGCGCTGTACGAGCTTGGCAGCGCGCTTTGCATCACTAATGTGAGTATGGCTCTTATTTATTCTAGTCAAAACTTCTTTTCCGGCAGCCCTCAGAGTTGTTCCGAATAATTCACCAAAAAATCTGTGCGAAGTTTGAGCTCAGTAACGAAACGATAAAAGACGCAGCCTGTTCAGATCTGCAGGATTTGTCGAACATATTTTTCGACGTGGTAAATAGTTTAGAAAATGTTGGAGAAGAAACGTTTTCATGCTTTTAATTATTTGCAACAACCCTGAGGGGTGCCTCGAAAATAAGAGCCACCCTGGTGAGTACGTTCAATAAAAATGTTTAATAAAATTGCAAAGTGTTGTCGTCTTGTGAAATTAAAAATTTCAATTGTTTGAAGTCCCAGCTAATAGCGACGTTTGTTTATTCACATTCCAGAACGTCGAGGATGGAAGAACAGTCCTGTTGAAAGCCCTAAACGACTACACAGAGTACGATTTCGAGAGTCTGCTCAGCGTACGAATACGTAGCACTCTAAGAAGATTCAATGACGATTAATGAGCGTTCAATGACTCCGCCACCCCCCTGTACATAGTGCAACTATATTCTATATAGAATCCTCACGCTAATCAATAAAGAAAAATACTGGCTAATCTTCGATATATAAATTAACCGTTTAACGCTAAAACTAATACGTCGAAGTAACGGTTTCCAAATTTTATAATATGTATAATTAGTTTAATAACATTTGGAGAAACACATTCAATAAATTTATCCCATTTGGACAAACGAGCAAACTGCGAATGATTTGAATTGGAATTGCTTATTGGTTTAATGCGTCGATATATTTTCAGGTATATGTACAATAAACAATTATCGAAAAACTTTCTAAATCTTTTATAAGAATGAAAGTTCGTGGATAGTACAAAAAATACAACTCGTTTTCATTACGGTTGTAATTTGTGATATGGTTATCTGAAATCTGGCTCGAGATCGATCGAACCGGAAGTTAGGCGTTTATCGGCGAACCTAACAAAACCATCTAATTTGACAAAGCCGAGAGAGAAACAACGTTAATAATTAATAAGGTCCTTAAACATTTTGATTATGAGGACGATCCGATGAGCGTGAGAAACACGCACTGCTGCGCCAATGGAGGAACCTGTCCAGCTGTTATACTAAATTCCTCTCGCCCATCCCCTTGGTACTGTAAACTCATCAAACCATTTGTATTTTGCGTGATTACGTCGTTATTAGGTACGTCTCACTCGTGATTAAACAATTAAACATTGTACACGTTACCCTCTAACGATCCTCAATCATAATTCTCTAATTGTCCCGGTATCTCGATCATTATACTCTTCAGCACTTTTAACCTGGCAGATTGTGCCTGTTTAATTTTATGAATATAAATGTCGATGCTTCTATTATTATATTTCAGAGATGTTTTATTAATAGTAAAAAATACCGCGTGTTCTTTCCAGTCTAATTATGACAAATATTTTGAGGATTAAATAGATGTATGATTTTTATTAATCTTTGTGCTACCCTTATTTCTGTTCATTTTTTAAATCATCGCATAAAATCTGCAATCCAGTCACAATTAATATTTTTATTTTCGAAAAAATTGCTCAAATAATCTCTATACTTAATAATTGCGAACACAAAATTTCAGCAATGTCCGTGTCCCATATCTGCGACAAATACTCCGCGAGCTCCACCTTCAAAGTGATCAGATCGGATTTAGTGAACCTGAGAGCTCATTTGAATACCCTATCGGTAATTAGTATACCGTTGTTCACGCATTATTGTAAACATCTGACATTGTAACTTCAAGCGATCTTTGCTCAGATGGAAGTGCAGAACGTGATGGAAACACGCGATGACGTGAAGAGTAAGTTGAAAGAAGTTGGATACGTGATCCCGAAAATGGCGGAGGCCATTCTGTATTTGAGGAGCGAGATTTCCGAAGGTAATTGAAGTCTCCAACGAATACTAGACTGCATTATTAAATGTTCGATTTTTCAGTTATTCTCAATAAACATTTGTTTCTTAAACGAAGCCTGTTTATATATCTACTGTTTCATTTTGTAAAACATCAGAGAAGTTCCTTTAGGACAGACAAATTTTGTTAAACTTCAGAGAAGTTCTTTTAGGACAGGCAAATTTATATAACTTCAGAATAGTTCCTTTAGGACAGGCACATTTTGTAAAACTTCAGAATAGTTCCTTTAGGACAGACAAATTTTGTAAAACTTCAGAGAAGTTCTTTTAGGACAGGCAAATTTATATAACTTCAGAATAGTTCCTTTAGGACAGGCACATTTATATAACTTCAGAATAGTTCCTTTAGGACAGGCACATTTTGTAAAACTTCAGAGAAGTTCTTTTAGGACAGGCACATTTTGTAAAACTTCAGAGAAGTTCTTTTAGGACAGGCAAATTTATATAACTTCAGAATAGTTCCTTTAGGACAGGCACATTTTGTAAAACTTCAGAGAAGTTCTTTTAGGACAGGCACATTTTGTAAAACTTCAGAGAATTTCTTTTAGGACAGGCACATTTTGTAAAACTTCAGAGAAGTTCTTTTAGGACAGACAAATTTTGTAAAACTTCAGAGAAATTCTTTTAGGACAGGCACGTTTTGTAAAACTTCAGAGAAGTTCTTTTAGGACAGGCACATTTTGTAAAACTTCAGAATAGTTCCTTTAGGACAGGCACATTTTGTAAAACTTCAGAGAAGTTCTTTTAGGACAGGCACATTTTGTAAAACTTCAGAGAATTTCTTTTAGGACAGGCACATTTTGTAAAACTTCAGAGAAGTTCTTTTAGGACGGGCAAGTTAAGAAAGTTTGACGACTTTAAATGAAATGATATGTTCAACAAAATAATATTTGGTTTGATAATGTTGATGTAAATTATGTTGATGCAAGTAGGAATGGACATGCACATGAAAGCACTGTTGAAGGCCATGTCCCCAGAAATGGTGAAGGATCTGGTGAAGACTGAATTGCAGACGTATGACGCTGACAAAACCGGTAGAACGGACTATGCCCTTCAGAGTTCAGGTTTCTGTACCATAATGTATCAACCATAAATTAAATCCTGACCGTGGGTTAAACAAATTGAATTATTTTTCAACATTTAGGAGGTATCATCCTCTCAACGAGAAACACAGAAACATATTCAGCTGGTGCTCCGGTGTTGAAGCTCTTCGGAATCCCGCTTTGTCAACAACAGAACACGCCGCAAACTATAATTCAGGTTGTTAGAAGCTAGTTTTACTTGTTTATTTACAACGAAACTTGCGTCAACTGACGTTTTTCTGATTGAAACGAGCCCAGGCACGACATTGTTCGATTCACTGTGTAATTCACGATTCGGTTGTAACAGAACGGTTCGGATAATAGAGGTTCTATTAAATCGTGGATTAAACAGTAAATTATAGTCCGAATGGTATCGTGTTTGGACTCATTTTAATCGGAAAAGTGTCGCGCTTATGCTCGTAAATTGTTTTTCGAAGACTGGCGTTCTACCGGGTGAGTGTTGGGCATTTAAAGGCAGTACTGGCAACGTTGTTATACAGTTACTGGGTTCTGTATTCGTTTCTGGAGTCAGCCTGGAGCACATTCCAGAATCTATATCGCCCACAGGAGAAACAAGCACTGCTCCGAAGGATTTCTCTCTTTGGGTAAACTTTTCACATAGACGAGCAACTAACTAATAATAATCAAACTGATACCATTCGTTCTTAGGGGCTGGATTGCGTGGATGACATAAACCCCTTCTTCTTCGGCGAATTCATGTACGACAACGCTGGACAGCCCATACAATATTTTGAGATTCAGGTAAATTGTTGTTCAGCAATTGTCGAACGTTCTCAACACACATATTTTCTCGTTTACAGAAAGAACCGAAAAAGCCGTACGAAATAGTCGAACTAAAGGTTCACACGAACAGTGGTAACAACGAATACACCTGCATTTACCGAATACGGATCCACGGTACCCTAAGTCAGAAGAATAGATAATTCCAAAAAACGATCAAGAAAATCAAGTGGAAATTTCAGCATGACTTTCGCTACCGAGGGAATTGGAGTTCCAAGATGGCGTCCACGTATTACAATATCAATAATATAATATCGATTTCGATAGGATTTACGTGTGTATGTATTATGTATACTGTATCGTATAGTAAATAAAGACCTATATATTTTGATACCGCAGCTTCTCAGAATTATTACCCATCCCAATTCCAAGATGGCGTCTTCATGTTTTTAGTAGAATCTAGTTGAATACATATTTTAATATGTATCAAAACATCGTATCACAAATTTTCAATGAAATCCAGGAACATCTTGAGATTTTTTTATCCACGTTTTGGCGATTTGAGACTACTGTGTACCGTCTCGGATAACACTAATCCCCCAACAATGTTCTGAGATCGATTTCATAAATATAACAGACCCATTTTGTATATCAAGTAACACTGACACGCAAGATTGCTCCGAAAAGTAAAACTCACGGCTCGTTTCACTGGACAAATTAAGAAAACATGAGAAAATGCATAGAGCACGTCACGACTTGCATTTGTGAGCGTTTTGATATTTCCCAGATGATCGATCGTATAACCGTGTATCTAATCGGAGCGAATTATGGATAATTTCTGAAGAACGAGCCAGTGGTTAGAAAATTGAGACAAAAGTGTCCAGCTGAATAAAATATAACGGTGTAATTTAACGACTGGTTATAATGTGTAGTATAGTAATCGGCAAAAATGATGGTTGTACCATAGCTGAATAAAACATGACGACAAGGTGAAATTCGACGATGGCCACGCCGTTCTTTGCAGACGTTTCGACGCTCCGAGTAAGATGGACGCGTTTCAAGGGAACTATAAGATGTATTATTTTCTGATGTGCCTCCTTGGACTCTGGCCCTACGACCACTCTATTCTCGCTAGAATCAAGAGGATCTTCTTCTCCACGCTTATGATCAGCTGTCTGATCAATCAGGTGACTCTATTCGATGATAAACTTTTATTTCGTACTGGACGCTGGAGATTTTATAAATATTAGATTGACCCAAAAGTTTCTTTCGAAATGTGTTGCTTTAACCCGGCTACGCTTACTGGGTCCATTTGGACCCAAATCATTCTTTGCGCGCTTGTAACTTACATACTAAATGGCCGCAGAGTCTGAAATTTCTTGGCGGAGAATAATTAATTAACAACGATTGGTGCATTTTTGTTAAAAGAGAGTTAAACATTTCACAGTTATTGTCACTAAGGAATATAGAGCCGTCGCTGTACGATGTAGTTGTGCTGTTGTCAAACACTTGTCCGATAATTATGTATTGTTTACGATACATCTCTTCCGTCTGCATGTTCTCAACCGTAAGTACAACAACAAAATAATGCTTTTTAGTTGTAATTAACGCTAAATCTACTTCAAATAATTTTAATTTTGTCAATTTTCAAAGGACCATCTTTTAAAAAGAGCTCCGTCGCAACCTCGATAATTGACTTTTCTATTAGGAGATTTAATATCCAAGGAGGTATTCGAAATTTCAGTAGTGCAAGTCCACGGCAAGCCAGACGGTCGAAAAATTTCGAAAATTAAGTAGTACAAGTCAACCACATGTCAGACAGTCGAAAATTTCCGAAAATTTGTCAAAAACCTCGAAAATTGAACTTTGTATTAGGAGAACATGACATTGAAGGAGGTATTCGAAATTTCAGTAGTGCAAGTCCACGCAAGCCAGACGGTCGAAAAATTTCGAAAATTAAGTAGTACAAGTCAGCGACATGCCAGACACTCGAAAATTTCCGAAAATTTATCAAAAACCTCGAAAATTGAACTTCGTATTAGGAGAACATGATATCGAAGGAGGTATTCGAAATTTCAGTAGTGCAAGTCCACGGCAAGCCAGACGGTCGAAAATTCAGTAGTACAAGTCAACCACATGTCAGACGGTCGAAAATTTTAAAAAATTTCGAAAACCTCGAAAATTCAACTTTGTATTAAGAGAACATAATATTGAAGGAGGTATCCGAATTTCAGTAGTACGAATCCACGGAAAGCCAGACGGTCGAAAAATTTCGAAAATTCAGTAGTACAATTCAACGACATGTCAGACGGTCGAAAATTTCCGAAAATTTGTCAAAAACCTCGAAAATTGAATTTTGTATTAGGAGAACATGACATTGAAGGAGGTATCCGGATTTCAGTAGTACAAGTCAACGTCACGATCGGAAATTTTTTGAAAATCGTAAAGTAATGTTTTCTTATTACAAAACTTAAATTTTATCGAATTTAAATATTCTTGCTTTAATTAAAGTTTTCGAAGATGTTTACTCTAATTCTATATCGCATGTTCATGTACAGTGTAGGGAAGAAAGAACACATTAATTGTTGTAACTAATATTCTTTATTTTTCACCAAAAGATTACAATATTAAATGTGTATCGTGACGAGGTGAAACGAAGGTGTCTAGCAAGATTGCGGTGACGTAGTTACGAACACGAATGTAGATATAGCTGCTCCCCAGGCAACGGCTGCTAATTTTTATTTGAATCAGCGTAATCCTCGTGAAATTTCACATGAAAGATGAGTGTAACTTACTGCATACTGAATTGCTAGGAACAGAAAGGAAGATAATTAGCATACAACGGTTACATAGACATTGGGAAAAGTGATAGAACGATAGTAGCTATTTTGTTCCTAGGGAACGTGACATTGCAAACTATTATGAAAAGGAATAGATTTGAAATAATTTTCAAGATTTGAAAAAATATTCTTTTCTACTTATTTTTGCATTTATAGTCACCCCCGCTCGGTTGTCCTACGATTTCCGTCCCACCCTGTATAATGAAGCATTTCGTTCTAAAGACCAATCATTTTGACTGGTTTCGGTAGAAATAGGTACATTTTAATTGCCGGTAAATCTATAGTGTCAATATATCCACGCCAGAATTTCTTTTCACGTGGCTTCAGATAAAATACATGCTTGACCATTTGCAACACGACTTCGAAACGCTGAACGATCCTCTCGAGGTGCAGATGCTGATGAAGGATTCGATAGTCCAGAAGCGCATTATCACGGTGCACATAGGTGAAAGAAAATGCAAAACATGAAATAACTACAGTAACAAGTAAATTGAGAAATAATAACCATTTTTGGTTCCAGCTCTTACCGCTACAGGCTTCCTTCTGTTAATCGTATTATTAATAGCGCCTACGCTTATGCAATCGGACGCACAACTTCGATATCTACGGTTAATCGGATATTTTTATAACGAGAGAAGCGTGCATACCGATCTGACTTGTTTACACGCGACCATGACTACGTTGTACGGTTTGTTGACGTTTGTATGCACCGAAGGCACGCTCACTATGGTTTCCACTTATGTCAGTGGACTATTGCATATCGCTGGGTAGGTGGAAAATAGTGTTTTGCAACAGTACAATACATACAATTAGTAATGTGCGAATTCTTTTAAGTTTTAATCGTCAGATTTTTGGCACAGCGCATAAATCTAAACTAACAATTTTGTACAGTTACCGAATAACGAACGCAGTCGCCGACGCAGTGAACCCGGACCAAATGAAGCCGCTAGATATGCGTCCAGCTGTGAACATGCATCGGCAAGCTATCAAGTTGGTATCTTAAATATTATTCGAATATCGGGATGTATCATCGGCGGCTGAATCATTATATTTTTGATTGCGTGTTACGCTCGGAAGACAGATTAAAAACTACACGGATGGAGTAATGATGGTATCATTAGCATTGGTACTCGTAGCCGTTGTCTCGTTTAGTGTGAACATATACCGCGTAAGTTTCATTCTAATATTGAAGAAGAACAGTTGAGATAACCATAATTTCATTGATACTAATTACGTATCAATAGGATCCAGAACATTTAAGTTAAGTACCTTTTCATTTACAAATCCATGATTACGTTTTTCTCGGTGCGCGCCAGCTTTTCATGAGCATCACCATGGTGAAAGGGACTGATAACACGATGTTTAACGTACAAATGGTTCTGGCGCATCTCGCGATCATATTCGGGAGCAACTATAGTGGGCAAATAGCGATCGACACTAATGTGAAGATCGTCCATGCAACGTAAGTTCAAACTGCCGTTACAAAGATTAATTTTTCCGGAAGAATCGATTTTTTTTAAAATAATGTTCCGAAAGGATCAATTTTATTAAAAAAATAATTTGTGTTCATATCTTAATGAATAGATATGATTCGTTATGGTACCGTTTACCACCGAAGATGCAAAAACTGATACTATTCATGATGATAAAAGCGCAGGCCAAACTCGAGATTAATTTTGCCGGTTTGTTCACGCCATGTTTTGAAGGCTTTTCGACGGTAATTAATCTCTCTTCTACCAATTGACACTCTGATGTCGGTATCTGGGTCCATTTTGCCGTTCATTTGGCTTCGTCGTCCATGGTGTTTCGAAAAACGACTTTCTACGAATAACAATGAACCTCAAACTGTTTCAGATGATGAGCACGTCTTTTTCGTATTTTACCCTTCTCTGCTCGTTTCGCTAGAACCTTTGGAATATTGTGTGGCCAACTTTTACGTTTGGTAGTTATCGAATTCATTGATGATCGCACAAAATCAGTATCTGATGTCTACTCAAGTAATGTGTCAAAGATCTTTTCTATTGTATAATTCCATGCTATCAATAATACAATACAAATGTTATAAAAGGAAATTTCATTTATTCATTTAAATTATTAAACCACTAAACTGATCTATGATAAGTAGATTGCGATTTATTATTCATTTTTTCTCTTTCGATTTCGTACATTTTCCTTGAATCACGAGTTTCTTAGGAATGATTGTTACAATGATCAACAAGTTGCATACGCATGAATCATGTAACGCGTCAATGTTACTTCTCCAACGGTATTTTGTCGTTCAATTTTTATCTTGAATACACGCCAACTGAACACGCGGATACGCTGTGTACTTTCCAGCATTCACATTTCATAATAAACTTTATTCTTGTATAAATTCTGTCATTTCTTGTCTACACATCTAACATAACACAAGTTAATAAATAATATTCAATTCTCCGGTATTGGTGGCGTAAACTAAACCCTGTCCAGGTTGTGGCAGCCATCTGATGCAGTTCAGACTCGAGTCATTAGGCTCCGTTATACTGTGCAGTATTTGTCGTATAGACGTCATTCTATATCTGTTACTAACACGTGTCACATGCTCCATGTAACGGCATAATGGGTAAAAATATCTGTAAGGTGTTTGTTTCTCAGGTTTGTCCTTATTGTCTATTAATCGATAAATGTGAGCCATGTAATTAGCGTCCGTAGAATTGCAATTTCTTGCAACACCCACCACAAGGTGCTGCTGCGTTGGCGAAAATGCTACTGAAACGGCAGATTCGCAGTCTATATCCGTAGAACAAATTCTTTTTCCTAACGTCTCCCACTGTAAACTGTACACTGCTGCAAAATGATTAAGTATTAATAAGAAGGTTCATTATTATACAACGGATCTTTATGCAGAATAAAAATTTTCTTCCTTAATTGCAACAAACTGGAGTGAAATAGAACTGTTGACTGTTTTAAATTACACCTACTCAGTTTTGTCTATTCGTAATAAAATTATCTGCACATCTTTACAGATCTAGTAACGTATTTACAGAAGTGCTGTTTCACAGAAATCAACCTACCAATGGTAGTCACTTGTAACGTACGCGCCGGCGTTATGGCCGTTAACAATTTTCCATCCGAAGAAATATCTATGGTGGCATCATTACGAATGTCGCAGTTTCGAACAACAATATTTTTGCTATCTGAAACAAACGAGCGTCGGGAACGGATGTACAATCCTGATTAATTCTAAGCAATTCGAGCATACTCACAGTCCGTAATATCGGGCGTTTCTCCATTAGAAAAGTCCCATGCTTGTACACGATACCTTTGTACCGCATGGAGATTATGTCTGAATATAGATATGTAACCATCTGCTGCATCTAAAAAGTATTTCGTCGTATACAGAAATTATATCAGTACAGTAATCCCTTGAAAGTTGTCGAAAAGTTGTACTCTGGACCGACAATAATTTTACTGTCTTGAAGATGTATGAATAAATTAATTAATTCTCTATACTATTCATTGGTAATAATATCAATCACTATGTTCACCTTCGTTGACGATCGCATCGAGCCTAATATGTACAGGTGAACGAGACGTAGAAATTCGCGAAGGTTCTGTGTTCGAAACAGGAGGTTCCGCATTCGAGTTATGCGATTGATTTCTAAGTTCGGTATTATTGTGTAAACTGTTCACACTTCGTTTAGGAAATAACATATTGGTACATCTTATTCGTTGGTCCGTCACTCTTCCTATTTGTCCGATACATGCTGAAAGTAGCAAGCTGAAATGAAAAACATTGCTCGTACAGCCGGATTTGCTGTCTTTGAAAATCTTAGCTAGTCATAAATAAACTGCGGATGTTTATGCATTTTCAATTTGTGTAGACGAAGTTTAAGAAAGTGGAATAAAATAGTATCTTATTTTCTATACTGGTAGCAATTTTAGATCTGAAATAAATTGAAATCGTACTAAATTCTGTTATATTTTATATCCTAGCCCTTTTCGAATATTTTTAGAAACCATAATTGCATAAAGATCCACAGTCTAGACATAAACATACTGCATGTCTCTATAATCTTCATATTTTTCTTCACTTTTTGTGACACGCATTCGCATTTGTGGAGTGTTCGTAATCCCTGTAACCAGCTTTCGTCCTAGATTGTCAAACGCTACATATCTGAAACAACATATAACAAAGTAATTATCAATATGAGTTTCCAACAGAAATCAGTGAATATATTTCTTTAGCAACTTATAATTTAGTGTAGCTCTCACCTTACTTTTTGATCGTCGGTTGTAGTGCTTGCTATGTCATAGGGTTTAGCTGTAGCCCAATCCCAAAAATATATTTTATTACATGTTGCAATAACAAGTAACCTTTTGGTTGGGTGAAAAGCCAGTGAAGCTATGACTGTCTCGTTTTCCGTTTCCCAAAGTTGACAACCACTCTATACAACGAAGTATATTGTAAATTCTTATAGAAGTGATATATAAATTAAATTGTAGCATAAAAATCCTTCTATAATGAAACGAATAATCGAGAAATACTAACATTTAGATCCCAAACACGAACTTGACCACCTAAACAACCTGAAGCCAAGATTTGACTGGAAGACGGATGAAACGCGATGCACCATGGAGTGCGCGGATGACCAGCAAGTGTTTTAATATGTTTACCAGTTGTAACTTCAGTAATGTAGATATTATGGTTCCCATGTGTGGATGCCATTTTGGTCCTGAAACATGATTTTCTGTTTACAATGTAATTCGACAGTGCTTCAATTTGTTACATATAAAATTAATGATAGCTCTTACCCATCAGGACTAGATACCATTAAAAATGTTGCCTTAGGAACACCGGGCAGATTATATTTCTGCAAATAATCGGTGACCGTACAATTACATTCATATCAATATTTGAATTAATTATGAAACACTTACCAGCTTTTTATGTGTTTTTAAAACAAGTAGTGTTTCAGCTATGAAGTCTATCTGTCCACGAGATTTTTGTACTGTGCATAGTCCAACATCTCTTTGCATCAAATAGCGAAAGATGTTTCGCGACTGTTCGCAATGAAATAGTGACAATTTTTCCTCGATCATTGTCTGGTTTCTGCCTGTTATGTGTACCCTATAACATATTTCCATATATAGTTAATAAATCTGTTTATTGCAAGCATTAAATTGAATATAACGAATAAACTGCGAATTTTTATGCATTTACGAATAAACTGGCTGGATGAAATATAAAACAGTGAAAGTTTAGAACAATCTAAGAATATTGTCACGATGTTTTCATTAACGAAATTTGATTTAACTCCTGCTGCCCGCAATCGTTGCAAAATATTTTTAATTCGCATGAAGATCCGCAGTCTAATAATTAGACATTGTTTTAATTAAACTCGAAAGCGGGAGAAATAGATATATCACAAATCACTGTTCAAAAATCGAATATCTCACCGGTCGAAAGTTAGCAACAACTCGTATTACTTACCGATGTTCCGCAGTGAAATGTTCGATGTGAGAAAATGAACATCCGACGTTGATTGACTTCAGGAGATCTCAACGGAACGATTTCAATTTGAAAATCATTCTATTTATCACTGAACAACAATAAACATTTCCCTCGTGTTGAGTAAACAAACACTAAATGACATAAACATCCACTGATATCAGTGTAAACATCATAAACGATGCCGAGTATAATCGATACCTAGAGGTCACTGAAACTGCGAGTGTACGCGGATGAAACTTATGAATCTCGGTAACGATAATTAATTGCCGATGTACAATAATTCTCGGATGAAGACTAAATCACGCTAAATGGTTAAAAATCGGGCAATTATGATAAAGAAGAAGACTTGTCTCCAACTGTACACTTTTTCTTCTCCGTCACTATTCCGCGCGCTTCCGCCGCGGCCCGGTCACGTGACGCGTTTCGTCCTTAGATCATAATGCTTATAGACCCAACATCAGTGATGAGATCAGTGCTGAAATATTGTGCAAAATTTCACACACATGCGCGGGGAAAGCAGTAGCGTATCTATATATGCAGACTATAGCACTTTGCCCACATTCGTCATCTAATAGACTATATAGGAAAATTGATGACGATGGAAAAATTCTGTAACGAAATACAATTTTTTGTTTTCTAAACGATACAAGCATTTATAATAACATACAAATATATATATTAAGTACAGTTTTCCTATTTCACTTTTTATCATTTCTATAGCTCTCGCACAGAATCAAATATAACACATACTATATACCTATCGCAAATCCCACTGTACTGAGAAATGAAAATGATAAAGTTAATGAACACGTATATAGGTATACAATATTTAATATTGATATTTTCAATGTTTTAAAAATAATAGGAACAATTAACAAATTTTAGTCTACTAAGTAGTAGAGCACAATATAATAATTATATACCCAGATAGCCAAGCGTGCCTCGGGTAGAAATCCAGCACGGCGTGGCGAGGTCAGGTATCTGGAATTTTACGGGCCGAACGTCGCTTGGACGTACCGAGGGCAGGTCCTACCGCGTTTCTACCGAGGGCAGATCCTACCGCGTTTCTACCGAGGGCATTTTACGAGCCCTCACGGTCATAACTGCCCTGGGTAGATTTGAGGCATTTGGCTATCTGGGTACCCAGATAGCCAAATTCCTCGAATCTGCCGAGGGCAAGTTATGACCGTAAGGGCTCGAGAACGTGCCCTCGGCCGAAACGCGGTTCGATCTGGCCTCGGCCGGTCCGTCCTCGTTTCGGCCAACGCTCTAGTGTGCGTGACGCACACAGCGCTAGACACGTATACATACACGAGGATTGCAGAGGTTCCGTATATTTCGAATCCTGACGCTATAATGCACATTTCAGGGTTCTAGGTAGTCGCAATCGCTAGATAAAAGATTAATCTAGGAGGGACGGACCCTAAGAATGGATGAATTTTACGTATTCAAGGCATAATTTACATTGTTTGACAACAAGTAGCGGAGCCGTGAGAAGTAACGGGATAAGCGACAGTGTTGTCGCCTATCGTGGCTGCCGAGAGACATTTTCATAAACCTAAAACCGCCGAATAATGTAAATTACGCCTCGAATACGTAAAATTCATCCATTCTTAGGGTCCGTCCCTCCTAGATTAATCTTTTATCTAGCGATTGCGACTACCTAGAACCCTGAAATGTGCATTATAGCGTCAGGATTCGAAATATACGGAACCTCTGCAATCCTCGTGTATGTATACGTGTCTAGCGCTGTGTGCGTCACGCACACTAGAGCGTTGGCCGAAACGAGGACGGACCGGCCGAGGCCAGATCGAACCGCGTTTCGGCCGAGGGCACGTTCTCGAGCCCTTACGGTCATAACTTGCCCTCGACCGAAACGCGGTACGAGCTGCCCTCGGCAGGTCCAAGCGATGTTCGACACGTAAAAATCCTGATACCTGACCTCGGCACGCTCTGCTAGATTTCAGCGCTCGGCCCGCTTGGCTATCTGGGTATATATGTAAGGCTCCACCCCCTGCTCGCTTCGCTTGTAAACCCCCGAGAAGACAACCCGTTCCTCAATTTTCGGTTTCCCTTCAGAAGGCAACCCGCTTGGTGTTTTAGGACGACAGAAACTACAAAACTATTTTATATAATAAAAAATATATATATAGTACGAAGCTTGTGATTGCGATTGAATCAACTCAAGACAAATAACTATATAAAGGATAAAGAAACATAACGAACGAAAATTTTAACTAACGCTTAACTAAAATTTTCACTATCTCTTCATTACTACGATCAAAATAGTACTTCTTTATTTTTGCATTATAAATTTAAATTATTTCGCCTATAGTTTTTCTATGTTAGTTTTTCCTTCCAATGTACAATTATAATATGCATACTCTCATTTAAAACATAATTAAATTTTCTCATAGGAAACTGATTATACTATTAAAAATATAAGTCATTTAATGATCCAAAATACGTAGATTGCCGGAGACTATTTTGTTTTCTAAAATTGTGCCCGACGGAAGATCTATGCGTTCTCCATGATTCGCAATGATGATCACTGTTCCTTTTAGAGTGACACCTTTGCCAAACGTAACGTCACCTGACACCGTCAAGTGATCCAACTCCAAAAGATCTGGTATAGTTGGGAATCTTGTAAGAAACTCTTTCACCTGAAAGAAAATTTCCAATTAGGCATTCGCAATTACTCTTATTCGATAGATCGGTAAAGTTCGTGTAAAATATGATCAAAATAATAACCTTGGAGAAATGATTATCGCCTAATTTTATAAGGGGTGTTGTTGGGAACATTCGTTGAGGACTCATTACTAAGGAACCATTGCGGAGAGTGTACAAATTACTCATAACAAGCATTAAATCTGAGGTCTTTTTTACTGGCAAAAATCTGCTACGTGGCACATTTATACCTATAATGCAGTTACAAAAATTACATGATAACGAAAGTACAGATGACAATCTCTACAAGGTGTGTAGACGACAATTCTTACCAATACTTCCGTCAAATGATTTCATTGCTGCTCCTACAGCTGTTTCCAGCTGGATAATGTTCAGACCATTCGCGAAGGTCTTATTATTCACGATAATCTCCATGTTCAGAGAATTTGTTGAAACAACCCTTTCAATAGCTGCAAAATCAATTTGTGTCTACATTAGCTGCCTAAACATTTTCTTCGGATACATAGTACAACCAGAATTTCACATCTCGGTAGAAGTCCTTGCTTACAAGAAGGAGAACAGCCATACGTACCACTAAGTTTGATCCACAAATTATTCGTGTTGAAAAACTTAAAGGTTTTCACAGATTTAAATTCATCCACGTGGTCCTTCGGAACTTGTGCAATTTCAAGAAGGCGAAGCTTGTCTTCGTATTTAATTAATGTACCACCCTATATTTCAAAAAAATACCCATAAAAACGTTCGCTCGATCTGAAAGTTCAAAATCTTGCTCTACCGCTGAAAATTTCATTACCTTGACGTCGGCGCGAGTTTTATCAGTAACTTCCATAACGAATTCAAGGGGTGATGCCTCACGTTTCTCCAACAATAACTTTAAAATCTTAAAGTCTACGGTTGCGCCAAGATTGTCGATATTCGAAATGAAACAATACTCGCGGCCCTACAAAAATAAAACAGTCATTACCTTTGCCACTTTCGCTAGTGGAAATTGTGAGAAAGGAACGTACTTCTTTCAAGAACTTCTTCAATAAACCTGAATTTCTAAAGCTTTCATAGAAATCTCCGTGACCCGGTGGATACCACCTGTAAATTAAATATGAATGTACAATAGTGATAACTGACGCGGTAAAAATATTTGATGCACGAAAACGTTTATTGGTATTCTTACGCTTCGATATCTTCTTGCACATCGCAATCTTTTGCGATAGGAAGTAAGGAGTCTCTGTTAATACGAGGATAACAACTTTGATTGAAGGTTTCGATGTCAACATCTATTCCTTTGTATTTTCTGATAATTCGTTGCGTGTCGTCGTCGGTGTTGAAAGAGTCCATCAGGATGAGAGGTACATTGGCATTATAAGTTCTGTTCAAATACTGTTTACCCAGAAAAAAAGATAGAAATCAAGTTACAGTGTTTACTATCGTTTAATAGTGCACGGTTTACATTGGTAGATTACCTCAATCTGTTGGACCGTGAGGTCCAGGAAAGTGAGTCCATTTCGAACAGCTATCACAGACTTTGGTCCATGGCATCCCATACTAGTTCCAAGGCCACCATTCAATTTGATAACGACTAACTTATTCAAAAGGTTCTTCACTTCTTCTCCTTCCGGGGTTGGCAAAGAATTGTAGTCTTTGATCTGGAAATAAAAGATAATTTTCAAATAATATTCAAATCACTTTCTCATTGGATAGAATGAAAGAAACAGGATGAAATAAATCTCACCGCATCGTCTGGCAGCTTCTGGATGCGGTCCCATTCTAGAGAAGGTCCTTCTTCTTGCAGAAACCGTTTAAACAGGTGCGTGAATCCGTCTAGCTGCCTCTCGAATAGATCCTTGACTTCAGGGGTGGTTGCTGTAGCCTGGAGCTTTTCCAATTCTGTTTGCAGCTCGATTAGGGCATCCCTCTTGGTCCTCTCGCGAAATGCCTGTGTATCTGAGGGACTGCGTTGATGACCACGTGCCTGCGAATTTATTTAGCGGGCCGATAGAATCTGAATTCGATAAATACCTTTCGCCTTGGCGACCGTCGTAGCCCCGCCGTTCCCGGTGTTCAATTTTGCGTGATCGTGCATGGCAACCGGTTTATTTCGCTTTTGTCTTTCGATGTCTAATTAAACAGAACAGATCCCGGATGAAATCCGGAGCGAAACAGGTCGTCGGACAATCGTTTCCGTCGGAGAATGCGACTCACGATAACGCACGAAATCTTTAGCAAAATTACGATAACGTGGCAGACAATTTCGGTTTTGTTTAAAACGCTTCGAAAATTGTTTCTCTTTTTTTCTGTCGGCTCCGGGACACGGTTTCACACAGCAAGTCATGAGAACACGAATTTCACGAGTCTTACAAACCTGTTTTATACTTTTAACTTAATTTTTTATTAATATTTATATATATTTTCATAATTTTTTATTAATATTTATTAATAATTTAATTTTTTATTTGGCATTCAATTTTAGCTAAATAATTTCTTTCATATGAGTAGGTAGAATGTAAAAAAATGAAATTAAAAAGCATTTGCAGATTTCTATCGCAAATTCGAATATGCATCGAACAATGTTATTTTCCAATTGAATATAAATTGTCCAAGTATCGCAGATACTCTGTTCTTCACCCGTGTCTATCGCCAAAGTCAATGTACATAGAAAAGAGTTTCCGAATTTTCCATGTATAATAATTTCAGATTAGCCGAGAAATTTTCTCCCCCTACTTTCATTCGAGATAACGGACGGAGAATTACAGTACAGATAACTTATCGTCGTCGCGCATGCTGCAAATATGAGTTACGTGAAAAAAAAACCGAGAAACGATTCATTAAATAATACCCAAAGTATTAGACATAAATATTCATGTTAGTACATATGTAAGACAGATGTGAACCGAGCTGATCCTCTAATCTAGAGTAGTTATATTTAATTATAATTACTCGACGTAATTACTCAATGTATTGTTTTGTATTTCCAATGCGTATCCCAGTTAATTGGAACACCGTGCATATTCAATTAGAATAAAGACTGAATATTGTTTTAGAGTGAATAAAATTTAAAAAATTAAAGAAATGATTATTAAAAAACTACCAAAATTTCGCAGAAACCAAGATTTACATTAACGGGAATTTCAAGTTGAGATTAATTTTTAAATATCAAAAGGAATTTCTATAATCTTCGAGAAAGTCCACCGTACGCTCGATAATGAACTTGTTGAAGAGAAAAGAAGAAAAATGATAGCAGATTGTGCAAATCATTCTGACGTTTGCTTCCTTAAATTGCAACGACAGATCTCGTTCGTAAATGATAACATGTGGTGATTAAGCCCCTAAAGCCTCTCATCGGTGACGACAAATCGAGGTATTATCTCGCATTACAAAATGATTGTAAGAATCACGCTAGGCGATTCTTCTTCGCGTGTAATCAATTTCATTTCTCAATTGAGGACATTAGTCATTGTATGCTCACGTCGGTTAGGGTTTCTGTGTGCTAAAAGCAAAGCTTGGACAGGTCCGTACAGAAAGTAGGGTAAATGTACCTATTACTGCGGGTGTACCTATTACTGCAGGTGTCCCTATTACTGCGGGTGTACGTTTTACTGCGGTGTCTTTTCCCAATTAGATTAAAACACGTAAAAATTAATATTTTTGCCCTCAATAAAGTAAAGTAAACAATCTCATATTTTTATAATTACTAATCCAACTACAGTGGGTGTACGAATTGTTCGTACACTATACGCCTTCTAAAATAGAATAACTTTTTTATAATTGTACCAAACCACCTGATCTTTTATAATCAATTAGAAGCATTGCTTTATGAAATGATATGCAAAAAATATTTTCCAAAAATTTTAATTTACAAGGTTACATGCAAAATTAAAAAAAGGCATTTTTTAAAACTTTTTTGTTTGGGCCCATAATGGAAATTTAAAATGTAATTAAAATCCACAGAATCATACATCTTCCGATGCATGTCGTTTTTTTTCTGTCAACCTAAGTATGACTTCGATGATTGAGTTGTCTGGATAAGTCAGCACTTGAAATTAATTGCAAAGTCAACGCGCAACGTTTATCAATTGTGCAGGCCATCGTTATCCATTATCTTCAGGTCTTTGCAAAGGCAATTCTCATGAAATGACGCGGGCCCGCACTGACCAGCGTATTCAACGGATCATCGTTAATAATTACGGTGACCAGCAGATTTCTAACAACATTAGTTTGTTGCTCACGAACACTCGGTGCAGCGTGACGTAACGCGGCCATCAATTGTTCCCGATCAAGACTCGATCGAAAACTAGACTATGCGTCTTAACGCTAGATTTTATGCATTCAGCACAAAAATATGATTTTCGAAAGTTTTAAAAAAATTTGAAGACTATATCGTATTCCCCCTCCCCCACAACCACTTATTCGTAATCTTTATATATTTTTGGAATACGCATATTTAAGTTTTAACTTCACTCGGATAATTTTATTCACTGTCCTCGCATGTTATCGAATGTTTTAAACAATGTGTACAACCCTGTCTTCATTATCGCCAAAATTTGCATGCATTTATGACTCGAATAGTTGTTTATCGCTGTAATGTGTAAGATTATCATTGTGTAAGAAATTCGTAAGTCCGTTAATTAATGGCTTGGTGTGTTAATTTGTAGCAAAAAAATCTACAATACCGACAGCACAGAAATGTTAATAACAATCGAATGAGATTCCAAATGCATCACCTGCACGTGGTATGCATCCGATGCACTTCGCGTCATCCGCAACAGATGACAATATTCGTTTTCACGCGATATTGAGTCGTCCGTCGATAAGGCGTTGTTGTCAATACACGTTTTCTCTCGTTACACAATAAACAATAGTACATCTATAGTTTTGTATTTGTTTTATGCAGTCGGCTCCAACCAATTATTTCTCTACACTTTCAAAACGATTTGTATAAGTAAATTATTTTATGCATTCATGAGAGAAATGGTTAGACAATTTTTATTTTTCGTGAAGATCTTCGGTACAGTAATTAGCCAGCAAAATATCGCCACGCCGGTGGCATTATCAGACGACGTACGAGATTAAATGATTATTAGTGTTTATTCGAGTTTTCAGCACGCCGAAGTTTGAACAGTTTGCGCTTCGAACGCGTGGGAATTTGGTTTCAACTATGGAACTTATACTATCTCAAGAGACACAGTAACAAATGAATTCTTTCTGAAGATCATCTTTCAACGAAACTTCAAAAAAATCAGTATTTTAAAAAAAATTAAACCTGTCTGTTTGATCTGTCGTTTCTTTTTGTACATTACCGTAGTAGACAATAATAACCATACCGTTTCGATCATTCAATCTCGAGATATTCGTGTCTGAAAGGTAACTTGTTTCCATTCTTTCAGACACGAATATCTCGAGAATAAATGATCGCAATGGTATGATCATGGTACTCGTTGAATTCGCCGTTTCATGCTCTACAATAATATCCAAGAAAAATATAAGGTATCGTTAAAACCAAAATATACGACTTCAAAATCTTGAAAAATCGAAGTGGAACGATTCTGTCCATTGTTATGTATATCCGGAAAATTGTATTTTTACTTGTCTCTTGGTACAACGGTAAATAAATCTGACGTTCAAGTTCCCACAATTAGCTGAAACAGACAGGAAACACGTGAAGATTCAACCGCTCAAATTCTGCACTAAATTGATTCCACTGTCCCCACTTCTATCCCAAACAGAAGTACATAGTTGTAGGCGGTTAATTTCGAAGATTAGGCGAACCCGGTAGCCCACGATCCCCATGCACACAAACAGATGCTCTCTACCTGATCAACGAGCCTAATCGCACTCACGGTAATCGAACGGCGCCCGCGTCAAGGACGGTTCGTTCGCCGACAGAAAAAAGAATGGAGAAAAGAGGAAAACCGCGAAAAAAATCACACTGGGCCGCGGAAAAACCGAACGGCCGACGATCGGATCGTTTCGCTCCGCGAACAGTTCGCGCACTCTGTTCACTTACGTTCGACGACGCTGTCTCATCGGTGAACCGATTCTGAACGGTCTCGGATCGGTCTCGGATCGGCGAGCACGCGCGCGCGATCTTTCCCGCCGAACGGCCCGAAAAATCGTGATCCACGGGGATATGGGAGATTAGTGATCTCCGGGGAGAGTGGAAGGAGAAGACAGATTAATAAAAGAGAGAGTGGGAGAGAGAGAAGCTCTCGTTTTCGATTTCAGAGTCCAGAAGCGGCGCAGACGACACGACGCGAGCACGTGAGTCGACGATTGACCGCGAAGCATACGCGCTGCGCCCGCGTAAATCATCAGATGTGGCATAGTTATGCTATCAGCCTATCAGCACGCTGTTCTGGGCGAATCGCGCCGCGTGCCGGACCATTGTTTCACCCGTATTGTCAACGAACGGCCTTCGACGGTTTAGAGAAATCAGAAGAAACAAGAACCGTTAACATTGATTTTTTCAAAAATATTTTGTAATTTTTCGTTCCGAGAATGTGGGAGAACAAAGTTAAGTGAAACCCACAGGATGTCTCTCACATTTGTACGTTGTCCTTGAATAAAACTCCCCGAATACAGCACACGTTTCACCGAGCCGTTCGGATAAGAGAGTTCTCCACTATATCGTTGATTGAACGAGTAAACGCGACGCAAACTGTATCGTGTTTGGTCTCGTTTTAATCAGAAAAGTGTCAGCTAGATGTTTCTGTAACATTAGGACCTCGGAAGCAACGTTAATCGAAATTTACCATTTATTTTGGCGCGGACCGACGGCGGGCCATTCATAAAAATACGCCTATTTATATCCCTGTTCATTAGAGGTTCCAGTTATTATCAGGGCCCGGCCTTCGGGAGCGTGCTCCTATCATAATCGGGCAACGTGACTTCGCAATTGACGCGTGATGCTCTCTCGGCTAACTTCTTCGTTTTATTATCGGGAACGATTAGGTTAGAGTTTAGACGATCGCCGCGAGGTCACGGCATTAGAATTTCTTATCGGTACACGGGGTCTTCCACTTAATTATGGAACAGATGGGACCCTTGTTAGGCCGTTTTCAAGATGGCGCGAGAACGTTTCGCAACGACGTACAATTTTGTATTTTGATACAAAATGTGTATTGCTTTATGGAAATTACAAGACTGAATTTATTTAGACGCTTCACAATGTTTATGATAATGCGTGCTCGAATAAAGAAATTTATTGAATAATTTCTAATAGAAGCACATCATTATCATTTCAATAATTAAGGAATAAACAATGTGAAAACAGCAGTGACCGGTTGCGGTACGGTTAGTGTAACTCTTTTTTTATTTCCACACCCGTGAAGTACTTCACGGTGGCCGGGTCTCGCGTGACCCACGCCAGCGATTACACGAGCCGAGACAAAAATCTGCTGGGAGTTTTAGACGTTGTCCCTGAGCATTAATGCGAGTCATTATAGTTAGACACGATCAGAATTGTGTAATGTGTGTATACAATAGCAATCATGGCAGAAGCTTTCTGCGGTTGGCACGCATTGCTTCGTAAGAATGACGAGAGCAATGATAGCGAACGATATGCTACTTAGATTTTTCGCTATTTTCATTGTACTGAAAAATATTTTCTATGGAAGAGTCTGTATAAAAACTCCATCGATAGACTAAACTGTCAACACGAATGATTATCTATTGCGCATCGGTACTTTCAAAATACTTGTTATCGAAACATAATTCATCGAAGATCATTTTACGAAATCCTGAAGAACCTGCGACCGAGAAAGTACGCCACTAAGGAATACACAGGGTGTAGCTTATTTTCATCAATAAATGCAGAAAGGGAGAAATATAATTTTTGTAGTTGAACGTGTAAAGTGCACACTCAACTAATTTTGTTACGATCGTGTATTTTCTATATTGTGTTTTGAATTCCTCCCACTTGGAATTTGCGTCCACTATGTACATTGACTATGCATTGAGCTTAGGAGAACATTGTAGTAGCCTTTGACTTTGTTTGCTTCTCCAGAAATGCTTGGGAAAATTACTGTTCGATTAAAAGACAAATTTTTGAAAATATTTTTTGTTTCATTCAGAATGGAGGGCGAGGGGCGTTCCTAACGGCTACTTATCTAGATCGTTCGGGAAGGACCGCCCCCGGAGCCCCTTACTGGCTTCTTATCGAACGTGAATTTACAATAACATTGTCCGGAAAATGAACGATACGATCATTTCATAAAACGATATAAAACGACTGGACTGACTGATTAACAGTAAAATCGGCCAAAAAATTAGCATGTCAAATGGTGACCGAAATAAATGGTAGCAGCTAAATGACGACATACCAACAGACGTTTCGGTATAAAGAAGTCAGCTGTGCTCGGAATAATACCAACTGTCACTTAATATCGAATTTATAATCTTCTAAACGCGGGGCCATATTTACGAACGAAATCTTAAGGATTTAATGAGATAAACAGTGACTTATTTGATCTCGAATCTAGTGCCAGAGTTTCACAAACCGTCCGAAATGAACTAATCTCTGAATCAGAAGGTTATCGGTATGTAGAAATCGAACGCTGTGATTCGACCACGATCGTAAACATCAGGGGCGACGTGTTTTAACAAAGTTTTATTTTCCAGGAAACAATCAACTTCGGTTCGAGTAGTATTCTCTGTACAAATATTGTAAAAATACTTGAACTCGTTATCAAGAAATCTTCGAGAAGGTTAAGCAATCTTTCCGCGTACAGTTGCCCTTAAAATTAATACATTGCTTGTGCGTACGTTCGAGTACACAACTGGCAAGTGGTGATATACAGCGTGTAGCACTTATGTTTGTGGAAGCATCTTCAATAGGCAAATAAAGTGTAACCGCAGACAATCTACGCCACATAACTAATTCGTTATGTAACAAGACTGCTAAGAGATGATAATACTATTCTATCGTTATGTCAACAGTGGGACGCGGAACGAGGAAAGCAGATATTATTTAAACAACCCATCGAGTGGAAAAAGAAATATTTTCCACCCACATACTTCGTCAATATATTTATCATTTAATTTTTATATTTCAGTGTTTTCATACAGTCAAGTTATTTGTTATTTCCTGTTAGAATTGTATACGTCATGTATTTTATTTAATAAATTATTTAACGAGTAATAATGATAGTATATAAATCGGTATTTTATTTAATAAAAAAGAAATCAATATTTTATGACGCTATAAAAATAATTTATATTTGGTGAATCAATGCTTCTAATTGATGATAAAAAAATCAGGTCGAGTGGTACAATTATAAAAAAGTTATTCTATTTTAATAGGTGTATGCACCTATGCATATACAGTTGCGCGCATAATTGATCGCACACACTTCAATTCAGAATAACTTCTAAATAACGTTAAATCAGAATAACTTTTTTATGAATGAACCAAACGACTTCAATTTATCTGTAAAGCTAGACGAATTAGTTTAGTAAATGACGTCTAACAAATGTGTTGCACAAATGCATTCGGTCAGAATAGTAAAAATTGATTTTCATAACTTCTTTAGCTGGGTCAATAACGAACATTTCAAAGATGAGTTTTGTAATATCGTATCAATTATATACGATCTGAAAATTTCATTCGAATTGGTTAATTAGTTTACGAATTATAAACGATCAAAAGTGGTGAAAATTCCAATTTTTTATGATCTTCGGCCTACAACTGCCATTTTTAAAGTTATGTATTCTGATTTAAAGTGTGTGTGTGATCAATTATGTGTGCAACTGTACATGTACATCGTCGATATATATTTTTATAATGTTATATAATGACGTATACAAATCTAGCAGGAAATAACAAATAAATTGAGTATTTGAAAACACCGAGTTCTATCGGTGACCTTCAGCGATCAACGAGGCTGCGGATTTTAGACTTCCCTCTCGCGTACACTATAAAAATTAAACGATAAAAATACTAAACAAGAGGAATGAAATGAATTCATGATCTACTATGCCGTAATTCGAGCGAATAAATCGAACTCGAACAGCGATCCGGTTTCATCATCGCGAATAAATGATGTAATAGAAGCAGTCGTGTTCATACCTTCAAAATTAGCAGACGAAACTTAGTTTCGACTGCTAATTTTACATATCGTGCGCGATACATCGCTCGATGAATTATTTGTAACATTTCAATTTTGGTATTCATCATGCAGTTATAGGTGGTCTTCTATATTTGATCTTGACGAAATGCACATATTTATTTACAACTCGTACGAAATTGTTACCATTCTATGTTATTGGAACATCGGATAAAAGAAGAAATAAAGAGATGTTATTTATAACACTTATAGACGAAACAATGAAAACGACAATCGTACTGGTCACAGTACTCCGTTCTTGATAACACGCTGTTCATTAAAAGAATACATAACCTCAATACAGCAGGAAAATAAATTATATAAACGCACAAGGAGAGTAAGGAGAAGGGGAGGGATGAATTAACAAGAACAATACATTACTTGTAACGCTTCGATTACGAAGCATTTTAATGTCGTTAGAAAATCGCACGGATCACACGGAGAGTAAAGTCGACTGTATAGATAGAGAATGGAATTTTACTGATAATGCGGTTACTCGTTTTTCGCTAATCTTATCGAGACAGATGTACTGGACAAGAAGTGAATTGATGCATTACCTTTCTATCATCTACTTGCAGCATCGTAATCAATCACTAAGATCCACTAGAAGTTGCTTCCTAACGTAACGACTTTTATAATGTGGCAAAGGTTACAAAAAGATAAAGTGTCTGCTTTGGATCCAAGCCACCGTGTTTGGATTTTGTATGTACATACAACATCTATATGTGGCAGTTGTACTCAATCTGCGGATCCTGTAGTTCCTTAGATAATATGTGCACGTGTATTGTACGTATATAACACGTAACACTTATGACGCGTTTTTTAACGAACAATCATCATCTCGAAACATCACTGTCAATAAATACACGTAACAAGAAAACGCTCGATCCTATGGAACGGATATGTTCAAATATTTACTGTAATCTACTCATCCCGTGTAACATAACCTCAGAAACTGAACTCGGCAATTTCTGAATAAAAATAATTCGATCGATTATACACCGTATATTCTGTTGAAAAGAATAAACAGAGTAATATCGCACAGTTGAAATAGATTTTCCACTAAGTCGTTCGAGAAGTGGAGGATTAATTGGACAACATTAAAAAATGGCGGAGATGTCTGTAAACAACGATGGAGACCAATGTTGTCCGGCAAAGAAACTCAAAGTAGACACGGAGAACACGTCTGAAAATGTTGACAATATACACGATACCGACATTTGTTTGTGCGACTTCGAAGTAAAAAAGATCTTGCAAAACAATTGTTTGAGAAAACAAGTATGCGTCGAAGGAGTGTTTAAGGGTCACAAAGACTCGAGCGTTATTTTGTTTGAAAAATCGCAATTCTCAGACGACCCGCTGTCTTTGCAGAAACAATTGTTCAGTAAAGACACAAGTATACGAAAACTGTACAGTAATGATATTTACGGGAATTACGAATGTTTTGCACTGAAAGAATGCAATGGTACGTTGCAGCGACTACACCTTAATAATATTTTCGTTTTACACGTTTGTTAAGCGTTTACGTGTTGTTCAAGGTTTAAACGTGATGCTAATACATCCTGCGACGCAAAAGCATATCGACAAATTCAAAAGGAAGGAACTGTATATTGTCGATGAAACATATGAACTTTATAAGAAAATTACTCTACCGCATATAGAGTCAAACAATTTTTCTTTACAGGTATATTTAATTGTTTGATATGAAATGTTGAATATCTAATGGTTCGAATGAATTTTTAGTGGGTATATAATATTCTGGAGCACAAGGCGGAACAGGACAAAGTTGTATTCGAGGATAATAAGGATGAGAAGACTGGATTTGTACTAGTAAATGATTTAAAATGGAATGGCCAGAAAAACACCTTGAAATTAATCGCACTCCCTTTTCAAAGGATTCAATCGATAAGAGAGTTGAACGCGTCTCATCTTCCACTATTAAAAAATATTAGGGATGCTGGAACAGAAGCAATCGTTAAAAAATTTGATATTAATCCTTCTCAGCTTAGGATATATTTGCACTATCAACCATCGTATTATCATCTTCATGTACATTTTGCATATCTAATGTTCGAAACTCCAGGTAAATATGAAATATATAATGGTTGCATATTTTTACAAACTGTTCAAATAATATATTAATTAATATTCCTTTTGTGCAGGTATATATGTAGAGAAAGCACATCTTTTAACCATGGTTATAAGAAATCTCGAATTAATGTCTGACTATTATACAAAAGCTGTGCTTTCGTTTGTGGTAGCTGCAAAAGATCCTCTGTGTACTAAATTTATAGAGGAAGGTGTTATAAAAGAAGTGAAATCCGATTCCAATGAAGTTGAAAAATAGTACAGTTGAAGTAATACATGAAGTTATACATGATCAAACGATATATTTTCTACATGTTAATATAAGGGATGAAATACACCACATGTAGCATTTTGAGAATACGAATGTGAATATTATTATTTATAGCGATTCGTAATGTTGCGATTGCAAAGCATTTCGTACTTCGTCATTGTGATATAAATGATTATAAAAACTTTTTGTAACGAGTATTAAATATTTATTGTTATCTTTCTCACTTGAAGTAAATAGGTAACATCAAGCATTTCTGTATTTAAAATCACTTATAATTATTTCAATAAGTAAATAGGAGACTTCAAAATAATAAATAACATAAAAGAAGAATAAATATCATTCCCTGTTCTAAATTATTTTTATATCTTTATAGCTATTATATGTATATAAATTAACACAGTCTTGTACTTTGTCATCTTCATATTGCAGTCATGCGCAATATGGCAAGAGATAGTTAAAAAGTTATCGATATTTAAGACTGTCCACCAGACCAATATCAATGTATTCATTTCTATCACAAGGAGGCAAAACGAAAAGAAGATTAAGAAGATGCTGTACTGTTAGAGATAGGTGGACACATTTACATTTTAACTAGGGATGTTACTTTCCTTTGAAGATTGAAGATTTTGAACCTTCAATTTCCGGAGTTTAGTACACTTTGAAGTTCCCTTTGTATCTTCGAAGAGTCAAAGCTTCGGAAAAATAACAGCCCTAAGTTGAAGTACATATAATAATGTATACACGTTGACGTTGGTCTGGTATCGATATTGTGCAGTGTCGCTAAGCGAAGAATGGTCATTATACTTCTCCATCCATCATAATGCGAATATGTATGTATACTCACCTCTTCCAGTTGCTCATGATGACTCTTCTTCACTCTCTTTACTGAAGGTTGATACTCAGGATTCTGGAAGTAATCCTTGAAGTTTACCTCTTCTATAATACTAAACGGTTGTAGGTCCACTTCGATAAGATTCACATTTTTTATGTCCTCACTATCTGAATAGACGTAACAGAACATATACTAAGGCTCTGATAAATTCAAGATTAGATTCCAAGAGTACTATATCGCTACACTCCATACTTACCAGAATATGAGATATCAGAATGATTGATCGGATCAGCTTCCTTGACAGGTTGCGTCGTCTTATGCACACCATGCGCTTTATCCGCGTGTCTTATCAACCCTGAAGTCGAGCTACTAGTTCTAAATTTCTTTTTACACGCTCTACAAACTGCATCACCGTTTGCATCTTGGTCAAAGTATTGCCATACCCATGACCTTTTCATCTAATACATTACACATATACTTGTATAACAATAATATATACATAATAATACTCTGACACACTACATACCTTGAATTGTTTCAAAAATCCAAATTTTCTCATTGGAAATGCAACAAAAAAAAAGTCAACGCTCGATTCAATAAACAATTCCCGAGACAAACCGATAAATCCAAGTACTTCTGAATCAATCTGTCCTCATCAATATCACTTTATTAAACATTCTATACTTTACAAATTGTGGATGTCTTCGAGACGAACCGAGTTGAATGGGATCGAGACTGGCTCGAGACGAGTCGAAACGGACGAGTTTCGAGACGGCTCGAAACGAATCGAGATTCTCGAATCCCGAGACAAGCTCGAGACGAATCAGAACATTTGGAACAGACGAGTTTCGAGACTGGCTCGAGACGAATCGAAAGGGACGAGTTTCGAGACTGCGGTCTGAAGGTACGTTCAGGCTCGAACCTCGTTCGTCTCGGTTCCTAATGTCTCGAGACTTCATCACTTTCAAACCTACTAAAGGCTCAGTCTCGAGAACTATGTGTACATATACACACACCACGTGTTCCAGAAGCACGTGGCGTGAGTCATTCACATTTATCATATTTAGTACAGTAATCCCTTGAAAGTTGTCGAAAAGTCGTACTCTAGACCGACAACTTTCATAGAGATAGCTCTATTTTCTGATTTATGACTGCGTCTAGCATCTACCGCGCCGACCATTCCGAAACTTCAATCGAGAGCCGAGTATAGAGAAGGATAGAATGAAGATTGCGTCTATCGCGCAGAAACTTGGATAAGAAAGACAGAATGAAACATGGATCGGGTGGCCGAAGCGTTTCTTTCTCTCCGCGTCTCTTTCCCATGCGCTGTCCTTCCTTGCGACCAAAATTTTTTTTGTTGATTACACCACTAAATTACAATTGAAATTAATTAAAAGTCCCATAAAAAAATAATGAAAATTAAGAAGTTTGAACATTCGATTCATGTATACATTGACACTATAGTAGTATTCACACCGATATACCCGAGCCGACATCAACATTGCCGTCCTGCGGCGCGGCGCAGCATTGACAGACAGTGGAATGAGTAGGCACTTGACATCTTTCACGTAGGCGACCTCCGACAACTTTTAATCACAAGAGGATTTAAGTTCGTACATATATATAAAAGTAATGTTTTATTAACGTAACTGTTTCCGTTATTGTACAATGGCATACAACAGGAACCGTCTGAAAGCTGAGAAATAAATGAGAAGGGAGAGATTTCAATTCAAATTATAGTTACAGTGCACAACTTAAAAACTATAGCAAGAAAAGGAACTGCTACTTTAAAACCAAGGGATTAAAATAATGATGTATATTTAAGATATTTTAAAGAGAAGCTTGAAAATGTAATTTATCAACCTTTTTACAAGAATACAATAGCTTAATAACGCACACTCTGCCAAAAATTGATGGGTCTATTTCTTAACACGAAGAAATTTGCGGAAAAACGCAAAGCATTCATGTCATGTACATTTTCGAGATCAAAATGGTTAATTACAAATAAGTACCTGTATAAAGAACAAATAAATAGTCACATTACATAAGACATTAGATGTACTTATATACTTACATGTATATTATTGAAATGTATATATTTATACTTATGCATGAATATATTTTGTACGCATATTAATATTAGTATTATATACCAGTTGGTATATAATAAAGAATTAATGTAAAGTAAATAGTATTATATATATTCTCAAAATTATATTTTCAAGAACTAAGAATTGTACTCTGTATAAAATCGTTCGTCCTTAATCATTTAATAGGTGAAAAAATGTCACAGATTGATTAATTTAATATATATATCGTACTCGTTTGACTAGAAAATTTTCAGTAGCGCCAAGTCTTTGATCAAAATAAAGAAACTCCTGTACAGTTTAATTTATGAAGGAAAAGGGCATTTGCGTGCATTGTCATGACATTATGAGATCAAGAATATCATTTCAATTTTGTAATGTTTCCTTAACGTTAAATTAAAAGTACAATTTTAGTAAGCAGGAAATCAAACGGTGGAAGCATTTCATTTAGGAAAGGAACGCACTGGATGCTTGAAAAAAAGTTTATATAATAAATATCTTCACTGAAGGTGTAATTGTTATTTTGGATCGATGAACATGCAACTCTACTGTTTCCTCTATATCTATGTATGAAGTAAAAGAAAAAAGAAAGTGTGTGAATATTACAATAATGAATATGCACCTTCACTTTTATAATTCTACAAACAGCTTATACAGTGAAATCTGTACATTAACACACTGCTGCAAGAAAACTTGAAGTAATTTATTCTGCCTTTATAAGACACGGAAACATGTCTAGATAACTTGAGAATCTCTAATTAAAAAATCATAATTACGATTGAATTTTTTTTCACAACGATATATAAAGTTGAAAACAGAATGCCTATAACTATGTGCTTAAATGATTACTGTTTGGCACGGAAAATATATTTTTACGACGTAAAATTAATGAATTTTGTTATCAATTTATTACAATAAAAATTGTATAATACTATAGAAACAGAAATACATTAGTATATATTTAAGTGCATATACAAGTACATTGCATGACTATATACATTACCAAGAAAGCACAGTGAACTGTATATATCTAACGTTTCAAGTCTGAAACTGTTTCTCTAGATCGCAATTTATTTATAAAATCTTTATACAGTAGAACCACGATTACCTAAACACCCTGATTTATAAGAACTTCTAGATATATATATTTTGTGATGTTGCGCATATATATTAGTTATATCAGCAAGGACGAATAATACGAATAAGGAAGAATATACTTTGATAATCGGTATTCATGATTTTAGACATAAAAAATATTCTAAAATAGTAAATTAGGAAGAAAGTGAATCTATATGAGTATACGTATACAGAGTGTTCACGTTAACGTGAATAATAATTATTACTAGCCAACATACGATACAAAAAAATATATAGCATCCCATTGAAAAAATCGAAGGTCACCTTCATTTAAAAAAAGTAGCGAAAACACTAAAAAGATTACATACGCCGTTACATTGCTTGCGAAAGACAGTATACCTTTTCTCATTTCTTCTAATATTTATTATTTGTAAAAAAAGAATGCTGGCTAGTAGTAGTGTAAACACCCTATATAACTATATTATTGTATATATATATATATTTGTCATAAATATGGAGTTCACATAATCAAGATTCCACTGTAATATAATGAATCCAATACCTTTTATTACATTATTTTTCTTACAAAATGTGTAGCTAAGAATCACACAGCTACTATTATACATGTACACGTTATGTATGTATGTATAGTTGTAGCAACCAACGAGATTTAATTTAAAATTATGTACCAATTAAAATTTGATATATTAATAACTTTGTTTACATTCAAGTTCGATTAGAAAGTTATATATACACGTTAATGAAAATACAGAACCGAATTACGATTTTCCTGCTTTTTAACTTATGTGTTTCAGTTACATCCTTTTAGTACGTTATTGAAAAGGAAGCAGCACAATCATCTATATATTCCTTATGATAATGATATTTTATGTGATCGTCAAAGTATAATATACAATATATTATTCCATTATATCCAACTTTGGCCTAATTAATTCGCGGCTCTATTTTACACAATAATTATAATGAACACATGCATTATATACTCGTATAATGCATGTGTAATAGAAACAATATTCTGATTCATGGTTTTACATCGTTCTGTTCTATCTGTCGTATTTGTTGGCTCAAGAGTTTTTCAAATGCCATGATTTAATGATAATCATTTCCCTTTGTGCCAAGTCAATTTAAACTTTTAATTTCGAATAAATTTTTTCCCTTGTCCATTTTAATAAAACCAAAAATTCTTTCTTTTAATTTTTCAAGTGTTCACAAAAGATTTATTATATAGATTTTACTTTTTGTATGAACCATTTATTTCTGCAACTTAAAACTGTCATCATTATCATCATTCTCACAGTATTCATTTCCACACAAATAATATATATTATTAACATTTTAAATATAAAGTAATACAGTCAGAAGATTCTCTACATATTGTAAGATGTAATTACTAAGCAATCATGCCATAGATGTATAAAGCACCGTTTTATATAATTTGCCTCGTATTCTTGCAAATATAATTAAATGTACATGTATATGCTAGGAAAGTTAGGTGAACATATATGCATATATATATATATATATATATATATATATATATATATATATATATATGTATATATATATATATATATATATATATATATATATATGTAATATGAATGTGTGCGTGTATGTGCCCACATGTGTGCGTGTGTATGCTTTCAAAATATCACATTAGTTAAATATACAAATAATACGAATCAATATAATCGAATAGTAAAAGTAAATTGTTTATGAAACCAGCCTTACGTTCGAATTAAATCCGCAAATATAGAGAAGATGGTCCATCAAAAGAAATAAACTTTAGCGTTGAAAGTATAAAAAAAATATCCTGCGCACAAGTTTGAACTATATTGTAAAATGCAAATAATGGAGTTCATTAAAAACAGTTTTGTTTTACTATTTTTCAATTATTTTCATTTTTATAGAAAGTACATGTTTGCCAGTATGTCAGTATTATGCAACGATTTTTTCTTTTCAACAACTTAATACAATAAAATATAATTGGTTAACAATGATCCTTCGATTTTCAATCTATAATGATCCAAAGCTTTCTAAGAAGAGACTAACTAATAAACGAATCTTTGTACAGCATATTGTCTCCTAAAATATATTTTAATCGTATGAGAAACACTTTATTTCTCACTTCATCGAAATTAATCGGAATTGTTTAAACGATTTAATATTTTGTTGAGCCACTCTGTATTAGTGACAAACTAATAGAGCGTTCCCTTGATCAGGTACTTAACATGCACTTGCAAGCACGTCATTTTTTTCGAAAGGAACCATTCGTCTCAAATCAATGATTCTTTTTTTTTAAATGTAAAAACACGTTCTTCATTATGCTCAATCACATGTATATGTTACATAAAACAATATCTAGTAAATAATGAGGTTCGCATAGAATTTTGTTTTGTACAAACAGAATGTTTAGTTGTACAAAACGTTCATTTTTAAACAGCATCCTTTTTTTACGAACTATTACATGTTATTTGACACGAACATATAGTACGATGACGTTTCCAGCTTGTCCACAGTCTCTGATTATAATACTGCGTTACCGTTTTGTCGCTATTCCAAAACGGTATAACATTTATTCATTCCGAATGATTAATTTTAACTTAATTTTATATTTCGGTTGTAAATGAAAATCGAACGAAGATTTCGGATAACCGTGTCGAATCACAAGATTGTATATTTAAAAAAAAAGAAAAAAGAAAGCATGTTTTCTATTAAAATAAATTATATTAACAACTCTTATATATAGCACTTTGACTGTGTCACGCAAGTGCCCAAACAATTTCAATCATTTTTGTTTGCGTTTGGTCTATTTCAAGTAATTATTTACACTGTCTCATTACATCAAGGACTTATGCATACAATGATACAAGTTGACACGAATAGCAGTCCAATTAAGTTCTAAATTAAGAAGAAACAATGCCTAGGAATGAAACATTAATCACCGAATCAAGTGAAAGAATAACTGAGAAGGAAATTAAGAAAATCTTGTGTGTACGATTCAAGAACTACTTTCCTTTTCTCTTTTTGCAAAACTATAACTATCAAGGTGCACTGACGTAATGAAGTAAGCACATTAACCCTCAACAGTAGAACTGCCAACATTGGTGAATCGTTAGATAAAAAAGAAAATATTTACATGATTTAAAAAAAAAAAAAGAAAAAATATATGAGAAATTAATAGTTTTTTCGATGGTGAAACATAAAAATGAAGCGAAGGCTTTCTCAGAGTTACACGACCTTTGTATTGATATGCTTTAATCTTTTTCAAGCGAAAACGGTTTCCCCGCGTTTCTATATGTTATTCGTGTTAACATAAGATAAGCGCCGGTCTTTTAGTTTCCAACAATGTAATATCATATAGTATATAAATAATGAAACATAACAATTATGCTTCAAATACAATCATCGTGTAAATTGAAGAATACCTGTAAAAGTATTATGTGGTGCATAAATATTCTGCAATTAGAGTTAGTATGTGGATCATCCAAGAAATATGATAATTAATCAATGGAGAAAATCATAAATATTTGTGAATATCGCTTGGAACCTAAGAGAGAAGAAAGTAATAATTGTTATTGCTTTTTCAGGTAAGGCAGAAATATCAAATGAATATTAGATACCTAATAAATATTTGTGCTTATAGAAATCCATTTGACTAGTTGGTCATGATCCACTATGCTATTAGTAAATTGTCATGACAGTGCCTTATATATACAATCATGGAAGAATGACTTTTATGATATATCAACCAGTCGTTAATTGTTCATTGAAGTAAGCAGGTACTGGCTTTCTTGCGGATTCAAAAATCCATGTTAAGAATTATAAGAATTAAACGAAACTTTTCACTTGTAATGCCATTTCTATTGTTCTCATTTTGCATTACCGTTTCATTTCTTAACCACATAGTAGCGCACTATGTAACATTATTGTTAACCCTTAGATGTTTCTTTTAAAAGTGAGAATAAAGAATTGGAACATAAATTCTAATACCTTTACGAAAATATGAAGCATTGCTGTTATCCATGCACGTGATTTCTATATCGATCTCCAAATGTACGAAGAAAAGAATATCAATTTAATGCTACTAGACAGTAAAACTACAAACTTAAAGGGAAAGTTATACTATAAAAATAATATACAAAACATTTTATCGTACAATTGCTACTACTATGCACTGTCAAGAGTGGCAAAAAGTTTTATTCCATATAATTTGTATGTTTAGAAAACAATTGTAAATCGTAACATTTGCAAATATATCGTTTTACAGGTAAATCCTTCGTCTTACTGTTCCGTTCAGACAGGTTAACAGTGTCGTATAATCCGATTACCCAATGACATTACAAAATAATGCAAATTTTTTTTTTATCTATAATTTGTCTACTATACTTTACAAGGTAGTCAAATATTTACTTAAGCCATCAATTTTCCGAATTAAAACAAATTTGCTTTCTCCGTCGCAAAACAAACTTATATCGCGTGTGTTTAATTTAACAATTTGTCTACAAGTCCGTCCAGTTATCACATTAAAAACTGTACACACCCTCGGAAAACGAGTTACAAAATATTTCAACGCCTGTTTTATTCCGCTCGAAAGCCAATACACAATATATATATATATATATATATATATATATATATATATATATATATATATATATATATCGCTAAACTAACAAATTATAGGCATTTAAAAATATTTTAAAAAGTACGGAAATAAGAGTATCGACATATATAACGAGATGATCGTTTAAAAATGAATTTGGCGTTTCTGGCATTTGTTATTTTTTTATCAATCTTCTTGAATGACGAACGACGGCAGGTTTTTTTTCTTTTTCAATGTATATTAATGGCTGGTTCTGGATGATCACATGACTTAAAATGGCTTCACTTGCCAAAGACATTAAATACAGTTTGTATGCTGGACTAGCTTCGTATTACGACTTGAGAAAGATTTGTGCCTACAACAAGTCGTCATAGATTTAGGCGTATGCTGTAGGAAGATCACGTACATACTAAATCCTTTTAGTCTTCTTTTTATATATATTTCTAGTAAGTAAGAAATAAGCGCTACTAACACGCTGATATCGAATTTAATGCTATTTTTTCACATTCCCTTTGTATCTATAGTTACGGTGTTTTGAAAAGTGATACAACTGAAGCACTATAAAAAATTAATAAAATATATATATATGTATATATAGATATATATATATATGTATATTAATTTGAAATTTCACACGTTCTTTCTTTCACGAACCGTTCACGGGTTTAATATTTAATGCGATCTCAGCAGAAAATATTTTATATATAAAATCTACATAGAAGTACTAAGTTTAATATAAAGGTCAGTGTGATTATCTACGATGATTGGATTATGTATACGTGTTATTGTTTTGCTCCATGTCAGTTTTTCCTAACTTTCAAATAATTCTCTGTCACGTATATGTATGGAACAAATGAGACGGGCACCTGCAAGATCAACCTACAGCATTGTTTAACAGGACGCAACTAACTTTTTAAATATTCTTTAAACTCAGTAGTAGCCGCGCCCTATGGTCATGTATAGTTAATAACAGTGTGTGTCATTTCAGATGACAAAATGAGATGCAAACATGTTTCTAGAAGTCTCTCATGGAAGACATTGAAAGATCTCATCTCCGAGCATCCGACTCGAAAGATAGTATGAAGAAAACTACTACATACTGATCATCAGTAAAACAATATTAGAAGTTGAAATTTGTATGCGATTAAATTATAAAAGCTTCATTATAGTTAAACTGTCATTACTTTTCAGATTTCAAAAAAAATTAAACGTAAACATATAACATATATGCATCTTTTTTTTCTAGATAAATTTAAAATATCCGGTGGCAAGTAAAACCCCCCGCCTTTTTTCATTACGATAAAATAAGTGTGACACCGTGTAAAATCCAAGCTCGCATTTCGATTTCCATTGAGAAACACACTTGAAACATGTTTAAGTAATCTATAATCGATTTTTGTGAAGTCTTAATTGTGGCAAAAAAAAGATTGCAATTTCTTTAAGCTTCGGTAGACGCTATCAGGGAATTCTTAGGTGTATATGCTGTCGCATTTGGATCCAAGTTCGACACTGTACACCCTGGGCGGGGGCTTTCATTAGAACGTATTTTTGTAACTGCTACTCGCACTTCATTATTCAACCGAAGCTTAGATGTCGCACAGGTTGGCGCAGGACCAAACGTGTCTTGTGGCATCACAGCTAAATCTTGGGCTATTTTTGTTTTTAGCATTTCAATTTCCTTTTCTTGAGATCTAATTAAACCTGATCCAACATAAAATGTACGATGTATAATATATATCCTACAGTTTGCCTTAAGGGGTTATACACAATTGTAAAAATTGGAGAAGTAGATTTTTCAAAAATGCTTTTCTCTGAAAGAATATTCTGTAAAAGTTTTCATTCGATACGATTCAAGTTATAAAATGTAAGATTTGATGTACACGCTGTTATGAGCGCGGTTTTGTTGCGCCTTATGTTTGTTTATTAGTCATTTATCGTATATTCCTAAGCTATTTTTCCCTGTGCAAGTATATCACATAAAGTCTCAGGTCAGTTAATTCTTAGAAATAAATAAAACCAATTTTTTTAGTATTTACAAGTGTATATAACTCCTTAAAGGGGCATTCTCGTGTAACTGGTTCGAGAAATCGATTTTTTTAAAGTATAGAACCTTAAAAATTCTTTCCTAATCTTTGATACTAAAATCTATTGAAATTGGCGATGTTATGACTAGATTGCAAATGTTTTACTTACTGTCTTTAATTTCTAGCTGCCGCCTGGCTTCACCAAGTGCAGAAAATAAGTCAAGCTTTATACGCGTCTCTGCACTTAAACTGTCTTCTAAGTGAGCAGTTTTGTCTTGAAGCGCATTCAGTGCTCCAAGTAAAATTTCAGACTCTTTGTGATTCTCCTTACAACGTGAGACGTCTTTCTCCAGTACACCGCACCTGATGACAAAATCATTATGTTGTACAGATCATATTATCGAACAGACGATTAACGTGTTGGTAGCAGAATTCCAAACTTGAAGAATGTAGTAGTTAGAGTATTTGAAAACGAACAAAATGTATTACTGTAGAACATAATTCTAATTGTTGTAATCTGCTGATACGAAACATTCCTTAATTTATATGAGTGTACGCATTTCATGAACTAGAATAAATAAATCGTCTACAATTCGGGATTAATTTCAAACGACAGAGATATGTAAACAGCCTGCGCATTGTTGAAATATATCTAATTACCTTTCGTCTTTCGTTTTAAGTTCTCGTCGTAAATTTTTAAGATCTTGCTCCATTTGTGTTCTACGACTTTTACACGATTCAGTGCACTCTTGTCTGATAAGCGGCGGTGGAGGTGGTGGAATTGCAGATCGTGCTTCTTCCGCAGCTCGTCTTGCTCGTCTTTCGGAAACTAAAGTCGCTTCACAAGCTGTTCGCTGTTTTCTTTCTTCTGCGATTCTTTTCTCCAATGACGTCATCGTTTGTTTATCTGATTGACGAGCTATTACTAATCCATTTAATCTATTAAGTACACAAATATAAAAAAAATTGCGCATACATTGGAAAAATTGAAGCACTGTTTTATAAATGTGAAGAGAGTATTGTGTCTTCTAAATGTATCTTTCTATACAAATTTCGTATTCAATTTTAACTTAACGAACATGATAATTTATGATAATATTATTTTTCTCCCAGTTTGTACAATCCCATTTCAACGAATGGTGTTAAGTTTTAAATATTCATTTACTCACTTGGTTTGCAACTGATCATTGTCGTGCTGAAGTTGCTCTATGTCGTCCTTAGCTTGACGTTCTCCATTCTGTAGAGTATTTATTTGCAAACGAAGTTCCTGTTCCAGCTGTCGGCTGGATTGCAAGTCTGACTTCAAGCGCTTAATGTCAGCCTCGAGCCTGCGACACATCAGTAACCTATTTAAATGATATCAGATTACACTAAAGAAAAATATTGACAATATCTTAATGCTCTGCGATTTCGATAAGAAAGAAGGCTTTAGTGAAAAATTTCAAACCTAGGTATAGCAATTTCTTCTTTTGTCGAGTGTTTATATATATATCAGAAATAAAAAGTATGTCAAGTTCGAAGATTCATCCTAAGATTCGTTATTATACAGAAGGAGGATACAAAAAACTGAAACACTGTAATATCGCTTTTTTTGTCATAAAATAACTGAATAATACAAGCGATGTACCTTTGACAATATTCGTCTTGCTGTTTTTGTTGTTCGCTTATATTATCAACTGGGGTTTTAATCTGACGAGTTTTACGCTCACGTTGAGTATTAACAGTGGACGAGGATTCTCGACTTTCTTTAATGTTATTCCACTTGCCCGTCACAGAGCCATTGGTCTGTGACTTGACTGTGGTGTGCCCACAGTTTCCACCTTTGACAAATTTGTCTTTCTCTATTTCATTCACATCGAAATCATTCACAGATCTGTATTTTACATATTCTGTAGTTTAGTCAATTTTCCGAACACCACGAATTACATTCACAGACGCGCAGACGATTACTTACCCGACCCTGTCAATGAATTGTATGTCATTGTGTGTAACGGTGTTCCCGTTAGTATGTATAAACCTTTTGTCATTTTTATCAGACTGTGATATACTCGTTATATTATGTTTATTGTGTTGTTGTTCCTCTTGTTTCTCACCTTTGTCTAACGATTTTCTATGATTATTCTTCGTCGTAGCGGTTTGAGCTTGCGCTAGAATTTGTGAACCTATATGTAAATTACCATTTTGCATACCTACTTCCGCAGAGTTATTACTGCATCCTATAAACGCATTCAATTATCAATTATTAAACAGTACTCGATTATAAATGACTATTGCATAGGCAGAACGCAGACAGAAAGATGAAAATAAATACAAACTACCTCTGCTCTTTTCGGGACTTGGATTGTACTGTGGACAAAATTTATTAGATTGTATTTTCACGTGTTGCTCGAACGATGAGTTAACGTGCGACTGCGACTGAACTTGCTGAATTTGTTGCACTGTTGTAATTTGTTGTTCTAAAGGCAGTGCTTGCTGCAATAATTGTAGATAAAATTCGTTCTCTTTTGCCACATCTTTTTGTTTTCTCTGGTGAAAAGAAATATTAACATGTAGACATTGTATCATTGTTTCTCTATAGGATATCGGTTATAAGTTTGAATTTACTTTTACCTCTCTCATCCTATGACCGATAAAGCTTTTAAAACCAAAACCTAATGTAACTACAGGATAACCAATGCTGAAAACGAACAGTATTTTACAGTATTTTATAGTATTGATATCAGTACCTTGGAACAACATAATATTAAATGATATACAGTTTTCCCATTATTTATAGGAGAAAATAAATATATACCAATGCGCTGCAAATGGTCGACACAAATCCAAGTGGAAGGGCATATGTCGTAAGTCTCTTAATCGAACTGCTGCCTCTATGTATAGAAATAATAACCATAGCATCACAGTCGGTAGACACACACCTTTGTCTATTCAACAACAGTATTGTATTAGCATTAGTATTGTTATTTAAATATAGCCATAATATTCTTTAACATGTAGACTGGGTGATCATATTTATCATTCCCAATCCGCAGGTTAAAAAAATATTAATTTATGTTTTATAAGTTTACCTGTATGCCACACATATTGTACCCAAACGTAAGTACTGGCAGCGAAGAACAGCCAATGCACTGGTATAAAGAAGAAACAAATCATATCTGATGTAAGCGCGATACAAATAAAAAATACAGAGAAGGCCTGAAAGCATAATAATTTACGTTATTGTAAAAGTTAATTGTACATAATCGATTACGTTGGACAAAATTCTATTACGTGATCTGGTTATTACTTACCAAGCCTTGATATTTGAAAGAATCGTAAACGCTTCTGAGGAGTAGCCAAAATGGCCACAAAAATTCAAAACGGAATTCTAAAATGAAGTCTGCCAAAATTACCATGGCCCATAGTAGAAGAAATTTTAGATAAAGCAATGTACTGAAATAAAAAATGAAACTGTTACTTATCAGTATAAAAAGGTGTGTATATAAATATATATAAGAGAAATTATATTACGCGTACCAAAATAGTTTACAGTATCTACTCATAAAATATTATCAAAATATTTAATCATATTAGTGCTAGCGGTTGTTTCAAAAATCATATTGAACAATGCCAAACAGTGCGATCGTGCTGTTGTTTCTGTTTCGGTTTGATAAATGCAAAGTAGTACGATCAACATGAAATCTGAACAGCACAGTCGCGCTGCATAAAACTAAAACAGTTAGTAAAGAAACTATGAAAACGAAAGAATCATTAATTTAATGCTTAACGCTTCTAAATTTCTGGTAAGAAAAAGTACAATTGATTGTAAAATAAATTGCATTTATTTTGAAAAAATACTATGCCCTGCCACAAAGTAAAGAAAAATTATGATACATTCGATCTGGATCTAGTGCCAGTTGTAAGAATGATCGTTTATTGCATCTCTGCCAGTGATGAATACACATTTATGTTTCTATGCGACTGTGTGCTGCTTTAATAAGTGCAAACATTACAAACACATTATTTCAGAAACAACAAATGCTATGAATGCGGATTACGTACAGGTACACGAGTAAACGTAAAGAACTGAATGTGCGGTTGCATCGATAAAAGTTTAATTACATAATTATATATACAATGAGAACCGGTAACGGGTAAAAAACCGAAAACGAGCGTATTGTCGTGTACCGAACGATCTTCGTGACTGTTACTGATCGGGATTGTTTGGTATTTCGAACGGGGGTTTATAAACACGTAATGTTCTGGCTGGTTCTACGAAAACAGGCACACATGGTCAGAGTTTTGGTAAATGTCAAGTTATGTCATGCCAGCCTTTGGAAAGCGGCCGACAATCTCGCACCGACACAACGGTATCGCGGCAATTGATAAAGCTTATGGATGATCGGGGTGAACAGAGAAGCACCTGATCTCGACGGGTTCGAAGCACTCGAGAGAACTGTGCCGCGAGGGTTTTGATTATTTTGAAAATTAGCCATTTCAATGAGACATATGGCGGCGAAAAATTTACCTTCCGTAGATTCCCTCGGTGAGCTTGTTGCGTTTCAAGGGCCTCCGAAGCTTACCGCACTCGACATTTCTTCTCTTCATATTCCTCGACACTTTCACTACGACCAAAGCGACGTTATTCGCGGCGTGCAACAGAACCGAAAAAACCGCAAATTTTCTACGGACTCGCGAAAAAATCCACTGTCTCGCGCGCGACTTCTATCAGACTCTTTTGTTGTCATTCGTCTGCGGACAGATTCGAGGTTTTACAGCGGTTTACCAAGCAGCTGATTGGTCCATTGTCGGACATGGCGCTAATCACCAGCAAATATCACCTGCTGGAATATTTACTTCACGACAAGCTTTTTCACAAGTTACCACGGGTCTTTCTTTCACGTACCGACGAACAAACTCGTGTTTCACAGTGCAAATTGTTGCTCGAGATTAGTCTGGATTATAGGCTTTATCGATCGTGTGTGCTTTCGATTGTACCATAGGTCAATCGACTTGTTTCACTTACGTTCAGGGTTGCCGGGAGAATTCCCTGTTCGCGGGATTTTTCCCTTTCCCTTAGCATCTACGTCACCCCCACCAGTACCACCATTACTCCGCCTGTGCCACTACACTTACATACGTCATAATACCTCCAATGCCATCTGTATCGTCTGCACTGTGTCTGTGGCCGTCCTATTTTATTGCAGGTTATGTTTCTTCTCAAATTACTTCACCCCCGAAATGTTGTGCTTCCTTGAAAAGGGTGATTCCTGGGATCATTTCAAGTCACTTTTTCATTCTCGAAAATCTTCTTCGCGGCTTTGTTAATGAATTATACACGAAAAACATGGACCAATCAGAGCACGGTTACACCAGACGGATTCTGGCTTAGCCAATGCCAACGCCACACCAGTGTTCGGATCCGGTGCACCGATTCGCACGCGATGGCCACCAGATGGCGGCGTCTTAAGCCTCAGTAACTGAAAAATGGGGTACCTCGAGTACCCCGCAGAATTTTACAAAATTATTAGTATATACATATGAAAAGGCAAGGGGTTAAGCTACCTTTAAAACATTAGCAATTAAGTTTCAAGATGAAACACTCGTCCCGTCAATAATACCAGTACACTCCCGCCAATATAATTGCCTCAGGGCTCTGGCCACTCTGCTACCTTATTCTAGACACGGCACTGCAGAATTTAGTCGATAGTTTAGTAAAACCAATCGACTGAAAATAGTAACAGTTACTATCGATTTTGTTGATAGCAGTCGATAGTGTTCATCACTACCACATTTATCCACTGACACATGTTTATGTATTTTTGGGAATAATCATGTAAAGCTAAAGTTCGTTATTTTAAATTTATTTATAACTATTATAAAATTGTAAACAAATTATTATTAGTAATAAATTTGTAAAGCTCAATTCTTAGACCCTTCTTCCTTGAAAGCAAACTATTGATTAAATATTTTCTATTCAAGATAACAACGTTCAAAATATTTTTAAATATATCTGAAACTTCACATTGGCAGCCATAGTCGCCACATAGCTAAATGCAGCCACAGTCGCCACACATTTACCCCTTGATCTGATATTATGACCTGGCAATATATATATGCTATGGGCAATATGGCAATATGCGTTTCATTTCAGACTGTTTCAGACTCTTCTCTGCTCTTCTCCTGTCTTCTCCACCATCTTATAAACTTGTTCACAGTGTGAACTTCACACACCTTTCATTCCAGCTGATTCCCGCCTAACCTATCGGTGTGAACTGTTTGGAAACATATGTACACTTACGGGATTACATAAAATGAATTCTACAAGAGAGATTGAAAAAGATTTTGATTAAAAGATAAGGTTATTCTTATGAACTCCACTGCTGCGAAAATATCAGTAATGGCTTTTATCTATGATGTGAAAAATTCAGAAGTTCGTGGAAAAGATATCATACTTATGATAGTGGGTTTAAATACGTTTTATATGACAGTAGATCTTCTAGTAAGATTTCTTAATAATCTGTGTGACAGTTCTTCCAACAGTACTTTGCAAGATGCAATGACAGAGGTTTTAAAGGTAGACACTTTCATGATAATTTATAGTATTCATTTAATAATGTTTGCAATTATTTGTCCTTACATATACAAACTCTTTTATGAGAAGATGGAAACATTTACATTACTACTAATAATTTGGAGTGTATTCGCAATTGTGTTTACAACATACATCAATGCGAAGAAAGAAGCCGTTCCCAAGATTGATGCAATGAAAGGTCTAGACTATGGAACTGGCATGGCTTATAGTTATTATTATGGATATTTGAAACTGATACTACCTTCAACGGGAACAGCTCAAAAAGGTTTAGTCGAAAAGATTGAAAACCTTGAGGACTGCAATAATATAACAATAGCTGCCCATAAGCTATTTATTCTGATTCCTTTGTCTGCGTACATCCCACCAGATCTTAAAGAAATTTCATACCAATGGATGGAGAGCGCAGTCGAGTTAGAAGAGGAAGTACGCAACCGAGCGGGAATAAGAGGACGACGATATCGGAATAATTTATATAAAATTCATCCTGACGGTATAAAGTCAAACTCTACCCCTATTTATGTGGTAGCAGAAGGTGCTACACCCATCTTGACATTCTTCGAAGTACAGAACCACTCTCATCCTGAAACAAATCTCTACAAAAAATATGGTATAGATATTATACATAAATTTTACCAGAAATTGAAAGAGCTATTAGACAACGATCTGGAATGTAAAGATCTTTGCGAAATAATTTATTATAAGGATTATAATGACGACGGAACCAAAGTTAATGTTGCTAAAATTATATTAGAAAGGTTGACATAAAGAGTATATATTTATATAAAAATATGTATGACAAGAGAACAACTGATCAACTGATTAGAGTCAAATAATACCAAACTCAGGTATGAAAGTAAGAGCGGAGACAAAACGTTTTGTCTTTAAAGTAATTCGTACAAACACGTGAGAGGTACAGTGGAAGAAGTAATTTTAAAAAAGTTATGGAGCACTAAAAGTAACTAATTTATGCTATTTTATTAAAATAACGAGAATGTACTTGTCCAAATTGTATGCTATTCATTTTTGTAATATAGTTACGGAGCTGTATGTACAGAAATAAAGTTTTTCAATCATTCCTCGTGCATAAATCTTTACCTTCTAGGTAATCGTAAATTACAGTGTTAAATCTGAAGAATGTAAAATAAATATGACGAGGTTCAAAGTAATATGAAGTAGCTGACTGTCATGTCAAAATATTATTTATTAATAATGGTTTCATTGTCTATAGTACAATATAAAATAATTTATTATAAAATTCCTTTTTATCTTTACTGGCAAATAGAATGATGAATTGCTGTCACTGTATCAACCGTGATTAATCATTTTTAACAAAACTATTTTGAAGACTTACATCTCTAAGATCCAATAGTATATTTATACAAAAGGCTACATTACTAATACGTTTTCCTCAATTAACTTGATTATTACTATTCATATAAATGGCCCATGCAATGCGAACACATTGTAATCACAGAGTTTATTACATATCCATTTCAAACTGTTCTGCAGACTCCTCTATTGCAGGTGTGTCTGTAATAAGTTTATTAGAAAATTTATTAGAAAATTTTATGTTTTATAAATTATGTCAGTATACTGACCTCTGTTAGTTTTCACAGATGTTGTACTATTCGAAGACCTGTTTTTTAGCAATTCTGCCGGTATCGCAGATATATTCTGTGGTGGTGTTCGTGATATAGGAGAATTTTGTAAGTTCATCAAAAAGTCACGTTCATAAACTATGCGGGTACCTGTACAATTTATAGTTATATTGAAATTGACAGAATCACTGTCTGATCATTTAAAAAATCATAATCATTGTATTCTTTATACATCTCAAAGACCCGTCAGAGGTGCATAAATTATCACTACACTACAATAATAAAAATATATAAATTTATTTAGAAAAGTATAATTGATGAACTGAGTGCAGGAAAGAATTGTGTGCATGATTGTGTTTCTACATTGATCTAATAGAAATTAAATCAATATGTACTTACCAACACAAATGAATATGCATTTTCATTAAATATTTTTATTCTCCTTTCATCTGCAGCTTTTATAAAATTATAACAATAGTTGTAATTACGAAATATTTCATCAAGATTTATCTTTACTATCTATCCTACATACAATAATTCTATATTCTATGTGTTCGTTATAAAATTTCAAAATCTTTGTTTAAAATTTACAACCTCACATATTATCTTTATGAATTAAAAAAAAATTTTTTTTGGAGTTATAAATACTATTTGTCTACTTGTCCCCTAAGTAAAACTATAGCTATCCTGTTATGTAAAATTTGTACATTTGGAGTGAAAGAATGATCAATGAAAACTCTATTAATCTTTTTCAAATATTACATTTAAATTTTCATTCCTGCCATGGTAAACGAACTTTGAACTTAAGCTTACTCAAAAGCTGCCATACTCAAAACGTGTATTATAAGTTTCATTTTTCAAAATCACGTCTGCATATAGAAGTTTCAATTAATGTTATTTATATTACCCACTTCATAGATCGATTAATTACAATTCGTAGAGGATTGTCCATATAGAAAATCCATGGTATAGAATGGGGATTTTATGCATTTCTGACAGAAGTGAATAGATTAAGTACAAAAATAAAAACTCCAAAAAAGAATTAACCGGTACGGTTATATTATACTCGATTTTTCAATGGAATTGACAGAGAAAATATATATTTCCATTTAACTTTCGATTTCTCACAATTTTTATCTTATACACAAAGATCAGCAGTCTATTAATTATCGAACTATCGAACGAGATCGTATTAACAAAAACAAAATCACTGACCTCCAGGTGTCGTTGAAAAAAGTGTTCCACCAGGGGTGGACGAATAATCAGCAGGTAACTGACTAGGATCGGTGAACAATATTTTCTTCAAAGGTATGCTTTGGCTTTGTGTAGCCTGCCTTGCAATGGGTGACGCAGACATACTTGATTTTTTGATTTCTTCGCAGAGGAGAAAGAAAAACACCGAATTAATACTATCGGTTTAGACGGGAAATAAAGATTAGCGGTCTATTGACGATACGTCTATCTTGTTGACAACAGAATGTAGTGCGTAATTTCTGTAAAGCAGCACGTTCTGCGCACAGATTTCAAACTAAATAGACATGTGTTTTCGATCGTTCAAGGGTAAAAGTAAAAACAAAAATCTCCACAATAAATTTTTGCAGAAGCCCGTGCCCGCGATTTTTAAACATACGTACATACATACAATGTTATTCTAACCTTGAACAAACGATAAACGTAAACGTAAACTAAGCAAACAAACCTTCACACGCGCACTAGAATTTCGTGACTCGTTAACACCACGCGATAAGTAATTGTTTTATATAATTTCACTTCGCCTCCCTCTCCAACTTCTCAGAAACTATGGAAATGTTCTGAAAGCGTTTTTAGCGACGTCTATGAAACGATCCGAGAACAAACTTGTTGAAGCTTGGCAACTCCTTTGTTCAAAGGATTTCATATTCAAACATGCACTTCGATCGCAACCTCTTCTTTATAATAATTTAAATTATTATGGAGAGATTTTGCTGGTTTTGATTTGTTTTAGAAATTTTTAAAAAATTAAATTAAAAAAAAGGGTTTTTAAAAAAACTCTTCGACGAGGGTTTTTATTAAAATAGTGTTTCTCTTTTGTAAGGGTACTTTAATAAAATCTGTCTAGAGCAATGAAAATGATAGATTATGTGAAAAGAAAATACTTCGTTGATTATTTCATCAGTAGTTATTGAATTTATACACATTTCCATTATTACAAAATTGTCACCATTAAAATGTATTATAATACAAATATATATTAACTTATTTGAAAGGATACATCTTTTGTTTACACATAATGATTATGAAAATAAATTGATAAATCAGTGTTATCGCTTACATTAGATTCGTCAGGACAAACAAAATTAGATTCGATTATGGTATTTTAATGTACAATCTTCAGTATGCCAAATATAATATAATCTATAAATGAGGAGATATGTATATTGCAAAAGTTGAACGTACTATTTCACGACTGAAAGCTAACAGAACGAATAAAGAAAAGATTATGTCTGTACAAATACATGCTGATGTTAACTGCTCAAATGCATAGCAGAGGTATTTCTATCTGAATAGTCTTCCTAAATTATTGTTTTATAAATCACTGTACTTCATTACAAATAAATCGCGTATATAGTTACAGATACTTTAAACGTGTATTCATTCAATATATAAACTTCACATTTAAAAGTATATATATATACTTTTTATAATTATATATAATCGCTAATATCGAGATACATTTTAATCCGCTGTACAGAATGGTAAGGTGAACAGATGTTGCATGTATTTGAAATGAAGAATGCGAAGCAACGAAGCAATGAATATACTTATAAATAATAATTTGTTAGTTCAATTTGATCACTGACATTTTTTACAATTTTTTACCAATTTAAATAATAGCTTGTAATATTTGTTTGATTTTATATTGAATAGTTTTTGTAAATTCCTGTTCATTGCTTCCTGTTCGAGAGAAGCTACTCCAACTTTCGAAAACCATGATACGATGAAATCATTACTACGTAATTATAATTTTTAATTAAATTTTTAAAACGAAAGTTCTCACATTACACACGTCCGAAACATTTTCAAGTTTTGTTTTTATTTCTAGCGAGACACAAAGATGTAAAACTAATAAGATAGAAAGTACTTTCATAGCTTTTTATTGACAAGATATAAAATGATTATATGAAAGGTTCCATGATTATTTAAGAATAAATTATGCAAGCATATATAAATAATAAATGGATATTTATATATTGCTGATAGCCTGCACAAAATGCAGGAAACTAGAAAGGTAATCGATTTACAAAACTTCTATTCGAAATTTGGTCTTTATTTTCCAAAAATATCTCCCTCATTTCTGGACTGCTCAAAATTGCCTGCAAATACAAATAAAAAACTGTGAGAACTTCTTGAGTAATGTACACAGTTCATAGAACTTGTTCCCGACTTGATCTGGTGATAACACTTTACTCAAATTCGATATTTATTATATACACCGTGTGTACTTCCCTAAAAATTAATTCCATTCTTTTCCAAAGAGTTTTATGTAATTATTATTTTAATATGGGAACATCATAATGTTCCCAGCGAACCGCGCGCGCGTGTATTCGAGCGTAATCAATGAATGTAATAACAAAAACCACAATTAAAAGGTCAAACACTTTATTTTTCTTAATGAAGGTATGTACGTGGGATTTGGGATATACAAAAAATTCATGTCGTCTAAGTCTGAATTGTACATCTCCTTCGGCAACGCTTGTGATTAAAGTATCCCTTCCAATACCCAACTAAACCTCTGCCTAGACGAACACGTTGCAATCGCGGTGGTAGGATTGTTGAAGAAGGTCCACAGAACATGGAATGAATCATCCAATTTGAGAGGGCGCGTAGAAGAAACGGCGAAACAATAAGATGACTCAAGACAAAATACTTGAAGTTCATAATTAAATTTGGACACAAAAGGGGGGGATAATACGGCGGTTGCATCTAGACAATAGAAAGTCTCGGAAGGGTAGTAGCAAAGAGGTGAAAAACAACCGAACTGGGTGAAATGCCTGACTCCACACTTTTTTCTTTTTTATCACCTTGCGCTAGTAACAATCGCGAGGATTGTATATTTGTATTATTATTATTATGATTAAATCCACAAATTCGTTCTGCGAAATTGCGAGGACTTTTAGTTTCTGCGACAGTAATAGAGGGGTAGTACCAGGAATATTAATAGAAGTTTTATATATATATATGTATATATATATAGATCTCTATGTATATATATATATATATATACACACGAGATAGAAATAGTAGCAGGAAATGGAGGAATAAATACAGAATGAGAAGAAAAAAGCGTAAGAGTATACACACCAGTTAACGGTAATATAACAGCGGTACGAGCGAAGAGTGGTAGAAACAGTAGTATGATATATAATTTATATGTATATATATATATCTGTACTGATAATTGTAATAATTATTATATGTAATATTACTAATTTTTCTAGGGTAGCGAATAACTATTCCTGTAATCTACTGTTATAAAATGAAATTGAGACGAGAACGTTGGAATATTTTGGTAAATCGCGTTTACATAAGCGATTGTAATTCACCAACTCACTCTATATATACTCACACACCATGAGAGATCAGCTGAGAGCTCCGTATTTCACTTACTTTTATTTCTTTTTTTGTAATTATAATGAATTATAGCCAATAGTCAGATTTAGATTAAATCTGCAACATTCATTGGCATTTCATCAATGCGAGTGTTATAGAATTGTTCAATATCTTTTAAGGCCCGTTTGTCGTCTTCTGTCACGAAGTTAATAGCCACTCCTTTACGACCAAAACGACCACCTCGGCCGATTCTGTAACATAATTTCAAATTATTTTATTTCCGAATTATTCACGATACATAGACACTTTAACTATAATATTTCTATCTCCGTAACTTTATAAATTACGGATCGGAAGTGTACACTCACCTGTGAATATAATTTTCACGATTGGAAGGTAAATCGTAGTTGATGACAAGCGAAACCTGTTGAACATCAATACCACGTGCTAAAAGATCGGTAGTGATGAGGACACGAGATGAGCCAGTTCTAAATTGCCTCATGATCAGGTCTCGTTCTTTCTGCTCCATATCTCCATGCATAGCGGATACAGTGAAATCACGGCTGCGCATGTTATCCGTTAGCCAATCTACTTTGCGTCGTGTATTGCAGAAAATAACTGCCTGGGTAATACTCAATGTATCATACAAATCGCAGAGAGTTTCGAATTTCCATTCTTCACGCTCAACGTTCACGAAGAACTGCTTGATACCTTCCAGCGTGAGCTCTTCTTTTTTAACCAGGATTTGAATTGGACTGCGCATAAAACATTGAGACACATCCAACACATCATTTGGCATTGTAGCAGACAGCAAAATAACCTGGAAAACAACGATTTCATATTTTTCGTTAGAATTCGTAATTTCATTTCAAATACGGAACATTTCGAATGCTTGTAATATGTTTTCATAAAACAAGCGTATCGTACAAACTCGACGTACCTGCACTTCATGAGGTAATAATTTAAATACATCATGAATCTGTTCTTTGAAACCACGCGAAAGCATTTCATCAGCTTCATCCAGAACGAACAGTTTGATATTGTTGGTGCGTAGCGCACGTCGGTTAATCATATCGAAGACCCTGCCAGGTGTTCCGACCACTATATGAACACCCTGATCGAGTTTCCGCATGTCTTCACGTACATTGGTACCGCCAATGCATGCATGACATTCGGCATGCATAAAATCTCCCAAAGCAATAACGACCTTTTGGATCTAAAAAAAGAAGATACCAAAATAATTGTATGATTCAATTCTATTTTACATCAATTTCTTGTGATTCTGGTAGAAATCTTTTACTTTCCGTAAAGACACTTACTTGTTGAGCCAGCTCACGAGTTGGGGCTAAAATCAAGGCTTGACATTCCTTAACGTTGGTGTCAATTTGTTGCAAGATGGAGATAGAAAATGTTGCAGTTTTTCCAGTTCCTGTTTAAACATTGCACAAAGACGAATCGATGTTAACGAAGTTCTACTGCACACAACAGACAAATGACAAATACTTGTTGCTAACAATTTACCTGATTGTGCCTGTGCAATGACGTCATGTCCACTAATGCACGGCAAAATCGCACGTTGTTGAATTGCAGATGGTTTTTCAAACCCATAAGCATAAATACCACGGAGGAGCTCTTCTTTCAAGTTCATTTCATCGAAGTTGTCGACCACCTAATTTGTATGCAACAACGATTAGAAAATTGTAATTAGTCCACTATTCAACAAAAACAAACTGACGCGTTGACTGTCATTGTGGTCATAGCCGATGGGTGTAACCGAACAATAAAAATGCACGCAGTTCGCGAACAATGAATTTTCCAACCATTTTGTATTTCATTTACTCCATTTTCCTATAAATGCATAAAGATCTGCAGTCTATATACGATGTGATTCTAATACAACCTTGATACGCTTGGCAGTCAATGTATTCAATTCGACTGTAATTAGTACTAGATTATAGCTTTAAAATGATAATTGTAAATGCTAACATATTTCATTATAAACTGATATAAACATACATTTATATGATGCGACTCAAATACCGGTTTGATACGCTTAGCAGTACACATATTTAATTCAACTGTAATTAATACTGGAATATTGCTTTAAAATGAATAGTGTAAATGCAAATGTGTCACTTTTTTCAGTATTATAAATTGAAATAAACATAGATTTATATGGTGTGATTCTAATATGGCCTTAATTCACTTGGCAGTGAACATACTCAATTCGACTGTAATTACTATTAGAATATAGTTTTAAAATAATAATTGAATATTTTTGTTTTCAGTATTGTAAACTGGAATGAATATAGATTCTAATACACCCTCGATACGCTCGACAGTCAACATATATAATTTGAACGAACAACCATCGGCTTTACACAATCACATTGAATAATACAATTATTAACTTACGAGATCCCAGTTGGTCTCGATGATCCCACCCGGGTCCATGCCAGAGGGACCATCGTACGACGATTGTTCACTTTCACTAGGACCATTTTTGGAGTCTCCTTGCCATTGATCATCATTTCTGAAAAACAAGCGGAACGATGCATTAGGATTTCGAATGCTTCTCAATGTCAAAGTATCTGTGCATGTGTGTCACCATCTACAATTCTAAAAAAGTTTTACTCTCATATCAGTTATATTCTTCGAAAAAGAAGACAAGGATAATTAAATTGCAATTTTTAACGGTATTATCTATTCCACCTCGATTGAATCGATAACGCTGAAATGAAAATTCTGATGCTATCATTTCAGTTTTCTATCTTAACGGAAAATAAAAATAAATAGAAGAGCATTTAAATCGAGCAACCAATCGTAAAAATGTCAATGATGACGTACACGTGTAACAGTCGCAGCTACAAAAGAACCGTTAAATAGCTATGATAATGATTTTATTGATGACTTGATGGATGCGTTGACAGTGACTCACGCGAAAGCATGCCCGCAGAACAGGTAAGGCGCGTTTTAATTAGGAAGACATCGTATCGATGATTTTCCACGGTGTTTCACGGGATACAGTGATCCGATCGACGTTTTCTCATCGGATTTTCCGAGAAATTCATTTTTTTATTACGTAATTGCGGGGGTAAAGTAAAACGTGTTTGCGTGTCGTGCTAACATGCTGGTTTTTCCCCGAGAATCAAGTTCAAAATACAGGAAAAACGCGGCGAGAATCGACTGGCGTCAATAATTTCGATCGCCACAAATTTCGCGGGATAGAAGGTTAGGAAACTTGCTCTCAACGAGAGATTGATATTAAATTTATGAACAATGTGACAAAAACGAATGCACGCCATGTTGTCAGTCTCATGTCCATGAATTCGTCGATTGCGGCACTATTTTCTTGAATATTCCCGAACCGCGAACGTCCGATTTTGCAGAACAGAGAATCCGATGGAACACGGGGTGGACGAAAAATTCGCAGAACGCAAAAAAGGCAAACACCGTTGGCGATTACGCGAGAAAAACCGAACTTACCTTCGCTCAGACGTATGCGACATGTTCCACTCGCGCTGGGTCGACGGAAAGGACGAGTTCCTATTGCGTCACAAGGAATATTCTTACGAATGCCGTGGAATGGCGCTGCGATCGCTCTTCAAAATTTTACTAATCTTTCGAAGTGTTTTAACTTGTTTAATGTATTCGAAACAGTACTGAAACTGTTCAAGATACGCGGTTTTAATACTCCGCGGCTTGTTTCTAACAATTTATTCAATCCTCGATTATTTTTCGCCGCGAATGCTCATTGCGCATAAGGGAAGTGCGTCAATTACCCACAATCCCCCGTAACTATAAGTGAGGTTGCGCGAGGGAAATACGAATATATTGTCAAGCCAGGTACGAAAGTTTCTATTATCGGTTCTACTAATTAGTTTCATTCCATTCCAATTTGTTGAACAATAAATTAGCTTAAAATTTACTTCCAATTATTATGCGCGTTCAGCGTAAACAATAGAATTTTAAATATAGCGTCGAAACGCGAACTGATCAGATAAAAATAATATTAGTACAATATAGATTTGTTATAAGATAGAACCTATATAACCGTAGAAAATAATTTATTAATTCCGATAAATGGTAATTTCGTAAATTAGAAAGATGAAAATAGGATAAGCCAAAAACTGCTATGGAGATTGAATGACGAGTATGCACCGTAAATACTTTTCGCTTTTTATTAAAACGTTTTAACAAAAATATATGCGCATGATTGGCCACATGTGCGATGAATTTATATTTAAATCAATGTACATACAGTCGTAATAACATTCGGATACTCTTAAAAAGACGATAACAAATTGAGTATAGTTACTCTATAATGTAATTCTTAATATAATGTAAGTTTACTGTTCCTTAGCACATACATAGTATGTGATCAATGGAACCGTTACATTTATAGAAAAAAGGAGAAAAGAGTATTACATGAAAGCACATGATAGAATTAAGAATAATACTGCGATAGGGAAAATAATGTAAACACCCATTCGTGGATGACAGACGGATAGAAGCAGAGTACTATCATCTATTTCATATTCAACACCATCCTTGGTTGGTACTTCGACTATCACTCTATCGGAAGAGAGTAGATTGACTGGAAAGGAACATTTGGTTTGATTCACGCAAGACTTTGTTATGTTTTCGTACTGAAGAATGGGTTTATAAATATCGAACACCGCGTGTATGTCGTTCGAAACAATATCATTATCGCTGTAAAAGATATAGTAATAGTAACCAGATTCTACAATGTTCTGGATTGTTTGCATATGTTTTGTGCTGAGCAGATAAGTGACATTAGTGCACTGCTCGGACGGTGCGAATTCTTGCGCAATTAAAATAGAACCGCCGTAACATTTGAACAAGCCATTTTCGAAGCTGGACACGGAAGAAGCGTCGTCGATGTTTGTCGCATTCATAACAGCGTTTCCGCCATGTTTAACACCTTGATCAAGTAAAAACGGTGGCTTAATAAGGTCCGGACTTCTCTTGACTTTTTTATTTAACATCGTATTTCCCATCCCTGTATACTTTTCAAGATCATTCGCACCGTGTCTTTCTAAATTGTCTTTTATATTACTTTCTTCTAGCATATTTTTCCGTTTCTCCTTCGCAGTTGTAGAGTACTGCCTCTTTCTCGCATGCCTCAATCTTCTTGTACTATACGCAGTATTCTTTTTATGAATAGATTCCTTCGAATCTATCCCACGAACTTCTTTGTTATACAATATATTTTTTTTTACGTGCTCGCGAAAGTTATCGAGATCCTTGTCTTCGTTCGCAGGTTCCACAGTGGCGTTACGTGGAAATTTGTTTTTCGCGCTTGTTAATAAACCGTTGATTTTTGTTAAATCTGTCTGGGAAGTAGCATCTTCATTGTCCGATTTAAATACCACTTTAACTTGATCCTGTGCTTCCGGCATGAATATACCCTTTATAATTTGGTCCTCGTGATTATGCTCTAACATACCGCATGTTCGAAGATTACGTTCTCCTTTGACAAGTAGTATCGAAGCTCCTTCGAACCTGCGTGAAAATTGATTCTATATTGAAAGATGAGCATCTTAGAATAAGGAATAGTAGAAGGCATCTTTAATATCTAATGGAATTTATAAATTTGTACCTTGAGCATACCGTAAGCGCTACGCTTGCTCCTTGCAAGAGATAAAATCCCCAATATTCTAAAGTGTCATCTGGAATCGACATGCTCTTTTTAAGACGTATGTGTTTCTTATAAGAAGTTATTTCCGGTTTTTGCGACACTTGAAACGCATTAAAGGTTCTATTCATTTGTATGGTGTGTTCCTGTATAAATGACAATAACGTTATTCAAGAAAGTAAACAAGTTCTTGCATATACAACATTGAATCAAGAGTGCTGTATAATCTATATTAGAAAAACTACGAATTAGGTCAATCCTAAGACCACAATTCGAAGATTCTTAAATCTCTTGTGAAAGCATAAGCTAAGTATGTAGTAAAAATGTTTTTATAGCATTGGAAAATTTAAAAGTTTACGGGAATGCTTTTAGAAAAGCGGACATTTTAAAATTGACGAAATGAAAATTGTTTGACGTGAATACCGCATTGCAATAACAGTTTTGGAGGATATACCTGGCTTACCCTTCTTATACGATGTACTTATTTACCTAGGGGACCATCATAAATCATTGCAAAAACCCACTCTTCGTCAAGGATAGTAATTGTTGGAAATATTTCGTATAACTATATAGGTAAGTTTATTGTCTAACGGAATGGCAGGTATAGCCGCTTAGCCTGGCTTACCCTCTTATATAGTGTACTTATATATTTACCTTGGCGACTATCATAAATCACTGGGAAAATCCATTCGCCGTCAAGAATAGTAATTGTTGGAAATATTTCGCATACATAGGTATATAAGTACATTGTCTAAGGGAAAAGCAGGTACAGCCGCTGCTGTCCGTAGCGCGCTGGCTAACCAAAACGGTTTATTGCAGTGCAGCTTTTACTTGAAATAATGTTCATATCGTCACTAAAATTTCCGATTTATATCTATCTATATCCTCATTTCTTTTCAAATTTTCTTCTGCTATAGAAACGTTACATTCGTTTAAAACATCTGCAAACTAAGTGGTGAACTACCCTTAGTGAACTAATAGTAACAAACATAGATCTGCGAAACATATATTAAAATTATTAATTAAAAGAAATGCTTTTTTATTTTTGCATGCAACCTTGTAAATTGTAATTTTTGGAAAATCTGTTTTGCAGGTCATTTAGTAAACCAATGCTTCTATATAATTGATGTTAAAACAATCAGGTCGTTTGGTACAATCATAAACAAGTTATTCTATTTTAAAAGGTGTGCGAACACTTTGTACACTGTATGTTTAATAGGTTGAAAATAATATAGTAGTATGTTTAAATTCATGGAATTTTTTTACTGTCAAAAATTAGACCTACCCATTTTTATGATAAAGCATAAAATCTGCAGTCTAGTTATTAGTGTTTGAAAGATGTTCGCTTAATTTCATCCTCGACTATACATTGTCTATAAACTTTATCTACGCTGTTCTTTTATATGAAAAAGGTGTACTCTCTTCATACAAAGTACAAATTCTTGTATATATAGTAATAATAATGACTTACAAGGAAAAATTTTCAACAGAGAAATTCAGAAAATTGTAAAACTTTGAAGATCTGAATTTTTTAGTTGGAGATCTTCCCTTATAACAGTGTTACTTGCCAAACATGAGATCATAGATAAGTGAAAGATTCTTACAGAACAAAATACTGAGGAAATTCCATCAGTGATTTCCAAGATATCAGATTCAGTCACAGTATATGCAACATTGGCATAGAAGTTATGTCGTAGGTACAGCGGTATAATAAGAAGTATAACTGGTAATATCGTTGTTAATATGCAGAAAACTAATATCCTTCTGATACCGTGCATATTTACCTAAAATCATGAAACAGATGTTAAAAGTATGAATAAATAAACAAATAAATAATATATACATACAAACAATTATATCTAGACATATCATTAAATAATTACTTATGTTGTAACATATATTTCACTTCCTCTTTATTCAAGCAAAATCCATAACAAGATTATAAACATTATCCCAAATGAAATGATTGAAATGTATACGTAAATTGTTATGGTAAAAATGAAGGAAAAGTGATTATAATATATTAAGTACAAAATTAGTAACCATTTTTTACTAAAACGATCATTTTGAACATTAGACAATACAGATGGAATGCAAAGTGACAAATGTAAATAATACATACTGTGCGACAAGATAAGCAGATACGTTCGTCATTTGTTTTCTATTGAAATGACGTTCAAATAAGTTATCTAAGAAAAGTGTTGTAGTCGAAGACTATTATGTTTTAAAGATGCATAGAAAAGTAATAATTATTAAACGATTAATTAATTATTCTATGTAAAATGTTAATTCACAGTATCGAGATTACATTAAACAAATAATACGATTTTTATAACAAAACAAAATTATTTTACGGCAAGAGAGGTTAGAGGTTTTGCAATGATAAAAGACGTACATAAGTACATAAACTGAAGTGCGATTGTTCGTACACTCACACTGATAATTTAATCTTAGAAACATGTTCGATGCAATATCAGACAGCGGCGAGAAGAGACAGGTCCTCTTTCCTAAGCGCATTTTAATCACGCGATGCGCATGAATGATGCGTGGAAATGAATGTATACATTCATAAATATAGGTACAAAACAGTTTCAAACGTTTACCAATACTGGCACACATAGTCCATTAATTTTGGCTTGTAGGCATAACCTTGTTCAACTTGATACTATATCATATTAATTTATGTATATATCTTGCAGAAAATTATGGTAAATTACTAAATTTATTAATTCATCAAACGAAATCCTATTACACAATAAACTATATTATGTCTACAATTTTCAAATGGAAGGATATAAACATCTAAGGGCTGATACAACTACTTAACAAATTACACTGTGTACCCACAATTATTTTTTATTCTAAGAACATACAAAACTTATATGTATCGAGAAGAAAAAATTGCGGAAGTTTGGCTGCTTCATAGAAATCGCTTCAGTTCAAAAATAATTTTGTCTAACTATTGTTATGTTACTTTCTGTAACTATTCAAAAATAGTTTCTTTTTCTGTTGAAATTTATGAAATAATTTGATTCTTTCATGTTCACTGTCAAGCTGTGGAAAAAAGCAAAATATTTTGTTTGATCAACTCTATATAATTAATTGTTGTGAATGAATATATAATACACACTATTCAGAAGCCCTCGGTTAAATTAATTTTTGCTATTGCGTGATAGTATCCATTGCTACTGATTTCGTGTAGCTGCGATATATGAATCTGTTTCAACACTGTTTCTCCGAAGCAAGTATTTTCATGGACCTGCAATATGGCAAGATATTAGAATTTCACATTTGTATATACGTATCATGATTATAAATAGACTGTGGATTTTTATGCATTTATGGCTTCTGAAGATATTGAAAAAATGCTAGAATATAAAATTCCATAGAATTTAGTACAATTTTTACTTATTTCAGAACTACAAAGACTACTGCTACTGAAAATAATGCAGCGGTCTAATTATAAATAGATAATATATATTTACTTTGATTATCTCCGTTCCATCAAATGTTGGGAAAGGTACTTTCACTTTGAAATTTTTTTCTTCAGTTATTTTGTTCCTTGTGTTCATAAGCGTCACATGTAACTTAACACTTTCCCTGTATTTTTCTATTAAACCTAAACAATATGTCTCCCATTGTATACAGTAATAGCTTATTATCAGAGGTGTGCGAGAACCGGAAGATGTTGGGTCAGAATTTTAATCTAAATTATCAGGTTATTATTTTATTAGCCGACATTTTCAGGTTCTAGCACACTTCTACCTATTATTGAAAGATTTATGTATATTTATTTTTACCTATGCTAGCGTAATAATTATAAATTTCATCTGTTATTTCTTGTAGAACATTATTCGAATCAGTTATTTTTGCGTACAGAACCTTGATCTCTTCAGGATCATCATTCATCATTGTAATTCCTTGCAAGCATATGGAAATTTGACCATATTTTTTCATTGCAGGCCTATAGTTGTAATTTTTAAAAATGATTAATCTTCGAAAGATATTTAAAATTTTAATGATCGCACAAAACTTGACTTACATTACAATATTCTCTTTACAATAATCTAGGGCTTTAATAGCTTGTTCTTTTTCTACATCATCGAATAATTTTAACATCCCAATGGTCACATGTAGTTTACTCGGTGTCTGAAAGATTGTTTCATCTATACCTCTAGATGTTTTCTCTGAGTTTGCGAGTATATCATTCTTAAATTCATTAAATTTCATCATTATATGGTCTTCATTCAATGGTATAGATAAAAAATGTGTATAAGGGTGTTTTTTCCTTGCTGCTGCTATTAATAGATCTATTCTACGGCGTGCGCTTATTACTCCCTTATGATAGAATCCAATTATCACTGTAAAATAATTAGAAAATACATATGTAAACAAACTCTCCATCAGAATTGTACAATGGTTATAACTAAACTGTGGATCTTCATGCATTTATGAAGAAATTGGTTGAGTCAAATATGAAACAGTAAAAGATTTAAAAAATTCAAGAATGGTATAATGTTGCTTTTAATGTAACAAAGTGGGTAAGAGGTGAAATCAATTTTTACGTTATTCGTTTTTTCCACAATCAATGCAAAACATTTTTATTTTTATAAAGATCTGCAGTTTAGATTACATATTTTTAAATATTTGTTATTGTTCAAGGTAGAATATATTCATGTATGTAAGTTGTTTTAGTTTTTCATATGGAAGTCGAACAAAATTATATGAAAAACACATGTGGCATAATGCAGTTGAAAAATTATAATTAGTTACAAAATGTTACAAAAATATTTACCAATATCACCGTCCTGACCTACTTTTGGGATTTGTATTGTTGTTTTGGTCTCGGCTTCAATTTTTTTACGCGTCAAGTGTTTAGCACCAATTATGAATGGGAAAAATGATCTAAAATATCGTAACATACATTAATATTAGCGTATCAGTTTTTCTTATAATATATTAAAATTAAACTTACTTTGCTACAGAAAAAGTATGCTTGTATCTTGACGACCCGAATGAGACAATCTCAATATCAGTGTCGTCAAATTCTTCCCCATCTTCAATGTCAAGGTCGTCATCCTCAACGTATGGAGTAGTAGCATGATCGCTGGAATTTCTCTTCCCAAAGTGTCTGTAACACCGACCGTCTACCCAAACTAAGTCTGGCTTTAGAACATTCATTATTTAACAAATTATTAGTATATAAACGATTCACAATAGTTTCCATACAACTATAGAAGTTGCACACTACAAATGTATAGTAGTTATCAGCTCTCTGGTACTATGACGTACAGCTCTGCAATAACAGGTTTCAACGCAGTTTTATCATTGCACACTCATATTATTATGACGCTATCTATTTCACAGATAACAATCTTCTTTTTTTCCCTCATTGATTCACGTACATTGACATCATTAGCCTGAAGTAGCAAGTGACAATGTAACCTAAGTTCCTCTAATTTGGCATCGCAATTACCGCCTGGCGGGTTTGAACAGTTTAAATTGCGATTTCAGATCTATTCAGATCACTGCTGCGTCGACTTTCACTACTTGTCCACAGCGCACACATGGTATTCTAATGCATGGTATATATTTAGCAGAGTTCATCGGGTGTGTAACATAAATCATAATCTCCATGTCTCCATGCCTCAGACTCAGAAGCTGTCCCTCGGTCCCTCGAGGCCGTGAAGTCACACCAGAACCGAAAACTTTCCGGAAAGAATCGGAATTCCTTTCGAATTTCTGCTTCATCGTTTATTTATAATTAATAAATAAACATATTCAAATAGTAAATGAAGATACGGCGGTAAACATAGATTTCATTTTATTTAAAATCGTACATTGTTTTCGGTTTAAAAATCATGCATCACAGAATGAATTTTTGTACCATGTAGAAGAAATTTTTAAGAATATAGAAAGTAATTTTATGGGTGTATTTACTGTCTTTTTCCAGATCACTTGTTCTTCGTTTTTTTTCTATATGTATATGAAACAATTTAGCGATTGAAACTTATTTTTACGAGACAGTTAAAAAATCTTTTACAGTATTATATTATTTACAATATACGAAAGTTTAGTTATGATGTTTAACAATAGAGTAAAAATGAATATTCCTCGTGAAACCAATGCAAGGGATGAAGGTCAATATCTAAGTTAACTATGCAGGATGTACATATACATAATAGCAAGACATAAAATGCAATTCTTTTTTTTCATTAAGAAAAGATTAACAGACATATTATTCTATACTAAATGAAAATATTAAGTTTATATATTGATTGCGTACAGTTAGAAATTTAATAATTTCTTAATGGCTAAATTATCAGAATGTTTCTGAAGCATGTACAAATTCACCTATATTACAATAATAATAATTACAAATATATCTACAATATGGGCATTAGTTCAATATATTTCTACTAGATATATTACAATATTCAAGGTAAAGGATTCACGTAATAAATAACAATTTCACGTTATAAGTTACATAATTAATCGTCGTCTGTACTTTTCTGGTATACTGCACCAAACTTATTCATATACTTACGTACAAAATCTTTAGCTTTATGTTTAACATTTTCATTACATTGTAATTCATCGACGCTCTTACAATGTTTCAACTCTTTTGCAAGTACAAAATGTGTTAGCTGAAACAATAAATGAAATTTCCAATTAATACAAGTCTAATATTATCTTTTGTATATTAACTCCAGTAACTCTATTCAGAGCGTACCTTTCTTGCAAGATGTTTGAAATCTTCGGTGTTAGTTATTCTACCTTGTTTACAATCGTTCTTTCTGTACGGATTCAAAAAGTGTACCATCACGTTCGCCATATTTATCCTGAAAGTATCTTTGATCTTCCTTTCCGACATCGTCGATAGATCCGTTGAAGGTGATTGCAATTTATTTAAGCTATGACGCGAATGCGATTTCGATTTGTTGCTACGTCTATGTCTTCGTATTTTATCGACATGCTCCTTGAACTTTGCCCTCTCCTTTTGACGGCGTAACTTCTCTTTAATACCCTTGTGCGTTTTGTGGTCTACGCGATCTTCTTCTCTGCGTGGCTGTAAAACGTAGCAAGTAATAATAAGTGCAAATAACTTAACGTACAAAAGAAAAATTTAAAATATGTCTAAAGAAACGTTTATACTCAACGTACACTGATAATCCTTTCTTGAACCAAACCCTCTCGTCGTTTTTTCCCCTCGGGGACAGTCACTATGCTTCCGGCCGCATTCTGAACACAAGCTTTTTTCGATACATTATGTTTAGATTCATTTAACGATTTCTCAAGTAAAGTGTTATTTAACTCTAACTCTTCAGATTTCTGATCCTCGTTGTTATCATCTTCAATGTCTTCCTCGTCTTCGTTCGACGAGCTAGAGTCCTCGCTGGACTCTGAAGACGAGGAGGAGTCCGGTTGAACTCCAATGTGGTCCGGCGGCGGCGGCAGCCATTGTGACACTCGTTCTTTCACGTGATAGTAGTATGTTCTACCTCTAGCGTCGGTCGCACTCTTCCACTTCGGTGGTAGATCTATGGCAGGTATTTCCGGTTGCGGTGATTTGAACGATTTCGCGGAGAACTGCTGATCCGATTGCTTTTCAACGTGATCGTAAAGGGGCTGTGTTTGAATGGCTACGGGCGGCGTACCACTATGAACTATATTATTAGACAGTGGCAATTGACTCTCGGGATATTGTTGGTGACAGTGAGGTAGTAAAGAATAGGCTGTTGTGGTTTGATTGAAGACAGGCGTTTGGCTTAACGTATACACCACCGGAGGTACACCAGAAGGTATGCTGCTAGACATACCAGGCGATATTTCAGAAGAGATCGACGGCGGTAGAACATGCGAGTTTTGCGGTGGTATTGTCGTTTGAGTATGTCCAGATACTGATTGGGGCCCCCCTACGTAGACCGGAGTGCACTGCTGACTCATCTCTCCTTCTGTAATAACAAATATCTAATGTATATAATATTCCATTACAGTAAAGCGACGCAAAGTTGTGTAACGACCTGACAAAAGCAATAGCAAAAGATTATGAACATTCTACACGTAAATTTTTCACTGCAAAATTCGATTTAAAAAAAAAATAGAAGCTTCATGGATCCGAGAAGTACGATTTTACGTTGAATAATCCAGAATAAAGTAACACGTACCCTGCGTAGTGTAATGCTGCCACTGCCCAAGCGATGGGTTATAAAACATCGGGTACCCTGTTTGAGGATCCACCATAGCAGTCGTATGAGGGTCTATACCTAACGCCAAACATCTATTCTCGTGATCTTGCCATGATTCCTGTTGCTGACGACGCTGGCGTTCTTCTTCTTCTTTAGCGACCTTCATAGCGAACAGTTGTCTGCGCTCGTACTTCGTCATTCGTGGAATAGGAACTAAACTACTTCTCTCTTCTACTCGTTTGTCCTTCGTTCGAGTGTACTCAGATTCTGGAGATTCCCGCCCTCGTCTTCGGTCACTGCGTTTTTCCGGTTCGTTCCTTCCATATCTGTCAGACCTATGTCTACAAAATAATAATCATGAAGGCATGGAAGAAAGAAAATTCATTAACAGATAGCGGATCTTTATGCAAAATGAACATTTTCTACCTGATTTGCAACAAACTGGAGTGAAATGGAAATTTATTTTCTTTCTAAATACGTTCAATAGGTTCAAAAAATAATAGAGCAGTATTTTTGAATTCTTCTAATATCTTTACCGTTTTAAATTAAACCTACTGATTTTAGTCATAGATGCATAAAATCCACAATTTTCGATCTTTATCTCTGTTTATACCTGTCATATGATGTCCCCCTTTTTTCTTCCTTCTCTAGTTCTTCTCTGTACCCACGATCTAGAAATGAAATACATGTTGATTTCACATTGAAGAAGTGTATGCACATGAAATTAATATTATAATGACATTACCGGCTTCTCTTTCGTGCTCTTTCATCTGTTCGATTCTCTCCTTCTTAGGTATTCGAAAAACTTCCTTCAAGTTTGACCACTCGGCCAGAAGATTTAAAGCTACATCAGGTATAAAATTTTGATCCGCATTGTCCGATTTCACTTCGCCAATCGCTATACAATTCTCCACATTACCGTCGCTCTTCTCGGTATCGTTCAATTGATAGGAACTCTTTTTTTCGCTACTGTCATAGCCGAGCTGCAATTCTTCGGTAACTAATTTTGATTTTCCCTGGTCGTCTTCCGGAGAGTCTCCGTTCGGTGAGAAATACAAACGTTTCGACCATTTTTCTACTACATTGTAGATCTTACTGTCCATCAGCATCGTCTTGTTCGGAATCGGAAGTGTGTTCAGTGTTTTCAAAACTTCTAATCGGAACTGTTGCGCCTCTTCGGAATCATTTGTGGAAATGTCCATCACGTAACTCCAAATTAGACGTAAACCATGATAGTCCAAAAATAATCTTCGACATGGTTGTTCTCCGCTTTGTATGAGCCGCAAGAGACGAGTTCTGTGTTCCAATTCTCTGCTACGTACCATAAGCCTGCTTAACGTCAATGTGTGTGCTCGATTCTTCAAACCACCGGAACACAATTTGTCTATCTCTTCTTCCAACTGGTAAAATAAATTAAATATGTGAACAAATCCAAAGCGAAATATATTGAAAGTTTACAAGGACCTACATCTTCATCTTCCATATAGTCAGCCTGTTTCTTTTCTCCCTTCTTCTTTCTCATGTCTTTATCGCGTTTCTCTTTCTTCTCTGTCTTCTCCTTTTCTTCCTCTGGCGTTTCACCAATCCAACCACGACAATTAGGAGCTTCGCAGTAACATTTCTGTGCCTCCTTACTAATTTTCCGATAAAACAATATGAATGCTTTGGAGTTTATTAAATATAAAAAAATTTAATAATGTCCACTACACTTACCCATAACGTTGAAAATGATAATCAAACGTAATCTCTTCCCCGGCAGCTATAAATTTTTTATTAAAAAATCCTATTCTCAATTCACCGTTCACCGTCCACTACACAAACATTAGACATTTACATACGTGAATTTATACGTTCCTTATACTCTGTTGTTTAACGCTAAAACTACCGAGCCCGTCAGAACGACGAATTTCAAATTTTTTCTTTTACAATCCGTAAAGTTATAGACATTTTTTTAGTATATGTCTTTATTCAGTCTCGTTTAGGGCTCGGCAGTTTTAGTGTTAATTAATTGTACATACTTTTTGTGTTTCAGAGTTCGGGTCGCAACTGTGATTTATAAATCGAGAAACGTTCCCTTTCATGGTGGCGTCGATAATCTGATCGGACTTTAACGCCATGAAATAATAATGTTTGTTCTTGTCCTTTGAATACTCTTTAGCTCTACGTCGAAAATCTTTTGGATCAACTACTTCACCTACATATTCCATTATAAATTCCCCCCTAATAATTAGAAATTGGATTCATCAACAAAATAAATTATTGCATGTTTCCATCTTATTATCTGTGATGTCGAGAGTACTTACGCTAACAGATCTACAATGGCGCGTAAGCCGAAACCTTTCTTCTCTGTCCTGAATACCTCGCATTTAGCGTATTCACAATTCTGAAATCGTTTGTTCGTGCACCGATCTCCGACCACGCATCTAGGTCCACTAGAATTGCCATAACATGTTTCATTACATCGATTACTTCATATTGTTTTATAGATCATTTTAATATATTCATTTTATACCATTCTATCATGAGAAGTCTATTAAGACAATCTTCTCCACAACCTAATTCTCCTCTCTCCATATCCTCTTCCGTTAAAAAGCAGTCGCACACCATACGTTTGGTTTCCTTATTTGTATATCTGGAAAACCTCGTTACCGTCAACATTTCATAAACATGTAATAGTAGCCAAAAGTATGGGATCAGTAACTATAAGATACGACAAACGCTAACTTACATAAACTTAAAAAAGCTAAAAGAAAATTTTAATTAAAAAAATAAGTTTCACAAAATATATAGTCTCTTCACAAGTCTTCGAGTATTTTATAGTACTCATTTTTGACGTGTGTTCATGTGTTCAGCAGTGAATTAGTTGAATTATTGTTCGAACGCAGAGAGTCAATGAATCAGGTAATTTCATACTTTTGACTGACAATGTTCATATTATTTACCTTTCAGTCAGATATAAATTTTCACGTAAATACTCAAACTGGCTTAATCTCTCCTCCATTTCTCTATCTTCTAGTTCAGGAACCATAGATAACGAGATCTTCGCGCCTACAGTTTTTGGAATTTGCACAGCAGCGACGGTGTTAGTTACAATCGAAGACTCTTTCGTCTGTTCGGTTTCAACAGCAGATTGAATATTCGTCGTTATTACAATAGATCCAGATCCAGAATCGGAAGAACCGACGTCCATCACGGATCCAGACACAGATTTAAACATCGACGATCCAGATTCGCTAACAGTCGCAGGTACAGTGCCAAATGTAGATCCGACTGTTGATGTGGATCCAAATCCGGTACTCAATCCAATCATTTCAAGTTCGCTAGACCTTTGCCAACGAGACTTCACTTTAACCGGTTTGCAGGAATCTGAATCGTAGCCAGTGGTATTGGAAGTAGTCGCTAGCGGTGTCATCGAATCGAATGTGTTCACTGTTTTGCTGACGTTATTCTCTTTGTCCGACTGTAATTCTGGTGGATTATCTACTTTTACTTCTTGAGCAGTTAAAGCAGCATTGTTAGATGTTTTTTCGCGCTCTTGTTGAGTACTTGATTTTGATACGTCTATGTTAGGTTTTGAGACCAAACCACGTCCTCGAGATCTAAAACGTAATAGTATTAGTACTCACACATGTTTAAACATCACGATCAGAGGTGTGCGAGAACTCGAAAATTTTTTTCAGTATCAGGACAGATTCTCGCACACTGCTAATCTAATTCTGATACATACCTTTGCTTCATTAACCCGATCGATCTAATTCTACTACTTCTCCTGACTCCAGAACTATTAGATCCGCTTTCAGAACCTGTTGTATCGGTGCTGCCGCTTCGACTCCTAAATTCAACTTTTTTATCGATATCATTAGAACTATTATTACATTTTGTTTCGAATTCCGTTAATTTACAGTTATTGAGGGACAATAGTGTGTCATTACTATTCTCACTGCTACTCGACAACTTTGAATCTTCCCCATCAATTTTATTATCTGTCTCACTATCGCCGTATAGCAATTCATTAGCTTGCGATTGTGCAGGTTGTTTCTGTTGATTTCCAATTTTTTTGTCTTGTACAACTTTCGATTTTAATGAAGACTGATTACCATAATCCGTTTTGTCATTGAGGGCAGTGGGTTTGTTCTGTTCGGTTGTGGTTTTATTAATGCTATCGGGTAAAGCAACGAAATTATTAGGATGATGTAACTGCTCTATTTTATCCAATATCGATGAACTACTCTCGTCGTCGATATTCATGGGAATCTCTTTCTCCGTATTACTGGCAATTTGTATAGGAGACGTTATACTTTCTGTATTAGATAAATCATTGACTAACTTTTCTATTTCTTTAGAAGATTCACTAATTTGCATATCTGCTAATCTGTTGTCGATTCTGCAAAATGCATCGTCTTTACACAGAGTTTCCTCTAGCTCTTTTGTGCACATATGTCTACTTGTATATAAGTCTTTTTGATCGCTAGCCGTTTCATTACCCTGAATAGATAATTTTTCTAAAGTACACGATTTATCGTTCGCGTCGCTAGAAATCATTGGCACGTCTATACACAAGGCTGATAGGGAATTCTCTGTTTCGTCTCTGTTCAAGTTACATGTATCCTTCCGCTCTGGGCAGTACTCTGTATCGGATGTACCTTTCGAATTAGATGTATCTACAACCATGGACTCGGTTCCATCTTCATTTTGTATCACAGTGTATTCGACAAAATTTTTTCTTTGCAACGCAGAGTTGCTTACTAATAACACTTCTTTCACTATCATATCGTCCTCCTGCCTCAAATTATAATTATCATCTTTAACATCTTCTTTAACTTCCATCTCCTCGCATATTATGGTTTCTTCTATCACATCTTCCGACCATATTTCGATCTCGTTAGAATTCGTTTCCACTACATCGTCTTTACTAGGATTGCCAATAACTACTTGGTGGACATCCTCGGGACTAAGTTTCTCGGAGTGATCGATTATAGCATCTATTCCATCTTGACTATCGCTTTCGCTAGTGTCCTTTTTATATTGTAACGTCGAATATTCGCTTTCCTCGTTAATTACATGTATATTACTATTGGAGGCATGCTTATGCTTATTGGGTCTCCTTAAAGAATTTTGATTCTTTCTAGGAAGCAGCTGGTTCTGATCGTCCCCGGTACTCTTGCTATCTTCCGTATCATTTGGATAAGATATTTGCAAAATATCCCCATTCACTTTCTTCTCTTCCAACTGCTTCTTAGCTATTTGCCTACTGGATTTTCGAACAGGTACATATTTCACTGTCGATTTCACCGATGTTTTCATTTCAGTTTTGCGTCTGCGTGCCATTTTAATTCCATAAATATTCTCTTAATCTGTAATATTTAAAGAGAATATTACATCGAACGATTGAGAATGCAGTATCATGGCTACACAGGTGCAACGATACATATGATAGACACATTTAATTAATTTTTTAATTAAGACTTAGTTTCAAGAGTGAAAAATTAATAAATTTATCAATCTATAATTTTAATTTCATAAAAATGCAATCAAGCGATCGTTAAAAGTCGCACATACACTTTTTAATATGATTTTGTCAAGTAATACTAAAATGTATTACCACTTTCCAAGGGGTGTACATAATCGTTTGAAAACCAAAATTAATTTGTAACTTTTCTATAAATATAACAATGTACAGATCAAAGATATACAAATCTTTGATATCGAATGTTTCTATGGGGATATAAGAATATTGCATTAACATATTTGTATTAACAAGAAATGGATAGCATTCTTTCTTCATTATACATGCTGCAACACATTTCGGTTAGATCGCACATTGTAGAGGATAAAATGATCGAACACTTACCATATGCCTTCGAAATAATATGTTGTAAGCTAGAGATGATCATTGTTTAAGATGTTTCATGTAGTTTTCTAACGAACACTTTTTTTCCTAGATCTCAGTCTTCCAGGAGAAGCGTGAACATAATCTCCACTCGTTCTAAACCATTGCAACAATGATTATGTTCATTAAAAACAGCGATGTTTAAGCGTTATTACAGAGTTTTCGCTGTTCAATAATGTAGAATTATACATTACACACTGATAGAACTTCTGTCGCCAATGTAGAGATATCCGTCCGAGTCTTTGACTGTTTTTCACTTCCCGTTCATCGCTCTCCACAGAAACGGTTCGAGATTTCTATTGCAATTAATACTTCCCAAGTCAACTTACAGATTTGTTTAGGCAAACATTAATCACCTGAATGAACGCATCATGAAGAAGTGCAAAGGATGCGTGATACTTGAATGATAAAGTGTGTATCTCAACCGCGTAAGTAGTTGCCTCTGAACATTGCTTGTTGTGCCATGTAGTGGCTGGATATGACGCAGGGCTCACTCTTATGTTAACAATTCTACTAGACTTTTCTTTTATCACTAGAACGTGAATTTCAAGTGATTTCAATCAATTTCTCTTCCCATGGCGAAATTATCGAATCTCCCTTTTACTATTCAAAAAATATGTTGTATTTTGAACGTAATCCAGTTACGTTACGTGCGCCAAACCATACCTAACAAAGTATATTCATGCTAACTGTAACACGATTCTCCGACCAATAGCGATAAAACGTGCGATGGTAGGGGTTTGCTATTGGCCGGAAAATGGTATTTTTAATTTACCTTGTTGTCACCAAAGTGGGCAGCAAGAGAACGTTGGATGATGGGTCTGTCCTTGTATTTTATGGTCTAAGGAATTTCCAATTAGCTGTAATCCTTTATCCTCCGGGACGAATGGAAAGTAGCGCTAACAAACATAGATGGCGCAACAATGTTCGAGATCAGTGGTTCTTAAAGAGGTACCGATACCTGGAAAATACCCAGACAACCAGGCCTGTACCGGTCTGCTCAGGGCAGGTATGTCGCGTTTAGGAGGCCTTCTACCGCTGTCTGCACGGAAAACGGTGCTAGGTTCCGGGTCGCCGCAAGAGGGCAACACGGTCGTACTAATGTTTCGCATGCCGTACAAGCCCTGTACTATGGGATCCCTCGTCGGTGCGGTGATACAGAGCTGGTCACGGGAATGTGGATCTTCCACATTAAGATGTCGGTAAAGTAAATGTCTATTGTGCAGCAGCAGCAAAAGTATTCTTCTTTACCGACAAAATGAATATTTATTTAAATTACGTACTACATACTATTAGGTCAATAATGCTTCCGTTTGTCATTACTAGACTGCGGATCTTTCTGTAAAATAAAAATTGACTATATCGATTGCATAGAAACCAAATTGAATGTTATTTCTTCGCTTAATGACTTTAGTGAAGGAGAAAACGAAATGAATTTCCGAACGACGTACAATAGGAGAGCCGCACAAAGTCTAAATGAAATCAATCTTGTCATTTGTATACAAAGGAACATTCACCAGTCACTTTTAAGGATGTTCTGGAGGTATATAAAAACGCAACAAAATTTTTGAAAATCTGACAAGATATAATTCTTACTAAATTAATGCAATTACCAAAGTTTGGGTTCGACTCACTGCACCGATTGAAGCTTCGTACAGACCTAAACAGCGCGGCGAACCGCGCATTTCGGCGCGCCGAACGCCGCGCGGAACGGCGCGACTCGCCGACGGCGAGCGGATCGAATTCGTGCCATTTTCAGTGTTTTTTGCGAACAACTGTGGAAGCTGCAGCGACGTATACTACACAAAGAAATACAGAAAATGTTGGCAGTTTATTGAGCGAATTAAAGTTCCAAAGTGAAATGCATTTCGCAGCGCATTTCGGCGCGCACGATCGCGAACGGGTAGCACTTGCAAATCTGTTTCCAAGGCAGATAGAGCATATCCTACACATTCATAAGATGGAGAATAAATGTCAAGAAATAGAAATAAATGTATAAACAAAGACAGCGGTGATTTAAATTATCTGAAAAAATGATATCTCTGCTTCCTAATTTCAGCTTTCATTTCCAATATATTGATGGATTTCGAATTTCTTGTACTTTTATCTCCCATTGTACCCCCCCCCCCCCCAGAACATCCTTAAGGTTCGGTAGGTTTAGAGTGTAAAAACGTCTTAATGTTTTAATATTGATGACAAACGAATCATATTTCATTTCATCTAAACGGAACCGTGTCGAAATAAAATTTTCTTGAAACTATGCAAGTTTGATGAATTTTCTGAAGGTTGAAAACGTTCGTACCATAATCTTATTATTTTTTCCAGATTCTGCAAAATTTCAGCTTTAATTTAAAAAAAATTTCATCGTTCTACCTCTTTTCTATCCAAAGTTATTTGATTTTAGCACAGAATTTATCGGCTTGTCCCACCCACTGTGTTCCACCCGTTCTGCCTTCGTTGCCCACCCACTTCCACCCGTTCTGCCCTCGTTGCCCACCCACTTCCACCCGTTCTGCCTTCGTTGCCCACCCACTTCCACCCGTTCTGCCTTCGTTGCCCACCCACTTCCACCCGTTCTGCCTTCGTTGCCCACCCACTTCCACCCGTTCTGCCCTCGTTGCCCACCCACTTCCACCCGTTCTGCCTTCGTTGCCCACCCACTTCCACCCGTTCTGCCCTCGTTGCCCACCCACTTCCACCCGTTCTGCCTTCGTTGCCCACCCACTTCCACCCGTTCTGCCTTCGTTGCCCACCCACTTCCACCCGTTCTGCCCTCGTTGCCCACCCACTTCCACCCGTTCTGCCCTCGTTGCCCACCCACTTCCACCCGTTCTGCCCTCGTTGCCCACCCACTTCCACCCGTTCTGCACGAGTGTTCGCTTCCTGGATCGCGACGGAGTGGGTCAAAAGAATTGTCTGCTATATAACGTGACAGAGAGAGATAGAGAGAGAGAATGAGAGAGAGAGAGAGAGAGAGGAGGAGGAAGAAGCGCCTGAGACGCTGCGGTATATGAAAGCGGTTTAAGACTGTATATATAGGGATCGGTGACGGATCAGGTAGCAGTGAGAAAGGTCTATCTTTGACTGTCTGTCCATCTTGTGGCGAGTGTAGAAAGTTAGCCGCCACAGAAGATTGGGCCATTCGCTTGGACCATTCGATAGTCTACCCGAAAAGATCCCCCTTTGCCAAGTTTCAGCTCTTAGTAAACCAGTTTTTGGTCCATTTCCCTATTTATTAGCAATTGAAAATTTTGAAAAAAATCTGGCACATGTCGGATGCTATGCAAGATATTAGGTATCGTTTTCAGATTTTTCCGTTGCAAACTGTGGTTGTAAACAATGAAAAAGCACGGAAAAAATCGAAAAAATTCAGATTTCCCATTGACGAAATGTAAAGAGCGCTGTCACAGATTTAATTTTGCAATGAGATATTACCGTAAATATTATGCTCAATTTTTTCCAAAGTCCTGAAAATGGTACGTCATAGTTGAAAAAATTTAAATGAAAATCATTTTTTTAGGTTTAGAATATTGAAACGTCTTTGTACAAAAAAAATATGTCGAAGAAGGGAAAAGAAACTTTATATTATATTTTTCAGCTCACTTTGCAGTTAACACGTGTTTTCCGTAAAAGTGCCGACTTACGGCTCAATAATAATGACCTGTCATAAATCTCTCCATAGAGAATAGCCCCGGGAACGGCACATAAAGACATCGATCTTGCCGCTGGGTCTGCCTATCCCCACCACAGCGGCACGCCCGTAGTCCCAATGTTTTGACTGCGACGGTGCACGCTACATAGTATGTATAGCCGCTGTAGCCAACATTTCGACACAGCCGAAAATGCATGTGAAACGAGGCCTGCCTCCTCCACTCTAATCCAATCGGGCGCGCTTTCGTACTTAGACACGTCACTGTAGTCAATATTCTAAACCTAAAAAAATGATTTTCATTTAAATTTTTTCAACTATGACGTACCATTTTCAGGACTTTGGAAAAAATTGAGCATAATATTTACGGTAATATCTCATTGCAAAATTAAATCTGTGACAGCGCTCTTTACATTTCGTCAATGGGAAATCTGAATTTTTTCGATTTTTTCCGTGCTTTTTCATTGTTTACAACCACAGTTTGCAACGGAAAAATCTGAAAACGATACCTAATATCTTGCATAGCATCCGAAATGTGCCAGATTTTTTTCAAAATTTTCAATTGCTAATAAATAGGGAAATGGACCAAAAACTGGTTTACTAAGAGCTGAAACTTGGCAAAGGGGGATCTTTTCGGGTAGACTATCGAATGGTCCAAGCGAATGGCCCAATCTTCTGTGGCGGCTAACTTTCTACACTCGCCACAAGATGGACAGACAGTCAAAGATAGACCTTTCTCACTGCTACCTGATCCGTCACCGATCCCTATATATACAGTCTTAAACCGCTTTCATATACCGCAGCGTCTCAGGCGCTTCTTCCTCCTCCTCTCTCTCTCTCTCTCTCATTCTCTCTCTCTATCTCTCTCTGTCACGTTATATAGCAGACAATTCTTTTGACCCACTCCGTCGCGATCCAGGAAGCGAACACTCGTGCAGAACGGGTGGAAGTGGGTGGGCAACGAGGGCAGAACGGGTGGAAGTGGGTGGGCAACGAGGGCAGAACGGGTGGAAGTGGGTGGGCAACGAGGGCAGAACGGGTGGAAGTGGGTGGGCAACGAAGGCAGAACGGGTGGAAGTGGGTGGGCAACGAAGGCAGAACGGGTGGAAGTGGGTGGGCAACGAGGGCAGAACGGGTGGAAGTGGGTGGGCAACGAAGGCAGAACGGGTGGAAGTGGGTGGGCAACGAGGGCAGAACGGGTGGAAGTGGGTGGGCAACGAAGGCAGAACGGGTGGAAGTGGGTGGGCAACGAAGGCAGAACGGGTGGAAGTGGGTGGGCAACGAGGGCAGAACGGGTGGAAGTGGGTGGGCAACGAAGGCAGAACGGGTGGAACACAGTGGGTGGGACAAGCCGATAAATTCTGTGCTAAAATCAAATAACTTTGGATAGAAAAGAGGTAGAACGATGAAATTTTTTTTAAATTAAAGCTGAAATTTTGCAGAATCTGGAAAAAATAATAAGATTATGGTACGAACGTTTTCAACCTTCAGAAAATTCATCAAACTTGCATAGTTTCAAGAAAATTTTATTTCGACACGGTTCCGTTTAGATGAAATGAAATATGATTCGTTTGTCATCAATATTAAAACATTAAGACGTTTTTACACTCTAAACCTACCGAACCTTAAGGATGTTCTGGGGGGGGGGGGGTACAATGGGAGATAAAAGTACAAGAAATTCGAAATCCATCAATATATTGGAAATGAAAGCTGAAATTAGGAAGCAGAGATATCATTTTTTCAGATAATTTAAATCACCGCTGTCTTTGTTTATACATTTATTTCTATTTCTTGACATTTATTCTCCATCTTATGAATGTGTAGGATATGCTCTATCTGCCTTGGAAACAGATTTGCAAGTGCTACCCGTTCGCGATCGTGCGCGCCGAAATGCGCTGCGAAATGCATTTCACTTTGGAACTTTAATTCGCTCAATAAACTGCCAACATTTTCTGTATTTCTTTGTGTAGTATACGTCGCTGCAGCTTCCACAGTTGTTCGCAAAAAACACTGAAAATGGCACGAATCCGATCCGCTCGCCCTCGGCGAGTCGCGCCGTTCCGCGCGGCGTTCGCGATCGTACGCGCCGAAATGCGCGGTTCGCCGCGCTGTTTAGGTCTGTACGAAGCTTCAAACGGTGCAGTGAGTCGAACCCAAACTTTGGTAATTGCATTAATTTAGTAAGAATTATATCTTGTCAAATTTTCAAAAATTTTGTTGCGTTTTTATATACCTCCAGAACATCCTTAAAAGTGTCTACTGAATGTTCCTTTGTATACAAATGACAAGATTGATTTCATTTAGACGGAAATTCATTTCGTTTTCTCCTTCACTAAAGTCATTAAGCGAAGAAATAACATTCAATTTGGTTTCTATGCAATCGATATAGTCAATTTTTATTTTACAGAAAGATCCGCAGTCTAGTAATGACAAACGGAAGCATTGTTGACCTAAGAGTATGTAGTACGTAATTTAAATAAATATTCATTTTGTTGGTAAAGAGGAATCGACATCTATCACATTAGTACGACCTGTTCTTGTACGGCATTTGCCACAGTAACGCGACCGTATTGCCCTCTTACGGCGGCTGGAGAATTCAGGGCCGTTCTTTGTATAGCTTCACGGTAGAAGACCTCCAAAACGCGACATACCTGTTGTGATCTGCCGCAGCAGATCGAAGCATCTGGTTATCTGGGTAGTTATCAAAAAGTATTTCCACGATCGATTCTTGAGCAAATAAGATAGGCAATTTCAAATAAAACGTTCGAACTATATATGCGTTGATCGATAATTGTATAGAGACCTGTCTCTCTCTTGAACGTGTATCAAGTTTGCCAAAGAATATATGTATACAATTATCGATCAACGCATATATAGTTCGAAGGTTTCATTTGAAACTGTCTATCTTATTTGCTCAAGAATCGATCGTGGAAATACTTTTTGATAACTGTTTTCCAGGTATCGTTCACGCGTTAGTCCTATGGTTAGTCCGTGGACAATTTCTCGCTATAACCAGCTATAACCGACTGAGAATCACTGACGATTGAGTTTTATGGGAATGGGAACGATGTTCAGGGAAAACGGTGTATGCGTTACGTTACGTGCATATCACGCGTCAGAATAAACGAACGGACGAAATTTGTTCCGAGGCTCGATAGTAATTCCTTTTCCTCCGCTGTGAGGTACATATATTTATATATCGTTGCTACAGAGGGTACTCGAAGCAAACCGAGAAGCTCTCGAACGGGAGCCCTTCAACAACTCGATTAATTGAATTACAATTATAAGTGGAACACACACGGTTTTCCCGTGTGCTTCCCGTGAAGCTCGCCCCCTGTTTCCGGCATTCTTGCTACTTTTTGGAACGCACGCCTGCAAAGACAGTCGATTTACGCGTAATTCAATTACTGTTATTACTTAATTGAATAAATAACCCGCGACTAGGTCGAGCCCGAGACGTAGCTTTCTCATTGGATGCGATATTTGTTCGGGAATCGATGCTCCGCGACTGAACTCCCACGAATAAGGTAAGAAAGCATTTCATTAATAGCTATGGTGGCTTTTACATATACATAGGGTGTCCTACGTAACAGCCGCCACGAAATCTTAATATTCAGCTTAGCTGTGTTCGATCGTAAAAAAATCAGATTTCTGAGTAAACCACGCGACTGTATATATGCGTACGTATCTATACGAGTAATCTCGTAAAACCGGCACTTATCCGTTTTTTATTTTCCACTTCCTCTTTTTTAAAAGTTGAATTTTTAATGATTTCCTCATTGTAGGATGAAAAATCTCTGTACGACTTTCACGCATAGCCTGCAGAATTCGTCATCAAATTTTTCTATGCGAGTTATCTTGCAAAACCGAAACTTTTTATCTATCGGTTTTTTATTTTCCACTTCCTCCTTTTTCAATAATATTTAACGATCCCTTCATTGTGGGATTAAAAACCTCTGTAAATTTTTGCTATTCGAGTAATCTTTCAAAACCAGCACTTTTTATCTATCTGTTTTTTCTTGTTTTCTATTTTTCACTTCCTCTTTTCTCAATAATAAATAAATTTGTTCGGGATTGCAGGAATATGAGATGGCCAGACTCATAGCGAACGGAATCATTTATTTGTGCGTACTGTGTACCATTATCGGAGCTAATGAAAGCAACGACAACGACCCTCAGGATGTAGTAGTATCAGAAGTAGTGTATAAAACTCCAGAGGTATCTGGTTTCGCGTATCTAGTAGAAACCTTCGACGATCTCGAGAAATTCAAGGAGACGTGGGTGTTGTCAGAGGCTAAGAAAGACTCTGTAGACGAAGACATAGCAAAATACGATGGTACATTTTCTCTTTGTTACATATATATCTCTTAAGCACTTTTAAGCATGGATTCTGAACGTTAATCATTTTTCTAGGAATATGGTCTATAGAAGAACCTAAGAAACATGCGCAAGAAGGTGACCTGGGATTAGTACTAAAGAGTAAAGCTAGGCATGCCGCCGTGTCCAAGGCATTGTCTAAACCATTCCATTTCGAAGACAAACCGTTAGTGGTACAATACGAAGTAAATTTCCAAGAGGGTCAAGAATGCGGTGGAGCTTATGTAAAGCTCCTTACGTTGGACCCGGAACACGCGGATTTGAAGAATTTCCACGATAAAACTCCCTACACTATAATGTTTGGACCCGACAAGTGTGGAAATGATCACAAGGTAAAAAGCAAAAAGTCTACTTCACTTGTAGTCATTCTGTACACTAATCTTTGCTTATGCTTGTCCAGTTGCGCTTCATATTCCGGCATAAAAATCCTCTGAACAATTCGGTGGAGGAGAAACATTGTAAAAAGCCAAGGGAGAGGTTGGAAGACTTTTTCAAAGACAAACAATCTCACCTTTACACTTTGATCGTTCGTCCCGACAACAGTTTCGAGATCAAAGTCGACAATAAGGTTGTGAACTCTGGTTCGCTGTTGGACGACTTCACGCCACCTGTGAACCCACCTTTAGAGATCGAAGATCCCACCGATGTTCAGCCTGAAGATTGGGACGACAGGGAGAAGATCCCAGATTTGTCGGTTGTTAAACCAGACGATTGGGACGAAGATGCACCGGCACAAATTGTAGACGAAGACGACGTTATGCCCGATGGATGGCTTGAAGATGAACCACCGATGATACCTAATCCTGATTCTGTTAAACCTGAAGATTGGGACGTTGAAATGGATGGGGAATGGGAACCGCCTGACATACCAAATCCAAAGTGTACCGACGCACCGGGGTGTGGCCCGTACAAACAAAAGATGAAGAAGAACCCGCGGTACAAGGGCAAATGGTCACCGCCACTAATCAACAATCCCAATTACAAAGGGAAATGGAAGCCTAGACTGATACACAATCCTCATTACTTCAACGATGAGCAGCCATTCCGAATGACGTCTATCGTATGTTATACAGTCGAATTATTTTGACGATCGCCTGGTGCAAACACCGCATAGAAAATGTGTTTCATGTTCACAGTTTGCTGTTGGCTTCGAACTCTGGTCCATGTCCGCGGATACAATGTTCGACAATATGTTAATTACCGACGATGAAGAAGTAGGGAAGAAGTGGGCCGACGATACTTTTGAAGTGCGTCGTGCTAGAATCGCCGAAGAGAGTGTAAGTAATGTTCTATTTGCTGGTTACTGATCGCATGTGATCCAGTGATCTTCGCGTATGCTGTTTGAGGAGGATATAAACAAAGAATAGGAGAGCGATAAATTTGATGAATATATGTGCGCTGTGCCATGCAGGTAACACTGTGGGGTCGCATTTTAAAAGCTACGAATTATAAACCAGGCTGGTGGGCACTATACTTCTTGTACTGCGCGGTACCAGTTGTATTATACATCTGGTACTTATTCAAACGATTCCGTGAGGTACAACTGCCGGTTATTTCGAATTACTTGCTTAATAATATAGTATTTGATAAAAGTATCGTTGTTGTACCAGAGCTAAGTGATTTGATATTGAGAAACCTGCGTATTAGCACAGAAGTCTTAGTCTCATAGATCATGTACATATGTATCGATCAACTGCATTTATAAAGTAGAACGAAAATACTCTCCGAAATCTTGTACATATGTAACGATCAACTGCATTGTACCAAACGACCTGATTTTTTAATCTTAAATTAGAAGCATCGGTTTACTAAATGATCTGCAAAAAAGATCTTTTTTGAGAAAGTCGTTTGGTACAATTATAAGAAAATTATTTCATTTTAAAAAGTGTACGAACACTTTGTACACCCACTGTATATAGTAGAACGAAAATACTCTTCGGAAGTTTGATCGTGTACACGATCGTGATTGTGTTTTATAATTTGACAATTATTTTACATAGTGGAGCGTTTGGCGTCAGATTGGCTCATTTACCGCGGAACATCCATGGATATGGGCTGTATATATAATAGCTGCTGCTATACCCATAATGCTAGTAATATATTGTTGCTGCTTTGCTTCCCAGGTATAAAGAATTCATGAACTATGTTCCAAATTGCTAATTATACGGTTCTCGCTCCTATTAAATGTAGAGCATGCAATGGAAACAGTAAACGAATTATAGTAAGTACAGAACTGACTAGTTCGTTTCGTAGGACAAATACGACTTGAAAGATGAAGATAAGCCACCTCTGCTAACAAATGAGGAAGCGACTGCGCAACAGGAAGATGATGAGATCCAAACGTCTGAACCTGAGGAAAAACCTGAGGGAAAACTTGAGACGGAGGAGGACGAAACTGAGAAATCGGTGGACGAACCCGAGAAGAATGAGGAGATCGAGGAGTTGATAGAAAGCAAAGACAACGTAAGTAAAAAGATTATGGCAAAGCTTCAATATTTTTATTCATTGTAAAATATTTAATCGAACGAACATTTCGTTTGTAGGACAAGCCAGCGATGGGTGGCGATGGACCACGACGAAGAAAACCAAATAAAGAATAGAGCTTATTCGAATTGAAACGAAGGGAAAGAGTTTCTTATTATTAAGATATTTATGCAAATCTTTCACATTCCACGCAACACTCGCCATTGTGTATGTTAGGGTTTTTTCAGCGCCCGATAGAATGCAATGCGGAAACACTAGGAACCAGTTTTTTGCCCCCCCCCAATCAAAATTTGCCCCAATCATACTCGAAGGCGAATGATTTTTCACGGTTGAGCATGTTCCACGTATGAATGATAATACATAAAACATACAGAAAGATAAAAAAAAAGAAATTTGTAATGAATGATGTTCGGTGTAACTATTTATGCCTTGATAATATGTAGTCAATGAACTTTTGTTACTGTATATTGAACGTGAATATAATACAATAGATTTTATTCACGACTTATGTATAAGAACAAAACAAAAAAAAGAGAGGAAAAAAGAATAACGTACAATTAAACGAACGATCTTCAGTTATCGTCGCCGTCGCAGACGTTTATGTTATTCGATGTAACTGATTTTTCTTAAATAATATGTTTAATTACTTTTGCCATTACATTAATAAAGTGTACACTGTGAACGAGATAATTTTATGTATCATATAATGTTATATATCATTTATAACTGTTAAGTTTGGAATTGTTTAAGAATAATTAAAGAATACATTATAAAACTCTCTTTTTCTCTACGATATAGATCGCGAGAAAATTCGAATCTTTCAAACTGTTGAAAGTTTGTTTTCTAGAGAAATGATTTATAATTTAATATATTACAAGGACCCGTAGAAAAGTAACAACATTATAACACGATTTACAATTGACAATTTTAAAATAAAATCGTATTTTTATTCTTAACATTTTCTCGTATCTTTTTTCTTTTTTATTCGATGTTTAACGTATACTTGAGAAGGGAGAAACAATGCGAGACACGTATATCTATATGTACATACAATTTCAAGATGAAACATTTATTTAAAAAGTAATCTTTCGATTTTCGTCCGTTCAATTTACTTCAACGACACGTTGCTTAACTCATTAATATACATACATCTTAGGTGTAGATCACAAAAATAATGTGTTTAGACAGTCGATTTAAGGACTAGTTGACTGAATACTGGAATTCTGAGTACACGATTTACAAGTCGGTACCGCGCGTTGCGAAAGATGCCCAGAGAGAACTGTGTGTGCACCCATGCATTTGGTGCACTGTACCTCTCCGCATGACCAGCAATGGTGCTGAAATATTACAGTCAAATTATTGAATCACTCCAATCTAATTGAATGATCGAAATTAGGAACGCAGCTTTGTACCTTTCTGTCGAACGCATCGAACGTGGTGGCACACGAACACTCATCCATACTTCTCGCTGGTTTCCAATCTAAAGCGACCGTCTTCAATTCGTGTTCCAACCGACTAATTTGTATTTTATTCTTATTCTTCTCCTCGTGGTTGTTCGTTGTATTTTCTATGATCGCTTCGGACAAAGGATCTTTCGTATATTTATTATCGTACTTGTGTTTTCCTTGCGTACCTTTGTTCTGTACATTGTTTATGTTCAGCATCGAATTCAAAGCACCTACTCTCTGGACATTAAATATAAACGTTAAATATAATATACAAGGAACAAGAAGAAATTATAAAAAATTAGACGAGTTTGTACTTTTACGAGTAGCTTAACGTGATCTTCCAAGCAACTGGTGTGATCGTGTATGGTGAGCAAGTAATCTTCATACGTTTCCCTAGGGTGAATACCATTCTCGAATCGGAAATACATCCCCCGCCACAAACTGCAATATTGAGTTGGAAAAAAGTTCGTAGCGTTTTAAAATTAAGAATCGAAGATTAAATTAAGGTATTTATTCATATGTTTATTCAACAACACGAGAAGTTACCTCGAAAATGGCAAAAAGTAATAGAACAGAATGGAAAATAAGTTATTGAATAAATCTATGAATAAATATGTGTATGTCGATACAATCCTTTCTCTTTGCTTGGTACAAATAATAATTCTGTATTGTATATAATTACATGATGCTCTGCGGAGCTAATTTTGGTTGAAGAACGCAGCCAGACTCGTCGTTCAGGCGACTACATTTGAACAGCGGATTTATGTACTCGTGCATATTGTTCGCCATATATCCCCATAGGGAATACGTTCTTTCCGATACTCTGAAACAATAAAAATTCCATTCGTTCGTATGTACAGGGTATCACAACTTCTGTATAATAAACGATTCATTTTTATACCTGAGCATCTGTCTCTCCTTTTCAGAATTCCCTATGAAAGTACCGTATTGACAGCTGTGCACATGATCGTGAAGGGTCAACAGGAAATACTCATTGAACTGAAACTTATGCGGATACTGTTGCAACAATTGATACGTCGCGTCAATGAACTGTGTGAAAATTGGTGCTAATTCTTTACTATCACAGCTGATATGGCTGCAACGGTTACTGAACTTATGTCCGAACGACAACCAGTCTTTTTCGATCAACGCCTATATGAAAAGAATATAGCATAAGTTTTATAAGTAGACTACGGATCTTTATGCATTTATGGCTTTCGAGAATAATTTTTTATAATTGTACCAAACGACTTGATTTTTATAATTATAAATATAAAATATAATAAAAGACACTGTATATCAAATCTGTAAAGACTACTACCACTTAAAATGATATTTTGTTTGTTTCATTTTCTCAGAGATTTACCAAGAAATCAGTGTAGTAGTTGATTAGCGAAATATTATACCTGAAAACCTTGGATCGTTCTGTAAAATGGATCTAACAAGAGCGCGCTCAACGAACATACTTGAGCGGTGCGATCCCAACCATCGCTACAGTGCACCACCACGCTAACACCGCTCGACACAGCTCGAGCAATGAACCAAGCGGCCTCCAATATCGATTTTATATGCTTGAGCCATCCACTGCTTTCCAAACCACTTAGAAACGCGCTCATCGAAGTTGTCCTTTGCACTGAAAATGAATCGAATACATTTGTAACAGCAAAGTTTTATTTATCGTTCATCGAATCAGATGGTAGACTTACGCTCTATCAACTTGTTCAGACTGGTCCTCATTACATGTATGTTTTCAATACCGAAGAAATGAAACTTGATATTATCGTAAAAATTCTCGTTCTCGTATCCCTTTCCCGCAGCTTTGTTGGCAAACGCGTTGATCTATGCAAATCGCATCGTGAACGTTAACTTCACCTGATCACTAGACAGCGGATCTTTATTTAAAATAAAACTTTTTTACTTTTAAAAAATTTTTGTAATAAATGCATAAAGATCTGCTGTCTATCGACGACATTCAATTCACAATATTGACAACATTTACAATTACGAAAATACCTTGGCTCATGTTAATAGACTTACGCGCGGTCGTGTATCTACAACATACATGTACTTGGAATTAGGATTCGTACACAATATATTGTACATCATCTGTTCGTCGTCGGGACATCGGGCACTGAATCCTGATAAAGGTTGACTACACCGACAAATGGCTGCCTATGGAACAATTGTATTTGTTTATGTAACTCAATTGTATTTATTCGTCGCACAAACCTTGTTAGAGTGTAAATATGTTAAAACCGGCAATCGTCCTCTGCTTCTAAACTTTGCGCTACCTATCAAAGTACCGTTGCTGCTTGTACTGGGCACATATAAATACTTGGGATACGTATCGCAAAGCTGAAACCATAAATAAATATAAAGATTTGAGGATTTCACGGCAAGGCATCGTACAGTTACTTATCTAATCAATTACTAAACATTTAAGTATTATATGAGGTGTTACATCAATTTCATATCCATAAAATGAAGAAAATTAAAATTTTCTTTGATTTTTACCTCGTAATTTGTATTTATATAGCTCAGAGACCATTCTTCGTTGGGAAGGCCTTGTCTCTGAAACTCGCTTTGTAGATTAAAAAAATTCCATCCTGCGTGCTGTGGTAGGGTGTCTTCAGTCGGTTGGTAATAGAAACAATAGAGGTCCTCTAAATTCACTGAAAATATATAAAAGCAAACTCTCAAGGTGACTATTCTCCAAGGATTGTCCACGATCAATTTACCCAGGCAGGACAGCTTGGATAACGTCTGGTATATATTATGGCAGTCTCGTTCTTTCGGAATGATAAACGTCACGGTGAAAAAGTGTTTACACTTAATACATAGCGGCGAGCCTGTTGTGGTCAATGGTAGCTTTTCTATACTAGAAATATGTGTGCATAGAACCTGAAACACAATATATCGTTGACATTCGTTACAAGTACACCTAGAATAAATTAGAAGCTCATGTGTAGCAGAGATAACAATTATGCATACCCAAATTTTCTTCTTTCCGTTTCGTTCTGTGAATATTAGATGAGGTACAGTCAAATAAAGAGTTCCAACAGAGTGATTATTACTGTATTTGTCTAAAATCCTTACATTTTCCACCTAGAACGAAAATAAATAATATCAATCTATAGATTTTCTTTTTAACAAATAAAGCATCTCAGCACTTTCGAGTACACAGAGTGTATAATTATCTTTCTTCTTTGACTAACGAAAACGGGAATGGTCGAATACAAAACATTGACAGTTGCCGCGAATCGCGTGGAAACAATCGTTCCAAACAGCACCACGCATAAATGAGGACATGTTACATCGGGATACCTTTGGAATCGTTATTTTATCCAGCTTGTTCTTTCCGTTCGCCATTGTTTACACTCGACGAACCATCTGACAAATTGAAAACTATCGCTACCACTGACACTGACACTGACCAATCTTCCGGGACAGTGGTGCTCAACTCGCAATTTCATACGTAATTTGATGGTTATCGACCTATAAGTTTGGGCCTACAATTACCTGTCGGTAAATTTGGCTGGTAGTTTGAGCGTTTTGCCGCTACACGAAATGGCGCTGTGCACACATTTTAAAAAAAGAATTTTAGACCATAGATCATGAAATAACTATTTTGAAATTATCTGAAGACTTATCTTGTGACGTCACACTGTACCTTGTCTTTGCCGAGCTGAATTCTCGGTTTTCCTATACACATACTATACCTATGCCGGGTATATATAGGTATATATATGATCTAAGGCATCACACTCCGTGGCACAGACAATTTTCCTTGAAGAAAAGATGATCTGAATTTGTGATGTCACATTTTCCAAAGATGCTATGCTCATCGCTTGGCTTATGGAGAGAGGGGAAGGTCAGCGAAGACGCAAAGGACAGGATAATTTCAAAAAATTTGGTATTTTATCATGAACTAATCAATATGTGTGAATATGTGTGTAGCGCTTCATATAAAATGCGTTCCGAAAATGAACAATGCGAAAGCTTGCCTTGTTGACTGATATCATCCGATTACTAAAACTGTATTTTCTATTTTCTCGACTGAACACAATAATTCAATGATAACGACTCGTTGATGAATAACCTGATATATGTAAATATATAGATGTTATACACTTTTTCGACCAGTATTTTTATAATTCTATTGAAGATTATAAAAAATCATTACTTTCCGTATTTGTCGTTTCCATTAATCCGATTGCGATGTATGTATTCTGTAAATAAAAAGTACTTATTTATATTTATAATATATATATATATATACATATACATATATAATATATATGTATAGTTACGTCGTGTAATGAATCTTTAATAAATTGATTGAAATGCGTTTCGGAACGCATGGACAACCGAGGATTGGCGAGGATTCCCAAGCCCAAGATCATTATTATAAACCAGGCCCCTTCGATTGGCACTGTTCGAGAAGTAAAGCAGGACGAAGGCGAAGGAACTCTCGTACTCGCACGAAGGGCAGCGGAACTGAGCGGAACGCTTCAAACTTCGTGCGTCCAATTTCAACAGGATCATAATTGCTACATTAAACACGAAAGCGGTTTACACGCGTTGACGCTAACTCGATAAACAAAAATGGCTAGTAACTCGAACTGGGGAATACCTGCCAAGGAGTAAGTACACGAATTATACGAGTACGCAACAAGATGTTTCATTAAACGCTTCAATGTGTACGAATAGTACTTGAATTCTTTAATACGATCGATCTATTGTCTCGCAATGACACGACAAATTTCACAAATGAAATTCTAAGATCTGTTGAAAAAGTATTATGTCGACCTGCAAGCAGCGAGCCATTTTTTTCTATACACTTAGAAAGAGTGTAAACAACATTTCACAATAACCATACATTGAGTATTCTATTTGTCATTGGAACTTGTCTCGATGTTATGTATTGTCAAAGATTTAATTTCAGATTGTTGGAACAGAAAAACGAAGCTGCCAAGAAGTTTTATTTAGCAAAAGAGTATAAGGAAGCATTAAAAGAATACACTGATCTCATCGGTGAGCTTTCTCTCTGATTTGAAAACTTGTTACGGTGATAGTTAATTTATTGGTGGCTTGATTATGTTTGTAGAGTTGTGCCCAAATGATTTTCGTTATTATGGAAATAGAGCTGCCTGTTATATAATGACTAACAAATATTCCGATGCTCTCATTGACTCGCAAAAGTCTCTCGAGTTGAACCCAAGGTTTCACAAAGTATGTTGTATGATGCGTTAGCTACATACAAACTAAACAAATACATATTTTATGTAAATATTTTTACAGAGTCATGTTAGAATGGCTAAATGCCATTTAATCTTGGGATTGACTGAATCAGCTCAGACTAGTATCACCGTATTGAAGTTCTTGGATCCCAGTAACACTGCGATTCCTACACTAACCAGCCAACTTGTGCATTTACAAAACTATATTAAGGAAGGAAATGCTGCGTACGCCAATAAGGATTTTCGTAAGGTGAGAGAAATACGTGTGCAACATTACTATGGACATGACAAATAATTAATCTTTTGTATTTTTCAAAGGTGGTGTATTGTATGGACCGTTGTTGCAATGTTGCCACTTATTGTCCAAAGTTCAAATTGATGAAGGCAGAGTGTTTAGTATTTCTCGAAAGATACCAAGAAGCACAAGAAATCGCAAAGTATTTATCATTACATATTATTTTTTCAGTATACACCGGGCGTTATTCATAATTCATGGTATAAAAATTAGGTCAGGTCGATTTTATCGACTTATATTTAAATTTAATTTTCTTAAAAAACAAAGTCTCCCATAGAATTTCGTTATTCCTGATTTTCGTCATATTACCAATCATAAAATCGACCTGACCCAATGTCCGGTATATTATTCATATGTTATCGAGTGTTATTCGCGCATTATTTTCCGTTTCAGTAATATTTTACACATCGACAAACAGAATCTGGATGCTATATACGTCCGCGCTATGTGTTTGTATTATCAGGGGAACATCGAGAAAGCATTCGTGCATTTTCAACAAGTGCTTAGATTGGCACCGGATCATACCAAAGCGATGGAGATATACAAGGTAAAGAGATCAAATGGGATCAAAAATATTTACAGTAATTTACTGTATTGTCCTGCAATTTTATAGCGAGCTAAAAACTTGAAGAAAAAAAAAGAAGAAGGAAACACAGCATATAAAAACAATCAACATCATGTGGCGTACGCGTTGTACACGGAAGCATTAACTATAGATCCCCAGAATATTGTAGTGAATGCAAAGCTTCATTTCAATAAAGCAACAGCTGCCGCAAAGGTACATATATGGTGATTCTCTTTCATTTAATTTCATCTGTTGTTTCTGTTTTTTTTTGCCAATGGCAAATTTTTCAGGAAAAAGTCGTTAATTCAATTGAATGCGTTCTAGTGTGGTCTTTTACAAGAAACGGTCACAGAGTGTACAGAAGCATTGAAGCTAGATGAAAATTACTTGAAAGCTCTTTTAAGGAGAGCGTCGACGTACATGACGCTTACGGAATACGAAAAAGCTGTTCACGATCTTGAGAAAGTATGCAGAATGTGCAATATCCGAGGTATAAAAAAAGACTACAAAGATTCTACTGCTTTATGAAAGAATCGTTTCACTGTTCACATCGTACAGGGTTACCTTTAATATCGATTTGCATTGCAGAACACAAACGGTTACTCATGGAAGCGCAATTTGCATTGAACAGGTCGAAGAGGAAAGACTATTATAAGATTTTAGGTATCAATAAAACCGCGTCGACCGATGACATTAAGAAAGCGTATAGGAAAAGAGTAATGGTGCATCACCCAGGTATGTTTACGAAAGTCAACTGTTTAAGGCGATAGACTCGTTTCCAGAATTACAAGAGTGCTGGATGCGAGAAATGAGAACGCGCATAAGTAATATTTTTCTGATATTATCGCATCGTAGATCGACACGTGACTGCAACGGAAGGGGAAAGGAAAGAACAAGAGAAGATGTTCAAAGAAGTTGGAGAAGCCTATGGAATTCTATCCGATCCTAAGAAGCGATCGCGCTACGACAATGAGCATGATATACATGAATACAATAGATTTGACAAAGATAACGACACCACGGTATTCAGATACCAAGACGCACCGTTTTGGTGATCTTAATAAATTTTTAAGTGCGTTACATATTTTACACAGTATTTTATTCGATACGGCTCGTGTATCTTTTTATAAAAATTGGTTTTGAACAGAGTATTTTGGTTATACCGGAGTTAGTATAACCAGACTCTTTCATTATTTCAATAATCATGCTCATCCTTTATATAGGACACCGCTGTCCCTATTTTCCTATTTTTCCACATTGGAAAAGTAGACAGATCGTTACGTTAAGGTACAATTAATTCTTTTGAAAAAAGTACTGAATCATATTTGCGGTACTCGATTGAATCAAAGAATGTGATAGACGATTAGGAATAATATAAAAATACGATGTTCGGAAAACATAATAATAGAATATATTATTTAATTAAGTATACCTTTGTTGTGTGTATAGTTATCTGTAATAGGATATCTAGAAGAATAAGGAAATCCATTTGTTAAGTATCTTATTAATTTCTCCAACTTGAAGAGCAACATTTTGGCGATGCTTATTCATCAAAATAAAATCGAGATCTTTTCATATTTCTATTGTCTATGTAAATACAAATTTTGTGTTTAGAATAAGTTATTAAACATTGGTAATTTTATAAAAAAAGGGGGAAAACCAATGTCAAGGGCACAAATGACAAGACTCGAAAACGTATTATAATAATAGCATCAAACGTTCGTTTAGGCGCGCATGAATACTAAACATTTGATGACTTTGTTTATGTTGTTTATAGCAATATGTACATAAGGCATGCGGTAATCTTTGCAACTTGAACAATGTAAGAATATGCAAATACATAGATATTATGCGGATTCTTCGAAATCGTGTTGAAAACAACACGGGACGTTAAGGCACGCAATAGCCAAAATGTACATATTTGCGAAGACACATGAAAATATGTAACAGCACCCACATATTCGCTGAGATCTAACTCCAGCGAGTGTATAATTAAAATTTCAGTCTAATGGCGGTTCGTTCATTCGGAAACGTTCGATTGCCTCTTGCTTTTTCGTTTGTGTGCATGTGTCGCGAATATGAAATCGTCGTCGCACAAAATGGCATGCTTTCGTTTGTAAGTATTTCACTCGTGTATCATTTACAACTACCTAATGTTATTGAGCATAAAAATATGATTTTCAAATACATTTTAAAGATACTGCATTTAGGTCTTTTCAGTAAGTACTTGGACTTGGACTTCAGTCCGTCCTTCGATAAAATAATAAGTTAATAAAATACCTCTTCCAGTTATCGTGCAACTTCACAGAAATTCTTCGCTAGCGCTTATTCTCTTTCGACGCGACGCATCGAATGTTTCTATCTCGAGTTAGAAAAAATCAAAAGATGCGTAAAATCGTGTAACATAATTCAAGCAAAATTGCAAAATACAAACTCGTTGCGCATTCGTATATAAGTACATACGCTTAAAATATAAGATATTCCTCAAGATCAAACATAAATGTCCGCAAATCTTACACAAACGACATAAGTACCACGTATTGATACAATAGTATGTTTAGTAATATATACATATATACAAACAATTTACTATTATCTCCGCAATTCATTTTTACGCTATCGTACATCCGTTCGATTACGATTATTTATTCGTTTCGTTATTATAAGATGCTCTACCGGCCAATTCCAGCAGGTAGCGATCAGGATGATCTATCCAATCGCTGGCGCTCAACTTGACAATCCTTTGTTTCTCGGCTTCCTTCACTTGCCACTTTTTGATTTCTAATTGACGCTCCCTATAATTCATATGTATTAACTTACTATCAAAGTAGACTTAAGGGCGTAGACTCTCGTTAAATGACTTTAACATTTTAGTTACCTCAATTGCGTATGTCCACAGCCCCAAACTTCCAAGCTGGCAAGCGGATAAGGCGCACCTGCGATACTAACTGATGAAAACGATTCGTCTATGCTGATGTACGGTGAACGTGGATTACTGCCAAATCGTAATCCGTGAGGATAGCCCCTGATGTTGGTGTTTAAGTACAATACTTTAGCTCCCTTCTCTATAACTCTGTAAGATGGGAACAACTCGATGCCCACGGAATTCTCGTCACCCCAGTACAGGTGGCTCTCGCGCCATTCCACAGAAGTGCATATGCAATATGTAGGACGTACCGTGTCCTTGTCTGGACTATGGGCTCTTATGAACAACAATGTAGGACCTCTGTATCCTAACACATGATGTAGAAAACGGTTTGCTCCTGTACCATGCTCTGAGCTGTTATACAGCAACGTCCAATGTTTCGGGCACACGCTGCCTAATCTTTTCGCTATCAAAGCATGAGGAACATCCTTCGGTGATTCCTCTGCCTAAAAACAAATTCGTCATTTTAGTGTTCAACGACACGTTAAAAATACAGTAATCACTAGATTGCGGATCTTTATGCAAAATGATAACTTTCTACCTGAATCGCAGCAAGCTGGGGTAAAATAAATATTTAATTTCTTGCTGAATTTGTTTAACAGATTGAAAATAATATAATAGTACATTTAAATTCTTCAAATTGTTTTACTGTCAAAAATTAAACCTGCCCATTTTTATCATAAGTGCATGAAATCCACAGTCTAGTAGTCACGATCAGAGATTTACCTGGAGATAACATTCCGGTAGCGTACTTGACAGCAGCCACACATAGCTCACAGGTAGTAAAACTTGTGGAAAATCTATAGAATCTGGCTGTTCCAATATTGGTGTTGGTATCTCCAAATGCGGTTGCGGTTGCTCTTTGGACAACAGAGCTGCGCCACTTCGATACGCAGTTGTCAATACATGTACTATATAATGATGGGGACCTTGTATCATACGTGGACAGTGCTGTCCGATCCAGTTACTCACGTAACTCACAGACAAAATATATTTGCCATGAAACTGTAATGTGCATTATGTAATATGAAACCATACAAGCTCAGAAATGATCTCCTAATAATTAGGTGAATATACTAACGCAGGAGACAACAACCGTATTCATTATTTGCTCTGCAAAAATGCAAGAAGGAGTCGCGCTGCTGTCCATGGCAATCTTATAGGAGATATATAATAAACCTTTTAAACCTTCGGGAGTAACATTTCCATCTCCTTTCAGATTAGAATACATTTTTACATAATTTTCTAATACAGTTTGATCGTTCATCACAGAAAGAAACTTCTCTGCTTGTTGTTTAAAAGAATTGGCGCTCATGTGAGCGGTGGTGACGTTGGCAGCATGGTGCAGGTAATTGAACAAATTTTCACCTAACTCTGGATAATTAGGGAAAAGGTATCGTTGAAATACAGATTTGGTAATGCCGCTTATACGTTGCTCGTCGTGCGTCAAATGAGATAAAGTCTGGAAAACATACATATATATATATATACAGTGTCAGATACGCGTTAAGATTCGTTGTTAACATTATAAAACCACTAGTAGCTATGCATTACATAGGGACTGTATATATGATAATGCATTTAGCATTCTGTGTAATGCTTGCATTGCTTCCTGATTACATCAGGAATGCTCATACATAACATTATAGGTTATGTACATTACAGTCAATATACGATGACATTTCAAGAGTGAATGTCGACAAACGACCTGCAAATCATTCATTCGGAAACCTAACGAGAGAGTTGAAATTGTTCGAAACGCGAACGTTCTTTCCGTAATAATTCATAGATCCCTCCACGAGTCATAAATAGAGAATCGATTTTTTCTCGCAAAACTAATCTAATAAGCATGATAGGACTGCGCAATTATACGGCAATATCCTCATACCTTCGCCAGATTCTCGATCGGAAAGAATTGCATGTGCGAATGATTTTCTAATTCGGTTCCCGAGGAACTTTTCGAAAGATTAGCTGCATTGGTGGTGGTGTCGCCGGTATGTACAACGGATTCAGTTTTCTTGGAGGATGCGTGTCCAGCACGTGCCACTTGGTTACCCATTTCTTTCCAGCTAGCGTGTATTAAAGTAATAGTAAATTCACTGTCTTATCATCGAGACATAACATTGCCCACGACAACAAAGCATGCATATAACCGTATGCAACTTTCAGGAAGATCGTCACGAATGATAGAAAGGTAGGTAAGTGGTGCGTGCGTGCATTCGTACGACGTATACGACGTCCGTACGACACGTTGCATACATGTTTATCGAATATACAACTCCTATACTACATGTGTTGTACAGTATACAGTCAGTATCATCTTCCAAAGACGAATAATTTTTTTCAAAATTGGACCCAGCAGCTTGAGTTTTTTTTCAGACGTTAGAAGGGTTAGTTTACTTAACAGCTAATGTGTAGTTCACGTAGTGTTAATTAGAATTAATTAGAATTCGTGTCACATTGACACGAGGGACGGATGAGGTCAACGCGAACCGTGCAGGTTACAAAATGTGTTTACATATTATTCTTTAAGAATTACAAGACAGGGTTTATTTCGATTGTTCACGATTTTCATAATAATGGTGTTCGAATAAAGAAATTAATTGAATAATTTCTAATGGAAGCATCTTTATCGTTTCAATAATTAAAAAACAAAGAATGTGAAAGCGATGATTTGATCGGTCGTGGTACGGTCAGTGTAAATTAGAATCAATTAGAATTACGGAAACTCGAGCGCATTCAAATGTTCCTCGAGTTGGACGCCATGTTGCGTGAAAGAAGCGCGCGCAGCTATCATTCTCGTAAACGCGTGAGACTTCGGGGGGTGGGGAGACTTCTTTTTCCAAAAGCGTGCATCGTCTGTCATCGGGAAAAAATTCGATCGGTAAGATACATTCGACCGAGTGTGCTCTACATGAAAAAGAAAAATCGTCCGACGAACACGCGCGTGTTACTTGTAATATTCGCCGAATGATTCCGTTCGACAGCGATCGTGGCGTATGCAATCATTTTTCCGTCTCGTGCGTGCAAAAGTGTTATTAGGGAATACAGTAATAAGACGTGTGAGAGAGAGAGAGCTGACGTACGATCGATAGTTAGGATCGTTTCACAGGTAGAGAATATGTTGGAAGTGATAATAACGTGAGAAAATCGGTAGCTTCGGGGGGTAGGTATTCGCGGGAGCAGGTGCTTCCAAATAAGGTGCTCTCAAATGATCCAGGCAGTTCATGTCGATAGCGCCGCTACGTGATCGTCGGCTGAATTACGACTCGAAACGTTACGGTTTTACCTCTCGAACGTCTTGCGACCGTGGGAGGCGCAGCGCGACGTCGGGGAGGTCCAAGAAACATTTTCTTTGCGAATTCATTGGCCGGCGCGTGTCCACTAGTTTCAAAACGAGCGAAAAGGAACATCGCCGATAGAAATTAGAATCTTCATCCGAATAAGAAATGTCTTCGTTTGTACAGGGTGCGACACGAATTAGTCCCCACGATTTTTCAGCCCCTTCGGGTGGTCGGACAGAAAAGTGTTTCATACCAAAGTTAATCGGACAAAAAATTGCAATTTTTTAACTTAAAAATAAAATCGATTTTCAACAAAAAATCAAGGTCGCTGTCATATCTTTAAACGGACCTGGGTATTTTTACCTTCATAATATTGTAGGCGACGTCGAAACGAATTCAACGACCTGCTATACGATGACTTTCAGACGACTGAAAGAAAATATCGCCATTAAAATAAGAAAGGCATTTTTTAAAACGTTTTTGCTTTGGGACCCTAAAATATACGTTTCGTAGATCTATGTTAGTTATACATATATTGAAAATTTCTTCGAAATCGGTTTTTTCACGGGAAAAAAACAACACGCATCGAAGGATGTACGGTTCTGTGCTAACGCCTCATACAATACTTAAATGTTCAATAATTGATTAGACACGAACAAATTTAATAATGTAACAATACTTTGAATAATGATACAGCCATTTTTCTTGTACCTGTTTCATGGATAAAACCGAGTTTCTATCGCCGTTGTTTTTCGCTCGTCTAGTGATGGGCACCATCGACTGAAAACTATCGACTAAATCGATAGCACTCGACTACTATTTTCAGTCGACTAATTTTTTAAATTATCGCCCAAATTTAACGGCGGGAGTTTTGAATACATTTTATAAGATTTACTACTATCAAATATATCAACTCATCAGCGATATCGAATAATCGAATAATTCGCTTAATAAGCATGTAGTATAAATAACAATTATTTCACTACAATTTTGTAAAATTATTAAATAACAATACTAGTTTCAGCGTAGATACTTTTGTAAAAAAGTCATTGCTCGATTTTTTTCAAAAATAGTATTTCATAATTACACCCATAACTATTAGACATTCTTCTAAAAAGTCGATTAACACTTTGCCTTTCTATTCCATTATTGCTGAAGGATAAATAATAATTTATACGTTTTTAAATTCTGGTTTACAATTACTCATTTATTGTAATCGTGACTTACAGATTACAAATTATTATAAATTAATGCCAATAAGAAATTCGAAAGTATAATTTTTTCGCTGTAAGAGACGAGACATACGTTGACATAGATTATAGCCCTCAATCAAGACGTAAACACTAAAACGAAATTTCAGTGGACTAAGAACCATTCGATAGTGTGTAGCAACTAAATAGTAATTAGTCGACAGTTGAATATTAGTCGAGTACCCATCACTAGCTCGTCGCTCTTTCCTCCTCCGAAAGAGTTGCGCATGAATGGCTGCGCAGCGGGACAAGCAGCGATATAGTGGGGATGAAAAATGCGACGGCGGAGAGGTCGCAAAGCGCGACACTCGGGAAGAAATTCTGTATTACTCGCCGGCGCGGCGGGAACGTTGAAATTCCGAAGTGCTGGCTTTCAAAAGTATTCACGTAGTCACGGATGCAGCCTTGCATTCTTATCAACAGTACGCTGGTGTAATGTTCGATCGTGAGCCATACATCCGTGCATACGTTTAAACATTTTTCTGTGCGCGTATGCATCCTGCGTTCGAAGTGTTGTATATCTCGTGGCGTAGCTGAATCGAAAGGTGATTTTCCCGATTGAAATTTCGACATTTCATGGTTCTCCCCATAGTTGCCGAACTTTCTTCCATCTCGATAATGTAAAATTGATTTCAAAACAATTCACTTATCATTATCATTGTACTACAATTATTATCATTGTTTTAGAATCGCCAGTTTTCCAGTGAATACATTTTCGACTGCGTTCAAATGATTTCGGCATAGCTAATCGAACGTGTGCATACTCTGCCGAGTGCTATCTATTCGACTACATTACTCGTACGTTTTTCTTATCGAAAAAGGAAAAACTAGCGTCGCAAAGATTTTCTGTAATATGAGTCACGGAGCCGGGAAACGTGGAGACTCTACGAAAAGAATATTGGACAGCATTGACATAAATGCGGTTTCGTAGATTAGATACAGTTAGCGAGCAAAAGGATAACAGTCAGCGTCAATCTGTCGACAATAGCAGAACGAGCCGCAGAACTTATTCCGTTACTCAGCTTTCTAAAGAAGCGTGTGATTCATACGCCGAATAACTGCGTTTCGGTATTTCAAAATCATCCGTCGGTGAGATTCAATTATTCTTGTCGGTGCGTCGATCCGAAATAAGGAAATCTGTGTCGAAGGGGGATGGTGGTATTTGTTGGTGTAGGTATAAGATGGTTCGGTAATTTTTCTTCGGCGAACACGCGGGTACGCTTTCATCTGTTCGCGTACGAGGAGTCAACTCGAATGAATTTCACCGTGAAAGATATTAAATTGAATGCGGTTGACCTATAAACGCGTTCTTCGGTAAAGCGATTAAAATTTCGATACGCCCCCTAACCGAAACCGCCTTTCGATCGAAACGGAACCTCGGCGTTCGATTATCCTAACCGAATAGTCCAAGCGAAATGTGCCCATTATCGCGATAATATCGAAATACATATTTATATCAATTTACAAAACAAGGACCGACATTAAACGCTATTTTGAAAGCCAGCAATGCTAATTCAAGATACGCTATAACTAGACTGCGGTTCTTCGTGCAAAATAAAAATCTTTCGCATCGATTGTGGAAAGCGGGAATAATATAAATCATTGATTTCATCCCTTAACGATTGTATTACAATGTTCTCGAATTTTTTCAATCGTTCACTGCTGTATGTTTCACCCAACCAATTTCTTCAGAAATGCATAAAGATCCGCAAGTCTAGCTATAACGATCGAGGTGGTGTGAATCATCGTCGCATAAAAGTCGCGAAATATACCTAATATAATAATATCATAGTAAACATATATATTTATATTCTCTGCGCCAATACGTATCGTCGAGTTCGCACAGTGAATCGGGTTCGATACGAAAAATGAAGGAGCGACATTAACGCTATTTTGAAAGCGAGTAATGCAAATTCAGGAACGCTATAACGATCGAGGTGGTGTGAATCATCGTCATATAAAAGCTGCGGCTGGTTTATTTTCGGGTGGATCCGATCTATTTCTCGATTCGCCAAGTATGGCTTATACGAGATTTTCCGGTGATATTCGAGATAATTGGCAACACTGTAGTGTAGAATTAGTGCGCTTCGAAACCGGACAAGAGTTATACTCTGTAAATCCGTAAAAGTCTCGGGATTCGAAAATATTCTTATTCCGAGTCGCGCTCGTTTCAACGTCGAGGGTGGGGAATCTATTTATAAAACGGGGATGGTCCACGCGACACCCACGCCGACAGTGGGCACGTAATAATAATAATAATAGTAATAATAATAATAATAACAACAACAACAACATTAAGAATAATAATTTATCAAACAAAACATTATTTCTCGCTTTAGTAACTGGCGAACGAAGGTACACCAAGGAACCCCTTTAGGTTAATCTCTGTCACTTTTCGTTCTTCATTATTCTTTTCTCTTTGTTTGTTCGCTCGAATACGTTTCGTCGAACGAAAATAGGTGCAGATATGTCTTTCCGTGTTGTGCGCAGCAGCAAGTTCCGCCACGTGTACGGAACACCTTTAAAACGTGAACAATGCTACGACAACATAAGAGTATCCAAATCTTCCTGGGACTCCACCTTCTGTGCTGTGAACCCAAAGTTTCTGGCCATCATCGTGGAGTCAGCTGGTGGTGGAGCTTTCATAGTTTTGCCCCATAACAAGGTAAGTTACAGTGTGTCCCATAAGAGCGTGTCGACGATATTTCCATAGATATTCATATATTTGTAAAATATTTTATACGAGTCGAATCTAAACGTCAAATATTCATACGCTATTACCCAGATAGCCAAGCGAATCTAGAGTACAAATCGAGTTTGGCTTGCCGGGGTCAGGTAACAGGAATTATACGGGCAGAATGAAGCTTGAACGGGCTCAAGGCACACGATGACTAGAATCTGACCCAGGCACTTATGACCGTGTGGGCTTGTAACGTTCTCTAGGCCCAAACCCGGCACAATCAGCCCTCTGTCCGTCAGTCCTGGTTTCTGCTACATTTTTGCCACATTAGTGCGACCACGGTGCCCTCTCACAATTTTGGACCTACTTAAAATTTGTCAGAAACCAGGACCGACAGGCCAAGGGCTGCTTATGCCGAGGGAACGTTACGAGCCCACATGGTTATAAGTGCCCTGGTCAGAATCGAGCATTTTTGCTATGTGGGTACTTAGTAAAGGGTCTAATCTCCTCCCTTATGGCTCTGCACTGTCTTGGTATACTTACAACTAATTTCGGTAATATGTTTCCCTCTCAACTTGCTCTTTGCTATAGACAACACATTTTCTATTGGGTTTGCATCAGGGGATAGGGATGGTCAAGGTAGTACGGTGATTGCACTTGCTGCTTCCACTTATCTTGGTAAGCTCTCTTCTTTTCACTGTCAGAAAAAAATCTGACAAATATTTAGTCAAGGCGTATTAAAGGCATCTGTATTTATTTACGTTATCCTTATCTCCCTATCATTGGGTGAAAGGTATCCAAGATATCGTAGACACGCTCTTATGAAACAGACTATACATTCCTGTTCTCATGAAATGTTATTTTTCTTGATATAGGAGAAATGTTTAATGTTGAATTCATTATAGATCGGTCGAATACCAGCAGATTATCCTCTAGTTGGTGGACACAAAGGTCCGGTGCTGGATATCGCGTGGTGTCCTCACAATGACAATATCATAGCGTCAGGTTCGGAAGATTGCGTTGTCAAAGTATGGCAAATACCTGATGGAGGGATCTCCAGGACGTTAACAGAGTCGGTGGTAGACCTTCAGTTGCACCAACGTAGAGTAGGTCTTGTTGTATGGCATCCAACCGCCTCTAATGTGCTGCTCACAGCTGGCTCTGACAATCTTGTTTTAATTTGGAACGTCGGCACCGGAGAACCAATAGTACAAATAGATTGTCACCCGGACATGATCTATTCGGCGTGTTGGAACTGGGATGGATCCAGATTGGTAACCACGTGCAAAGATAAAAAGATTCGGATCTTGGATCCACGCTCGGGAGAAATATTGGAAGAGGCTATCGCGCACGAAGGTAGCAAAGCTACCCGTGCTATCTTTCTCAGGTGTGTACCAATGATATTTCCAGGCATGATTAACTAATCTTTGCTTGCTTATACCGATTGGCAAATGTTTTTTTCTTTTTGTTTTCTTCGTTAGATTAAGTCTCGTCTATCCATCGTTTCGTTATTTAAATTGATGAGTAGACTGCAGATCTTTATGCAAAGTAAAAATTGTTTGCATCGATTACAAGGGGTAAAAACCAAATTGAATGTTGTTTCTTCCCTCAATGACAACAATTTTGAATTTTATCTACTCAAGTTTGCTATGAATCCATAAAGATCCGCAGTCTAATACTGAGTTAACATTTACATCTAAGGTTTCTCAGTTATGCGTTTCGCATTAGAAAAATAAGAGTCACCAAGCTTCGAGCAAGTTTACCTAGAAATAACAGAACGGTGTAACTTATTTCGGGGAAACTGTGTGAAATCGACACAAGGGACGAATGAGGGTTGAAAAGGTATTACGATTGATACTACAAGATGCTACTAATCGGTGCGAGCAACTGTGAAAATTTGTATAGAAAACTATTTGATGTGTCTATTTCACAGGTGCGCGATTGGTACCTTTACAGAGTTGCACATACATACATGTTTAATATTTCTCTACGATTCGAATCGATCATGGAGAAATATATTTGTTGGTATCTTTCTAGCGATAACAACTATTTCTACTATGCGATACACTATCAACATACCTTTCACATTGAATAATCATCAAACAGTATACATCCGCCTTTTTACACGATAAGCGTATGAGAATTAAAAATTCAAAGAATTCAAGTAGAAGAATATTTCTATGGATATATATTTAATTAGAATTAGAAGCATACAAGTAAATCTAGATCTCTTAGAAGAAGCATTCATAAAGATCCTATTAAACGATATACTCTCACTCGCGCGTTAAGCGATACCTTTATTTTTTTATTATCACATGGTCTTTCCAATTTGTGTAGCGCGAGGTGTGGTATTTTTTAATGGAATACCGCAAGATTGAAAATACAACATCGGGAGGATGTCAGCTTAATAAATACAAATATCAAGATGTCCGCTGTGTAACATCTTCATAAAACGTTACAGTAAGTATCGTATCTCAAGTTATTACCTTAAAGCATAACATCTTGTACACGTCGATCGATGAACATGTGTAATGAATACGATGGACAGTGATGTAACTGTACTAATATAGATTTTTGTATTTCGAATAATACGATTTACGAGCACAGTGTTCAGCCGGTACACTGATATTTTTTTCAATGAAATATGATTTACGATGACCATCAGATGAACAACAAACGAATAAGTTTGTCTTTTTATCTCTTTTAATCATCACTGTACTTTCTTCGTGTTATTTTATACTGTTTATATGTGTGTACTTAATACCAGCCTAGAAGTTGTAACAAGGTGGATGTTATTCGGTTTTGATGATTAACTTGAGAGAATTCGGAAAAACGATATTATAAATGAGGGATTACAATAGTGTAAGCATACCATACTTAGAAATAAGTTGTAGGACGTTTTTTGTGTAGTATGTACGAGTGTATGTTTTAAGAGTATCGGTAGTACTGACACATGTACAGAATGAGTCTTGTAACAATCTCAAATAACTTGTAAGCTATGTATTTGTTATAGGAAAAAATGTTCCGCACAAAAGTTGCATGTTTTCCCAGGGGACGTGCAGTGTTCTACTCGGTTTTTTATTACTTTGCTTTTTTATAGAGATATGAGGGTCACAATCAGTGAAACTATGCAACTTTTCTTGGAAATATTTCTTCGTGCAATAAATAATTTACGCGTTATTTGTGATCGTTACGAGACTCACACAGTATATCCGATTCGAGCGAAGCTTCGTATCCACGTAAGGTTTACTATGTTTTCAGGGGAGGCTTGATTTTTACTACAGGTTTCAGCAAAATGTCTGAGAGGCAGTATTCGTTGCGTGCCCCCGATATGTTAGGCGAGCCCATAGTTATGGTAGAATTGGATACAAGCAACGGAGTAATGTTCCCTTTGTACGATCCCGACACGAATCTGGTGTATTTGTGCGGGAAAGGGGATTCTGTGATTCGCTATTTTGAAATTACTCCTGAACCTCCTTTCGTTCATTATATCAATACGTTTCAAACCCCTGATCCACAAAGGGGCATAGGAATGATGCCAAAACGTGGCTCCGATGTTAAGAGCTGTGAAATATCTAGATTCTACCGGCTGAATAACTCGGGCTTCTGCCAGGTCATCTCTATGACAGTACCGAGAAGGGTAGAGTTCATACAAATACGATTATTAACGCGTTGACTATTGGCTGCCTCGTATGCGAATCATGTTAACCCTTTGCATTTCTTCCACCTAGAATATTTCCATTCTTTATGATTTTTAAAATATTATGGGTATGAAACTGATATATTAACTCGTACAATATTTAACCCTTTGTGGTCGGAGCAGTTCCAATTCGAAAATGAAACATTTCTTCTTAGCTAGCATATTTCCATTCCCTATGATTTTTTAAATTCTATTTAAAACGTTTGATTAGATATCAATTTTTAGTGGCGCCTCAGAATCACCATTCGAATGCTAAGGGTTAAATGTTTAGCATTTGATTATACCAACATGTTTAATAGTGTAAACAATATTTTAAATAATGGTACAGCAATGTTTAGTGGCGCTAAGAGTTAATTATATTGTAATTATTTGTCTACTATGGAGAAGTAATTTTTCTATCTCCTTAATATAATATGTACGTACTAAAAGATATGTTATGACCTTTTGGCGTTTGTTTCGTTAAATCTGAATTCTATTACGTAGCTGCCAGTACGTTAGTCAACGTGAACGTATGAAGATGTTAATTATCGATCGATGTTAATTTTCATCAATTTTTAGTCTGACCTATTCCAAGAAGATTTGTACCCAGATACTCCCGGTGACACGGCAGCGATTTCTGCAGAGGAATGGGCAAGCGGAACAGACGCAGAACCCATATTAATTTCAATGCGAGACGGCTATCAGCCAACGGTAGCCAAGAACGACCTGAAAGTGAATAAGAAATCGAACATACTCGGCAAAGGAGCGAAGGTTGCGTCCAATGCACAAAATGTTACGCAGTCCGCAGGAATTACGGTACGTATTTGAAACTCGTTTTTGTTTGAAATCGCTGCTCTCTTGAACTCTCTTTAAAAGGTAGGCTCGTTTCCAGGATTGCAGTGGGATTTCTCAGCAGTCAAAAGCGCTAGATATTAAATAGTTTCCCGTAATTATTACGTTTAGGGGAGACAGCTCTGATGACTTTCACCTTGACATATGTTATCAAGGACAACATTCTAAACAACTTTTGTCATTATATCTACCCGGTGCTCTGTCTTAGTTTTCGAGACATTTGCAAAAAACTATTGCTAATACTTTCTTTTGTGAACACAGATTTTTTAAAGCGACTACGGACTAGATTAATCTTTTATCTAGCGCTTTTTACTACTGAAAAAGCCCATTTTTTCATTATCGAGAAGTGAGAAGGGCGCATCCTGCACCCTTGCAATCCTGGTAAAGAGACTACTCCCTTAAACGATGCTATGACAACGTTTTCTTCGATAGGAGGAGCTGCTGAAAGAATTCACCGAGGAAATCAGAAAATTGAAAGCGGTGATCGTGAAGCACGAGGGAAGGATACGGGTACTCGAGTCAGCCGTTGCTCTTCAAATGAAAGAAGAGGAAAGAAAAGAGAAGGCTGCTTCGCCTGCCACGACCGAGGTGCTTGCATCCGACGAGGTTTAACTTTTTAAATCTATTTTTTGAGCTGAGAAAATCGACAAATATTACGAAAAGATAACTAATTAATGTAATAAAAACAAAAAAATTATCATATATTTTGATATAACAATTTGTGTAAATAGTAGGTTTTAGCTACATCGTGTGTCTTGATTCTTTGGAACGATCTTTGCTATTTATTGTACATCCATTCATCATACATCGCTTGCATTTGTACCATGTTTTACATCTTCTATTTCTATTAGACTGTATCTAACACGTGACAGTGCTTTGTTTATTAGCATTAAGATATCGGCTGTTTTGTTAACATCCAGTACTCGAGACTTCTATGTATATTTCTCTATGAGGATAAACGAGTGCCTAATTTGTACAGACATACCACTGTAATATAACGAAAAAAAAGATTACTTTTATCGTAGTGTAGCGTCAAGTGTGCACACACGTAATATCTTCTGAAGGGACGCATAATTTTGTTTTGTATATAAATTATGCGATTCGCAAAAGTAACAAACAAAGATTGCTATTTTACTATTATAATGAGTATAACGAAAAATATGTATGGTATTAATTATATTTAACTAACTTGTTTTTCAACATTGTGAAAAGAATACATTTTGTACAAAAAATGTGAATACATAATATATAACTGATTGAAAATAAATCTCTATTTTCTTGTATAAATAGTTATAACATTAATATAATATATATATATGTGTTTATGAAGTTTACATAAATGTTACTATTTCGTAAACAATACTTGCAGATACTTGTCAGTTTCGTAAATGGTCGATAGTGGCACCACTTGTGGTAAAACGTTCAAGTTAGAAAACGTCATGTGGATAAGTTAGGAAATTACACTAAAATGATAACAAATTTTTTCCGAAACTCCAGAAGTTCCTTTGAAAAACCTGTTTCTAATGCAAAATGAAAGTTGCAAAATTTTAGCTCAATCCGATTTGGCCTATTTTCGGCAATTTTCTATGGTAAACACCGTGGCGGTGTCGATAACGTAGACTTCTATATTATAAATGTATATTAGTTTTCCATTTTACCGACAACATTAATATTGACTAATTGTAATTTTGTTAAATACTTCTGGACACGGTAAACATATTTACTCGTTTGTTCATCGTGCCTAATCAACTCCAAGGAACATGATAAATTTATTGAGAGCTCACAATAGTAATGACTCGTAAGAATTGAACTATACATTGATAATTAATGTTCGTTAACAGGTGTTAAAATTCATGCACATAAAGTCGTTGCAGTATCGTGCAACAAAATAAAACCAATCAAATCGATTTCAACCACAATTCTTTATTATTAAGACCAATAAGTTGACTAAGTTTTAGGAGACTTTTATTGAATTAATCACGAGAAGTAATAATTTATCGGGGCTAATGTCCTCTCGATGTATTTTCCGATTGGGGAAGGAAAACAACGTGGACATCAATTTTCGTTAAAGCTACGGAAAAAATGAGAAGGACATATTATATATATTTGCTTCGTTCGTTTGTTCTTTTCCTCTTAATCTCTGTTACTTTTATTGGTATGTAGTACGTATAATAATTTATTTATTTATATATATTTATATATATATATATATTTGTCGATATCGAATATATTAATATTTTATCAGATTTCTCTTTTCCATAAATTAAATAAATAACTCTTGACTGTGATATATTATTAAACAAAATATTTTACAAAAGTAAATTAGCTGTAGATTGCCAGGTGAAGTGCGAGGATACATGTTATTACTATATCGTCTATTCAAAAGTAACTAGACATCCGAAGCGTATTACTCCGTATATACGTGTGATCTTTGGCGAACTCATGATTATTCTTTAGTTTGTTCATCGAATACCAAAGTACATGCATACATAATATATACATACATATACACAAGATATCTATATGTGTATGTATACATTGATTTATCGCGTTTTGTAGAATCTCTCTAGAACGCGTGATTCGCGATTGCCTGATTTTCAGTGTATATTCCATAGCAAAAACAAAAGATAAATAAAATTTCAGTTAAATTATATGCGCCACAATTAGGAGAGTACCACCTTGGGTCAACACACACAGTTTTACCAACTCGCGATACATTCCTCAATACCACCATCCAAGGTTTCCACATTTCTCTCTCTCTCTCTCTCTCACCCGCGCAAACACACACACATACATTTTCCTTCTCCTATACATACACACGAAAGCGTCTCTTGTGTTATTTTGCTTCTAAAAAAAGATATCGAATGATAGATGAAGAAGACGGGTATAGAACCTGACGGGGGTATGGGATCCGCAGAAAAAGGCAAATCGGCTCGAGGTAGGGTAATGGGGGTTGGAAAGGAGGGTTGAAGGAGGTCATGATTATCGCCAATGTCTCACCATACGCGCACGTAATCCCCGACTTGTTGTGCTCGACACAATGCGGAATACGACCTGGTACGCCGTCGTGTTTCAGTGTTTAGTCGCTTTTCAATACCGCACGATAAAGTAGTATTTCGTTTTAGACCAGGGATAACGAACTGACTGACCCGTAAGTCGCACGAGGCTCTCCTGTCGGCTTTACTTTATTTTTCCTCTTCCGTCGAGTAGTTAATCCTTATGTAGTCAATCAAAATGTATTGATTACTTGAAACCTTTCTGTATTTAACCCTTTGCATTTGGAGATATTTTAACTTGAAAATTAAACATTTCTTCCTAGCTAGAATATTTCCATTGCCCATGATTTTAAAAATTTTACGGATATAAAATTGGTATAACATGTCATACCACACCTAAGTGTTTAGTAATCCATTACATACTTACGTATTTAATAATGTAAACGATATTTTGAATAACGGTACAACAATCTGTAATGGTGTCTCAGAGTCACCGTTCGAGTGTTAGGGGTTAACATGATTCCACGAATTCTCATTATAAGACTTATAAAATAGATTATTTCATTATAACACTCATTAATGTATTAGCGAGTAAAGAATGAATATTCAAAGAAATTTTATATTTTTTAGAGGAACAATAACAAATTGTTTAAAAAAATACAGTAAATGGATTGACTATACAAGGGTTAACGACTCTGGCCTTGCCATCAGGGATTCTGAACCGCAAACCGAATAGAACTCGGTTCTCGGTGGTCAACAGTGACCCGTGCAGCTTGTCGTCGGTCCACTTACTATTAGACTCGTGACGGATGACAAAGAATTAAGCTTCACCGTTTCGTATGACTCCGCGCGCTAACGACGGTTTAAATATCTGTGGTTGTCAAGAAGAACACCGTATGTCACATAGTTTCGACATATTACCGTATAATGTTTTCATTACTAACGATTTGAGCCTTTCGAATTTGTTTTCATGACTAGACTGCGGATTTGATGTATTTATGACAAAAATGTGCGCGTACAATTTAAAGCAGTGAACATGTTAAAAATATTTTAAGGACATCAATGCATTGGTTTCAGGATAAGTAATTGATTATGCATTCGTTCAATAGGATAATTAAAAGAATACAATTTTTATTTGGTTCCTGTGTCCTGTAAACAAGGTGAACATTTTTTATTTTGGACAAAGATCCGCAGTCTATTCATGACTTTTCTTCTGGTAAAGACGTAAATCCTATACTATGAAGCTCATACAATTAATGCATAAATTTATATTTTTTGAAATTGTGAACACGCGGCGTTTTTCCTGGCGACCATAGGTATAACGACCAGGCAGACAGACAGCCAAACAGACAGGCAGGCACCCAGCAGACAGACTACCGATGAAGGAATCTGTTGAATGATAATAGGGTCGCGTGCGATTCTAAGCTTCGAACATGTTCGTCACCCCTGCATTTACGCTATGCTGGACTGAGGTATCGAGAGGCAAGATGGTCGTTTAAACTCTAGGCAATGGCGTAAGGTTACAAGTGAGAACTATGAGGCTGCTGTTCGTAAAACAGTACGTAGGCTTCGCTGGTGACCACCGACCGCGCCGGAACCACGGACACCCGATTATCATTGTACTCGTGCCATTCGCCTGAGTACGGATGCTTGCAGTACGCGGTGTAATGACCGGAGTACGTGGTACCCGAATGGTTCGCGACACCGTACAAATTGTAAGTGCAGCCCGGAACCCTGGGGGCGGCGAAGGCACTGAGATCCAATCCAGTCAATGGAAAATCCACCGTTACGTTCAGCTTGCCGCGGAATCGTTCCATCGGGGAGAAACGTTTCAAATCTAGGGAATTCATTCGGTTAAGGAAAACGTCGATGCACCAACCACATTCCACGTCTGGGAACGCCCAAGATCCTTAAGGTGTTAAACTCGTTTTTCCATTTCGGTTTCTCATTTCTCGATAATGCAAAGTTGGGGTTCTTCAGTAATCAAAAGCAGGAAAGAGTAAAGGAGATTCTAGCTGCGGACGAGAGCGGAGAGGAATGGAGGGAGGAGATGGATAGAGAGAGAAATGAAAGTAAGGTAATCATACAGTAATCAAAAGCACTAGATAAAAATTCAATCTAGGCTGCGATCGCTTTCAAAAATCCTACTTCTTCATAAAAATAGCTATTTACACGCGCAGCCGTATGCTTCCCAATATTGTTAAGTTACTAAATTAATTAGTCTAGACTGATAGTTTATCTGGCACTTTTGGATACTGAAAAAGCCCATCTTTGCAATATCGAGAAATAAGAAGACGCGTCCCGCACTCTTGTAATCCTGGAAATACGAGTCTACCCCCACAACGGTAAGAGCATACCGTATTCTTTAATGGTTATTTGAAAAGGATACGAATAACAAGAATCTTCGGGAACTTGTGTATGCTGAAGCTCTTAGTGCACTTTCTCCTCATCTGACACTTGGAACAGGTCGGCTTTTCGTCACCGTCGAGAACCTCTTCTCGAGTGAAGTGTTCCAGACATTGACTCAACTTGACCGTACCGCTTCTGGCCGGTATTGGCAGGCTCAGGTCCCAGAAAGGATCCAACGTTACCGATACGTGGTCGCAGGCTGTACAGTGCAACGACGAGCGTAACTGACCGACGAATACGTCCACTATCATACTGTCCTCGCTACGCAGGTAACGCTTCCAGCTCTCCACGGCTTTCTGGCTGTCTCTGTACGACCAGAAAATATTCTTTTTATCGGCAAAATTCAATTTTCAAATTACGGTAAAACCGATGCAACGGTTCCTTACGTGTACATATCAGGGATATCCGTGTGGATCGGCGGCGGTTTGACCGTCACTCTGTTGACGTCCTCGTGGAGACCCTCCAACAGGTATCTGAGAAATTCTTGGGCGTCCTGCTGACTGTAGCCCATGAATCTCGGCGCGAATCTCTGTATCTGTGACTTGAGCGCCGTTGTGTTCACCACATGATCACCGCCCACCTCCCACAATTCGTGTATCACCTGGCTGAACGCCTTGATCAGGGCACCCTTCATACTGGATGTGGTCACGTTGATATCCGCCAAGTATTGTTCGTCCAGTAGGTACTCGAGCAACGGTCTCGTGTTGCTCAAGCATTGGATCACGCTGTTCATGAAACACTGAAAGAGAATGAAATTCATGTAAGTATACTGCTTACAGTTAAAAAATATTTGGGCCTGGCTGCCATAGGTGTATTCTACATCTCCAGATCGGTGAAGATGTGTGAAAAAAAGTTGCCACAAAATTGTCCTTGACCTTGAATTTCGAGGGCAAATTTTTGTATTATTGCATTGTGCTCTACGTATCATGGGGACAAAAAGTGTCAAGGGAATCATGGGTCAAAACTCAACTCACCCATGGCTCCCTTGACTCTTTCTGTCCCCATGATGCGTAGAATACAATGCAATAATACAAAAATTTGAACTTGAAATTCTAGGTCAAGTACAATTTTGCTGCAAATTTTTTTTCACAGATCTTCCCCGATCCGAAGATGTAAAATACGCCTATAGCAGGCAGGACTAAACACTTTTTTACACTCTGTCAGTGTTTTCTCCATAAATCTACCAAATTCTCTGGCGTTTAAACCCCATTCGTATTACCGTCATCGTATTCGTTGATTTTGGACAATTATCGAGAAAACAGTGTACACTACTTACTGTGTTTCCAATATTCCTCAATCCGTTCAGTCCACATCGCTCGTCGCGGTGCGCTTGGAGCCGGTTACGCGTCGCTTTGTTTGTCGGGCTTCCGTCCTGCAAAGTAAATCACGGTCAGCACTCGCCTAATCTGGCGCGCGCGCTCTAAAAGGAATAGTGGATGGACTGTTTCTACGGGGGCTGAAGACCGTCGGATGTCGTCGTGTTTCTTTGGTAAAAGCACGACAATGTTAGGCTCTTAAGCGCTGAGGAGGTAAAGCTTGCTAGAGTAACAAGTAACACACTACTTCTCTTCCAACAAGAACTAACGGAAACACTCCCGAGGGACGATACTGGACAGTGAAGGCGGCGAGTTAACGTCGGAGTGAAAAATCAAACGGGGTCCGGTGCGGTGTAACTAACAAGGGAACATATTCAGTTGATAGAAACCGATTTTGATGAAACTTATGTGAGATATAATTCTTTGAAAAATATTTGACACGTGTTTGTTTTTATCGACAACCATACACTTTGAAGGGGTGAAAGCAGCCCTCTAAGTTGGGGGTCAGAACCATATTTTTGGAGATATCTCGGAAATCAGACGTCGAAAAGAAATTGAATCTCTTAAAAAAACTGTGTTTTCCGACCCGATATTTCGGGCTCTCGCAGATCCCTGTAATCTCTCGAATCCTTTGCCGCGAGAGATCGTTGTTTCCGCTACGCTTGTGAAATCCAGCAAATAAAAATAACGTTCAAGGACTACAAGTTGAAAAGTCTACGGTCTTACGACAATACGGTGGCTTGCGCCAGAGGGGAGTATATCAAAGCAATACCGGATGCTGGAAGCAAGTTAAAAATAGAAGAAATAAAATTGTAGAGTACGCGTATAACACTTTGCAACAAATTTTTCATGTTTACAAATAACCGTTGGGTGGATCTTATAGAGTATTTTGCGCTGATTCCGAACCAGCCCTTAACTTTTCTCCTACACACACACAGTTTTAGAGAAACGTGACTTCGAAATAAAATTTATTTTTCAACTTCAAACAAATAGTGTGATGTTATTATAAAAGATATTGAATTGTTCTGTGCAGCAAAAGATTCTGCAGACTTTCTCGAAGCCAGTGATATCCATTATTAATACGTTATTATACGTTAAAAAGACACAATTCTAAAAAAAATTCAATTTTTTCCGGCCTCTGATTCCCAAGATATCTCAGAAAACATGGTTCTGACCCTCCACTTTGAGGGTGCTATTTTCACCCCTTCGAAGTGGATGGTTGCCGATAAAAAAATGCACGTGTCAAATATTTTTCGAAAAACTACAGCTCTATGTTCCCTTGTAAGAGTTGAAAGCGACGTTAAATAAATAAAAAAAAACCTTATAAACGGCAATCCGCACCGGACCTCAGGGTTTTGGTTAGCACTTGATTCAACACGAGGCACGATAGTAGCGTTAGTACGCGTTACCGTCTTGACCGGAGACGCTTGTTCGATATCACAACGATCCACTCGCACTCGCACGAGTACAAACCCACGCACACACGGTACGTACGTTTCTCGTTGCGTTTGACCTCAGCGTGTGGACAGTTCCGACCAGAAAGTACACCCAACACAATATATTAATAAAAGGGACAACGGTGTAAATATCGAGGGCGTCGAGCAGCCGTGAGAAGGAATCGGCGCATAACGTGGACGTCATTGTTTTCGGTTCGTTCGGTCGGTCCCCGCTACGAAGTAGGAGTCTCGCAAACCCCTCCTCGAGCACTCACCTTTTCGCGACTGCTAGCCGGAGGCTGAAGAGTGGCGTGTAAGGTCACGACGGATCCGCAGAACCGCGTGGAAGCGAGACCGAGCGAGACGGTATGCTTCCGGGGCGTCAGAGGCGCCGAAACGCCCAACACGAACGCATAAACGAGGAGCAGGGCGATCGCTAGCCACAAACACCACAACCCCCAGCCCACGTACTGGGTGTAAGCCAGTTTACACGGAGTTTGTAAGGTGCCCGCTCGCTAGCCCGCGCGATACAAGTACTCGATCGCGTTGATAAGATCGGGACGTCGATTAGGATAAACAACGGGTTAAGCACCGCGACGTGTTACAAAGAAAATAGAGTAAACGCTTAGCAACTAGGAACAAGTCCCGGCTCTAATAACAACCAGACTGCGTATTTGGCGCGGTTACGGTGTACGCAAAGTGGTCGAACAGTGATAATAGAACCGCGAGAGAGATTTCGAACAGCCTCCACCGTGCGACGTACTTGTAACGTTTGCGTAATAGATACGACGCGGCGATAACGCGTACAAAAAGACGATTAACGTGACAAACAGATTTTTTCGTCGTATCTGGCATCGGTAAATTGATTCGTGTTTGCGAATACGGCGCCGCTTGGTAAAATGATTTCTTCGGGAGATACACCGAGTGATACCTCGGAGTATTGACTCCTCCCGAAAGTCACCTTTGCCAAACTGCACGAGTCGAGTACGCGGTGTTCCCCCCACCCACGGGCGACGAGGGTACACTAATAAACTGACACGCGCGAGGCGAAACCTCCTCGGAACTCGGGACGGTCAGTCGTCGCGAGGCTACGCCAGCGGGAAAAAGCGATCGCGACGATCACTGGATTAGGAACGACGACGATACGCGCTTCTACACATTCCAGTACGAGCTGCGCGAGTAGAGCAGCTCGTGCACTCTCGGTGTGGTAACGCGTGCGCGAGCACGGGTACGCGTACGGGCACGAGCGTGAGCGCGAACACGCGCGTTTGTTGCCGTTACACGGGGTACCGTTATGTTATGAGAGGTCCCGCGTTAGCCGCGTCTCTCGCTCTCCCGGTGAGAAGAGCTTTGGTCTATTAATAAAAGGTAGTCGGCGCGACAACCGACCGTCGTGCGAAACTGCTCGAAGAAGACGTTCGAGGGACGAAAACGCGTCCACGAGGCGGGCTCGACAAACTGCGTTTCGTAACGGATGGAACCGCGAGCGAGCGGACGGGAGGTCGAGCGGGTAACTAAACCAGACACCTCCCAACGCGTATCGTTTTTCCCGCGGCTTCGTTCCACACGTTCGACTTCCCGGGAATTTGGAAACTTCTCTCGCGAACAACATTTCACACGTTCCTTCCACCCTTTTCGATACGAACAATTCGAAGAAAGTACATGCCAAATATTTTTGTAACATCTGTTACCGCGGGCTCGCGCGCGCACTTCGAAGACATAACGGTCCCGTTCCGACATCGCGTGTTTTTTTGGCGCTACACCGAGAGCTACGCAGCTGTTGCTGCATAGCCGAAGACGTTGCGCGATCGCTAGCAAAGGCGGATGACAGATTTGTTTGCTGTGAATAAAACGCGTGCAGCATCGATTACCCGCTTTTCTTTTTATCCTTTGATCTATGCGCTACCGAGGTGTCGAACGAACGCGATGTTGATGAAAGATCAAGATGGACAACTTCGTTAAAACAGGGATGTTCGATCATACGTTCGAAGCGACTCCTAATCAGGGATCCTTATTTCACGGGTATATAAATACACGTGCTACGTGAACCGTGAAGTAACAAAGAGCCTGGATCTACGAATACGGATCCGTATTCACGGGTTCTTAAATTCATAGTAAACGCTCATTATTAGTCCAACAGCCGTGTTTTTCACGGACTTGTATGGTGGCCCTGACATCAACCGTGGCTTCCCCTTGTAAGGCAGGGGAAGAGATAGATAGTCTTTACCGATGAGTCCTCTAGCGAGTCTGGGACGAAACACAACCTTTCTTTCCCATCACTATTAAACATTTTAACAGCAAATGTGGTCTTCGACGAATAGATTCATATCTGAATCAAAACGTTTTACTTATATATTAGCTGTATTTAGTGTAGTGATTGATCGAACCGAGCGCCGAAAAACATTATTCCAAGTTTAAGAAAAAATAAAAAGTAGAGAAGGACAGAATGAGACACTGATCGGGTGGCCGAAGCGTTTCTTTCTTTCCGATACTGTCTTTGTCGATTACACCAATTGAAACTATACCGTGTTCGGTCTTGTTTTAATCAGAAAAATGCCAGAAATACGTTTTTGAAAGTCCCATAAAAAATCATGAAAATTAAGAAGTTTGAACATTCGATTCGTGGTGTCAATGTAGTGGTGTTCACAGCGGTATAACCGAGCCGAGAGCAATCATCGCCGCGTTGGCCAGCAATGGTGTGAGTAGGCACTGAACAGGGATAGCGGCCTCGACTCCGGACTCGTAACGAGCGTTTACTGTATACGGTTAACGTGCCACGTGTATTTTGGTATACGCGGTTTTGCCGCGATCACTACTTCTGGTAGAGCAAGCACCGCGTGTCAGCGAAAGCGTATCAGGTTTCTGGAATCCGTTGAATTAGGATGATCGAACTGGTCGAAGATCCCTGCTCTAGAATAAGAATTAATAATAAGCATGAGAATATAAGAAGCAATAACGTAGTCGACTAGATCGGAACCGATGCCAAAAGCATCGGTGCCGGGGACGCAACCGTTGGGATTCGATAGCCCTGCTCCTGTTCGCGTGCTCGTTATCCTAGCCGCGTAGCTACCTTGGATGAATTGGCACCGGCCGATTGGGACACTCACAAACTGATCGGCTACGCCGCGGTAGAGGCTCTGGTGCGCCGTGGATGGTGCGGTAGAAGACGGGGTCAGATTACTGGCAGTGTTCGTGTTCCCTGAAAAATGACTGTCCGGTCTTCTGGAGGTGGAAGGGACGGCTGGATCGTCGCCGTGGGTACCGGAAGGTCGTCCGGCCACGCCATTCCGCATGACGGGCGGCGGAGTGGCACCGCCCCCGAATCTGGTGTGATCGATATCATAAGACGCGTTTGCGGAGGATGGGTGGTTGTTCCGTGGTTGTTCGGCGTCGTCCAAGATATCCGGATCCTCGGCGCGTCCGCCCTGCAGGAACGAGATGGCATCCTCTATGCCGCGCATTACCTCGTTATTGTCCTCGACGATTTCGATCCGGTCATTGATAGAATGCAGCTGCTGCTTCTTTTGCCCGTTGTTGTTAGTCAGCGGTTCCGTGTTATTCGGATTAGTGGCAAGGTTAGTGAGCAGATCGAGCTTAACACCGATCAAACCGGCACCGCCAACACCACCGGGTATAGACGACGACAAGAGGTTACGCTTAGGTGAGACCTCGTCGGCGGTTCGATGAGCACCGGCGCGTTGTTGGCGGTGATGGCGGTTGTTCAGGTTGCTGTCGCCGTCTTCGTCGTTATCGTCGGGGTCGTTGTTGTTCACGCTGTATCCGCTGCACGCGTCCTCGACGTTGCTGGTGGTGCGATCGTTGCTGTTGTTGTTGTGCCGATCATCGTCCGCGTCCTCGTTTTCGTCGTCGTCCCCTTGGTCGTCGTCGTCGTCGTTATCGTCGTCCTCGTCCCCGTCATTGTCTTTGTCGTCGTTGTTTTCGTCCCGATTTAGGTCGCGGATGGTGCCGCGCTCGTCAATCGTTACCTCGCCAGGGGACGCGGCGGCATTGTCCGCGCGAGCATGCCCGCTGGTCAACACCGTGCTGCTGGCCAGTGACCCTCCTCTCTTCGACCTTGACCAGAGTGTCGCGCCGCTACCACCGGTACCGGCAGCCGTCGATGACGACGACGAAGAGGAGGAGAGGGAGGACTCGGGCCGTAGGTCCCTGCTCCGTTCGACTATCTCCCTCTCGTCGCCGCCGAACAGCTCGGTCAACGAGGAACCGGTTGCGTGATGCTTCCAATGATGATGCCCGCTGCCGCTGCTGCTACCGGAGGATCCGGTGATGTTCGACGATTGCCGGATGTTCGGCACGTAACCGGACGGCGAATACCTGCTGATGATCTCCGCTGTGGTAGGCGACGTCGACTCCAATTGTCTGGAGGACGAGGAATCCTGCGCCGATCCTCTCTCCCTCGAAGAAGAACCGGCGATCGAGATGCTCGAGGAAGACGAAGAGGTCGACAATCCGTATCTACCGCCGCCAGTACCGTTCGTTGTTACATTTGTGCCCGCGCTGCAGCTGCCACTGCTGCCCGTGTTGTTGTACGCCGACGACGAAACTGACCTGCAAACGTTTGTTCAATGTGAATATCGCGAGCATCGTTTCGTTCGGCTGGGCCCGCGGCCAAGGGCTACCCTCCGCACACCATCCTCTCTCTCTCTCTCGCTCGCTCTCTCTCTCTCTCCTCGTACTTCTCTCTCCCTCGCCCCTTCGCAGCTTCTCTAATTTTTTTTCGAGTTATGCAATGATTGCGAGCATACACGCAACCCGTTCGGCATATAAACACACGCACGCGCACAAACTCGTGTCACCTGAACATGTAAGCAGCGCCATCGTCGCGGGTATATGTTAGTAACGGCACAGATCGCTCTGGACCAGACGCGAAACTCGTGCCCGTCAACATTTTGGGTTCCATTTCTCTCTCTCTCTCTCTCTCTCTCGCTCTCTCTCTCTCTCTCTCTCTCTCTATCCTCATATTTTCTCCTTTGCAATTGCGACTAATAACGATTCAAACAAATCATTTACACATCTTCTAACGTCTCAAAAAATCTAGCCGAGTCCAATTTTGAAAAAGTTATTCATTTTTAAAAGGTGTACGAATTCTTTGTACACCCACTGCACTTCTAACGGAGAATCTCGGCGGTTTTTTTATAGATCAACTGAAACGCGATTCGACCATCAGTAGCAAACAAAAAAAAATAAAAATAAAACAAAAAGACAATCATATTTCAAGAGAAATCTGTTTTGCCGACGCCAAAGTATCGCGACGAACTTTTCGCTCGGATCGGTGGATGGAGCTGTCGTACTCGCAGACTAAAACCATCCCTTTCGGGTTTGGATCTTCAGGGTTACTGGATCGCGCGTATACCGCGTATACCACCATTTTCTCCTCTTTTAGATGGATCCACCATTTTGGAATCGCTAAAATAAGTACAATGAACGCGTCGAGCAACTCCACCGACTAAAGCCCGCTACACGCATCCATTTTTCGAACGCGCGGCGACCATACTGCAGAATAACGAAAGTGTACTGACCCGCGATAATGTACTGACGATCGCATATAAAAAAAATTGCTCAAATCCAATTTGCAGAAAAATTGTGTTTTCAGCTTCGCCTGGTTAGATACTTCAATTACTATTTCAATAACTACTCGGTAACTTGTGTAACGCCATGGAAACAACACGTGGTCACAGATTTCAATTTCGCTTTTAAGATTTTCGTAAAGCAAACGCAATTTTCTTCTTTCTTGACAATAATCCACATATGGATCGAAACGTTGAAAGTTCAAACTAAACTTGTAAAATTGCTTCTACGTATTTACTTGATCGAACCGTTGCAGCCGAGAGTTGCGCTTTCGGCGATCAGTTGTTATGTAGCGCCACATCAAAATTTGAATATCTCGAAAACTAAAATCGAGCGGCGATAACGTGTATAGGAAAAAGTTGTTCAGAATGATGACCTTGACAACATATTTCAAGGTCATCAAAATCAGTGAGGACGCCCCAAGTAAATAATTACCTAAAATAATTTATATTTTTGGACTTAGTCAATGTTCATACGAGGCCGACGATATATCCGATTGCGGCGCTGCAACTATGGTTCGAACAAATGTGCACGCCTGATCGAATCCATAGTACAATTTGTACAGCAATTCCGGCGCCGCGCGTTAGAAAAACGGTGTGTAGCGGGCCTAAAACGTAGGTATACGTATGCACGTGTACCATGACTGGACGCTATCAGAGAAAATGCGAACTTGACGCGTCTAGTTCAGGTTATCAGCCCTGGGTCACTACCGTCGCACCCGGTATGCACAACTTTTCTTGACCTCGACCTTTTAGGGTATAGGGCAGTCGGACTATAGAGTCCGGAAGTTGAAGCAAACCGATCGGGATTGTGAACAGGTTCAGTTGATCCGTTCATAGGTGTTCGAAACTCGCCGAGCCAACGTTTACTTCACTCTAGCTCGTTCGCTCTAGCCGTCCTCTATTCGTTAAACGCGTTTCGGGTGTTACTTGCATTAGCAAAGTGTCGGGGATGGAAGACTGTTATTAGTTACGGATAAGTCCACTGATCACGGGATTATGGGATCAAGAAAGAGACTGAAAAATGAAACTGTCGAGACTTATCGGGAACGTCGCGTGTCGCGGACACCGTTGACACTCGTAGCCGGCGAGCCCGCATCTTAACACGCGCCCACGTGTATCAGGGATTGCTCTCACCTTGCGGGTGAGTAACGAGAACGGCCGTAGTCCGACAAGTAGTTCCTGCGGATGCTCGAACCCGTCGACGTTAACGAGTAGTAACTGTAGGGCCGATCGAGTACGAGCTATTTAACATTGCATATTCGCCAGTTGAACGAGGCTCAGGATCGGCAGCGTCCGCGAAAAGAAACGAGCCCCGCTGGGATGGAATGCGGGGATAGAATTTCAAGCGAGTCGAGCGGCTGCCGATCCCGAGAATATCCATAAAAATAAACAAAATAAGAATGAGAATAACAAGAGTGCTCCTGATACAGAGACTTGTAGAACTCACCTGCTCGAAGGGCAGTAGGGTCGTCTGTACTCGGACGTATAGCTCGAACGATAGCTCGAGCTGGTGGACGACGTGTAAAACGAGCCGGTGGGTCGGTAGGTGTTCAGCTTGGCGGAAGAGCTGCCGATCGCGGAGCTACCGGTTCCGCTGCTACCGCTGGAACATCGCCTGCTAGGAGAATGCGGTGTCATTGGGCTGCTGCTGTACGAGACTGCTACGGCGCCCGCCTGGCCCCCACGGTGATATGACATTGCACCCTGGGCTCACCAGTCTCTCAATCTCTCTTTCTCACTCTTTCTATTTCTCTGTCTGTCTCTGTCTCTATCTTCCCTTAGAGACCTGAATCTTCCTGAATCCCAACAATTTCGGAGAGAGAACGGTGAGTAAACATAACATATACATATCGTTTATCATATATCGGTATAACTCGGTTGTAGCTGATAAGGCCTGTCTTAAGGCGGTACCGTAACCTTGGATATTACTAGAATATTACTAGAAAAACAAGTGAAAACAGTGTTTGCGGGAAAACCCCATACGAGCATGTTACGAGCTATGCGAGGGCTCATTCTAAAGAGGAAGGTTGATCGCAGGTCGCTCTGCTCAAAATTTAAGTAAAAAACATAGTTTTGTATTAGAAACCTACATAGGAACTTGCGGGTGTTTCGATTTGTTTCCCCTACTTTGGATGCTCGTATTATTAAATATAAACATAACCTCGTTAAATCACGACCAAAGCGACTTGCGATCAACCTTGCTCTTTGGAATGAGCTCTCATACAGCTCGTAACATGCTCGTATAAGGACAAACAATGGTTTCCCGTGATTGCGGTCAACTTCCCCATATTCGTTCATACAGACAGAGTCTAGCGCAAGTCTAGAAACAATTTTCGTTCAGCTACTTGAACGAGATGGCGCTTAGTCGAGAGAATTGTCAGCGGAAATTCGTAACCACAAAAATATTAAGGACTTGAGCTACTCGGATCCGTCAATAGCAATAAAGATATCGATAAAAAGAAAAAACCTGTAATGATAGCGAAACTGAAGCGTTAGATTGATACAAATGTATGTTCACCACTGTTCCCAAACTGTTTTTCAGCGTGGAGGTTGGTTACACTGATAAATACCCTAGAATCAGAGGTTACGGTATCCCCTAAACCGCAACCTGATCGTCAACGTTTCCCGTTCCGTTCCGGAAAACGTTGCGTGCGTTACTTCGTCGCGAACTGCTTCTCAAAATCCGAAAATTGATAATGCAATCTCGCTGTTCCACCCGTTGAAGAATCATCGAGGTTACCACGCGAATTACACCGTATCAAGGACACCCCGCGTCTCCAGCTCATTCGCTCATAAGGTCCCGTAAGACTATCCTCGATCGGTCCGATCGATAGCCTTCTCTAACCGTTCGTTTTCGGCAAGTTCCGGAGAAGAAGAGGAGAAAGGAAACGACGCGCAGCCATCGCATCAGCTGGAACCTTCGCTCAAAAGTCGCGTTCCAGCTTTAGTTCCCGAGGTCGACCTTGCGCGAGTAGGCCGCGCCACTTCACCTTGTCCCCTTTTCCCCTTTTCTCGCGCGAAAAACCTAGCCGCGTTACGATTCTCGGCCCCGATCACGTTTTCCTTCATTCTTAAGTTACTAGGGGTAAACCGGGCCAAAACCGGGAAGCATAATGCAGTACTCGGACTCGAACCATCGAGTCAAACATATTCTACATACGTACACTAGGGTGTGACTTTGAATTTCTTTTACGGCACCCACCATAGGGTGTCCCTGAACAAACAGCGATAAAATGCTAGGACGTCCTCTAATTTTATTCCTGTTCGCGTTCTAAGTAAGAGTGGTAAATATTGGCCTAATCGGATTATTCTTAAAGTTAGGATATTCTGTAAAATTTTGAAATATTTAGTACTTTTGTCGTTTTTAGTGAAAAACTGCTTGCAATAGATAGTATAGTAATATTGTTGAATTATCAAAAATCAATCAACGTTCTCAGGATCGTTTTATTTAAACAGAGATTACAAAGTATCGATGGAACGTTCTCAGAATCATATTTTCTAAACAGAGATTTCGAGGTAACCCATTCTATGTATACTTCCTTTATAAAGCTGGACTGTGGGGGGGCTAACCTAAACAGTCTGGTGATACGAAGGGACCCTGGTTTTCTTATGGGGTTCCAACGTCGAGTCAGTTAGCTTTGTCGAAGTCAAGACATCGGTCGATACCGAGCTTCCTTTCGCGCCGTGAAATAAAGTTATTATTTCATTTATTAAATCAGTGTGTTATATCTTTTACACCCATATCCAATAAATATATAGACGAGTATCACAATAACAGAATATAATCACACAATTTATTTACATAGAATTTAGATAACGGGAAAACCTGCCCCACGGTGATTAAACATTGAAATGATCAACCGAATGCCGATGAGATTGTTTTTCTCAAATATCTTTGAAACTGTTCACCGCGTCGAAAAATACGTTAGTCAAAACTTCTACGTCTCGTTACGTTCCTTCGAAATTCAAAGTCGAAAATAAGTGCCACCCTAGTGTGCAGTTCAATTTCTCTTCGATTTGGCAGGAGTTTCGCGAGAGTTCTGCTGAAACGGTGAACCGGAAGTATCGATCCACTGCGCTTGTCCGTCCCCGAAACGAGATCGCCGTTAGCCAAGAAATAAAAGGAAAGAAGCAAGAAAATTGTTGTGGACCCGATGCGTTCACCATTACCCCGACGACCACCGTGTCCAATTCTCGCGCGAACGTGAACACAAAACGACGAAATGCCAAAGGTCACTGGGTCGGGCTAAAAAAAGAAACGGGCCAACCTTGAGCCAGGAAAAATGTAGAACGTTCGGTAGTCGCGCGCCAGTTGAACGGATACACCCTGTATACAGGAGAAACGCCATGACTTTTAAACCCGTTTGCACGGAGACCAAACGATAAGGCGGATCCATTTTCCAAAAGGTTTCGAAATCAGACACGGACGACAGTAATTCTAAATCGTGTCGATTATCCAGAAGCGAGATTCTCTCCGGAGAGATCGCGAACGCAGCTAGGATCGATCTTATCTTCCCGTGCAGAATCGCAGTCGAACATGCAGATGGATATTTAAATACGCATTAGGGTCATCGGACGCGAAATATTCTATTCTGATAACGCAATCGTGTGACGACCCCCAATCGACGTTCTACGCGATTCGAAAAAAGCACACAGATAGCTAGAGATATCTACGGTTCTAAATTTAGAGTAATTACTACGGCTGACACTATCAAACAACACCTCTTGCGTAACGGAGCGCGAATTCAATTCGACATTACCGTTCCCAGACACGATTAACTTCATTCATGAGTCAACGAGCGTGTGTATGTGCACTCGAGCGAAAGTACGTATATAAGAATTCACGTACTTTTTCGAATCTGAATCTCTAGTCCCATCCCTTGTGCAGTCAACCAAAATGCATAGATTGTCTAAAACCTTTCTGTATTCAACATGTTCGCACAAATTCTCATTGAAAGAAATTAATATATTAAAGAATAGACATCCAGAGAAATTGTGTACTATTTTTTAGAGGACCGTTAACAGATTGTTGAAAGGAATACAGTAAAAAAAATTCGGTTGGCGTCACAAGGGTTAAACACAAATGGACGAGCACACAGAAATTTCTGCTGTAGTGGTGTACCCGATAACACCTATGTGTTAATAAATAAGCAGCATCTGTTTGTGTTTCGTAGCCGAATTAGGTCGAGAAATGGCGTCGCGGTCGGCAAAAAGTTTCCGAATGATTTCGAAAAATCACGAGAGCCAATGGTTCATGGCTCCTCGGCGACACGAGGCGTCGCGCGGTACGTTTAACAGGAAAATTGTCGGTCTTGCCAAATAGCTGGCGTCAAGAAAGCAGCCGCGATTCGCATTTTTCCTCGGGTTTGGCAAACGGCCCAGTTTTCACCGGAATCGGACGCGCAGAACAAATACACGAAACGGTTCGATTTCACCGAAGATCGACCAACAACAACGTAGAAACGACTCGATTACCGATCGAGCGTCGTGTGGTTCCTTTGTACCGCCGTGGCTGCCATCGCGATTTCGAATTGTTCGGAATAACGATTCGCGCGACTAAAGGTCCATTCATACCTTAGACCATATATGTAGACCTGTAGACCCGGCGCAGATAATTCTGCCTTGTTCCGAGATTAAACCGGCTAGCAGACGACGCTTGTGGGAAAAGTGCTATAGCATGTTGAGAAATCGCAGTACCGCGAAGGTAAAGTGGCAGAGGGGAAAGGGGAATCGTCGTTACAAGTCATTCTGTATAAATATTTATGGAAACTGTAACTATGTAATATACATACATGTATTTTATTTTATTACTCGTTCATTTTTACTTTACTCTTATTATTTTAAATATGGTTAACTCATTTTGTCGATTATAATTTGGAAGAAGCTAAATTTTAATGTAGGAGTTGATAATATGAAATTATTATTATTATTATTATTATTTATTATAAACGGACTGACGTCCTTTTACAAAACTGTTTACAATATCAAAGAAGAGGAAAACAAAAGAAATATAAGATATATAAGATAACTCGTTTAACAATAATGAACAAAGAAGGGACATGCACAATCGACCTGGTACCATCATACAATCCTGCGTAAAAAAAAAATCTATATTTTTTCCTCACAACTTACTTTATTTAAAAAAAGAACAGTAAAAACAATATACATGTATATCTCGAATACAATACTTGCGTGTACTGTGCACTCGTTTCGTCTCATACACTATCCACCATTTTGAATTATCTCGAATCGAGGCTTGTGGACACCAGATAATTTTGGATCTCGTCACACAGCATCGTATGCACATACTATACCTATGCCGGGTTTATAGGTATATATGGTCTAAGATTCATACTCAAATATATCCGACGGAATATATTCGATCGGACAGACGTTCTTCGATGCATTTCAATGGAAGTATGTACACCCACCGGAGCTCTATACAGGGTGGTCCACCTAAGTAAGGCCACTTAAATATCTCCCCAGGTCATTGTGATGCAACAAATACGTAATGTGCATGGTGTCCATGGACCAATATCTTATCAAGGTCATCGATGTTTTTTGAAACATAACTACATTTTTTAAAAATTGTATCGTGTAACTAATGGAAAAATACATTCAGATATGCATGGTAACATGACCTTCAAACGACTCATCTCGTTGCACGGAGCAACCGAATATCAAAGTCATTTCAAGGTCCTGTTACTATACATATCTGAATTTATTTGTCCATCGGCTACACGATGCAATTAAAAAAATGTAGTTACGAATCAAAAAATACCGATGACCTTGATAACTTCGAAAACAATGACCTTGGGACAAAAATATTCTTGCCAGATATTGGTCCATGGACACCATACATGTTACGTAATAAATATTTGTTGCATCACAATAACCTGCAGAGACATTTAGGTGGCCTTACTTAGGTGGATCACCCTGTATACTTCCATTAAAGTACATTGAAGAATATTTGTCTGATCGAATACGTTTCGTCGGTTATATTTCCGTGTAAACGGACCTTAATAATGACGTAGGTAACCGCGTAATCGAACGTCAATCGTTCGTAAGATTGGCCTTTAGACGCGTCCCAGCTTACTTTATTTCCGAGTGAACGGTAGAAAAAGAAAAACCGGTCTCTCTCTGTGTCTCGGCTGGATCGAAACGAACGGTCGAGTCACGCCGAGTTTTCAACCTAATTATGGTAAGACGTCGCGCGTGGGTTATCTCTTACGTTTCGCGTTATGGGCGAAGTCAATAACGAGGTTATGTAATAACGTAAAGAGCACAATTGAAATTATGTAACCAATCCTGTGACGCGAAACTACGATAAATTGCGGGTCAACCGTTCCGTTTAATCTTCTCGAACCGGGAACGAAAGTTTCAGCACGGAGGATCTGGTTTCCCGACGCCCTCCGCCATTTGCAAAAGGGGAAACGGGCGGGAAAATAATTCGAACGTATAGTTCACTAATTATTAAGAGTCTAACTAGATTTTGGGCCAAAAACAGGAATTTACGGAAACACACCTCACGTCCTCGTACGATTATTACATTTAGTTACATTATGCTTATATCTAGTAATATGTGTGTCCAAAGTAGGGAAAAATATGAAGAAAAATTCCGTAGATCCTAATGTATTTTTCGATCACAAAAACATTTTTCTTGCTAATTTATGTGTTTTATGAGGGCGCGAGATGTGTTCCCTAAATTTCATTCAATTTTCCCCAGATTCCGTTCATGAAGGTAGAGTACAAGCAATTTTAGTTCAGCTACTTAGGCGAGACGGGGCCTAGTCAGGAGAATATTCTGCGTAGATTCGTAACAACAAAAATGTAAAGGGCTCGAAGCCACTCAGATCCATTAATAGCAATAAAGATATCGATGGAAAGAAAAAAACCTGTAATGATAGCGAAACTAAAGCGTTAGATTGATACAGATTATGATCATCACTGTTGCCAAACTGTTTTTCCGCGCGGAGGTTGGTCACAATGCAAAATACCATAGTCACGTGGGGCCCCTACCCCTTTGAATAATTCTTTCCTTTTTTTCAAAATATAGACGAACCACCGTTCCCAAGTACCCCGGACGACAGATTATACGGATGAATCATGTCTATTGCATCACGAAGATTAGTGCATGCATTATACGTGGACTACCTGGAAAGCCGGTTACGTGTTTGCACAATGAAAGCAAGACCGTGGTTTTCCTTTTGAAACTCTGCTTCTTAATAATTCAAATGAGACCGTTGCCGGTGACGCGCGACCAACGGACAACGAAAATTCAATATATGCATTTTTTGCTGCTACTTGCTGACTCACGATGAAAAATGTACGGAAGCGGTGTAGATATACCATTCTGATGGTCAGAAAAAAATGGTCAATCGAGTAAAATTGTGGTTGAAAAATTTCCGGGGAACGAGCACTGTAAAGAAGTAATCGCCGCAAGACTGAATGGGTGCACGTGGACGAGAAATACTATGGGTACCGTTCTCGCGTGCAACTGCACTCGTAACGCGATTAATAAAATCGATTCGAATTCAGTCTATAGCGGTGCGAGTCTCTTTCGACCAACCAAATGCGTGAGTAGGTGAGTACTGTATCGTATTACATAATATAAGGACACGCTCGATCATGTCTAATTTTATGGCGACACCACTTTGCTGGAAGGAAATAAACCGGTGGCATCTAGAACCCACCGAAATTGTAATTCGATATGGCCAGCGAGAAACGAATGGCGGAATTACGGAGATTTACTGCGCGACAATCGTGAAAATACGGTGAACGCCGAATACCGACGGAGAAAGTCGCTCGGACATTTGTTTGTTTTTACCCGTAAATGTTCGTCGGCGGAACGATATTTCGGTAACGGACTTTTTCGAACAATTTACGAGTACACGGATAGAACGAATCAACCGGATCGGTTAATTGCGTCAGTCACGTGATCGAAATCCCTTTTGCCCCCTCGCGCCGTATCTACTTCCACGACTAACGGATTAAACGAGTTACGCCCGTCTTCCAGGAACCGTAACACCGAAAAACGAAAATGGTAGGGTCGCTTACGCGCTAAAAAGACTTCACTGGCACTCGATTACCGTCTCCCGGAACATGACCGATAACACGTTTAAACATTGCTCGAACGTAACGATTCAACGTTCGTCGTATTGCCTCGATCCGGGATGTTCGACGCACGAGACGACCGACATCTTTCGAATTCCTCGTACCTAAAATGAATTTGCAACACGAAAGCGTTTCTCACTTCGAATATTTTTATCGAGCTGTTCCGATTCGTAACCTAACCCCGTGCTCACGAGGCCAGGGAGAAAAAGACAGATGCGGTGAGTGGAGGGAGAGAAACGAGGAAGAAAAAGAGCGCGCGAGAGAGAGAAAGAGAAAGGAGTGGGGCGGACGAGTAGGGTGAGCGAAAGAGAGAGAAAGATGGGGAGAAAGGAGATAGAAGGAGAAAGATTCGACGATTCGAGCGGCCTTTGGCATTTCTCGCGTTTCAAAAGTTATTTCTCGCAAGAATCCGAGGGAAATCGTGATTCAGCTCGGCCCCGCGTACACCGGGAGTCGTTGATAGAAAATAGAGAGAGAGTATGATAGGATACTCACGAGGTTCTGAAAGAGGAAGAAGCGACTCGGTTTCACTCGAAAGACTGTCGTGTCGGGAGTTTACCAACACGCGACGACGATTCTCACAAAAGGTAGCGACGAACGAGTTTTCCCGTCACGGTCATCGTGTATGGTGCACGCGAGAAATTTACGATGGCTCGTTGCAAGGACGAAAAAAGAGAAGAGAGGCATAGGCCATCCCTTATAGCTCGTAGCTTTCGGCGTGACGTCACTGCGACCAATACTCGAGAGACTTTCGATGCAGCTGAGGTGAGGAGATAGTCGCGGGACGAGAACCTCGAGGGGCACGATCGATTTACGGGCACGTTTACGTCGATCACGCTAGAGCCGGAATACCAACAGGATCCTGTACGATCCTGTACACCGTACCAGCCGACACCGTGCTGGCACCGTACTGACACCGTACTGACACCGTGCGTACACGCCTGCAGCTTCGTACTTCCCTTAAACTTAAACGAAGTAAACCGTGTATTGAATTACCTTTCTTCTTCACACTTGCGCACGCTCTATCTCTCTTTCCCCGTTTCTTTTTTGGAAAAACACCACGTCAACAACACTTACTACACACCACTACGGGATTAACACCACTCCGACGATTTTCGCTAACGCAACGTGCGTGCAAACAATATGGCGATTACAAGGTTACCGATTTCCGCGTTGACAGTCATCGCTTCCGCGACTACCGCATTCTGCGCTAGCGCAGATCAAAATGCCGTTTTCGGATCCCCCTGGTGGTGGAGCCGCGGCGCGACTTATCGGTGCTGTCGTCTGCGCAGCCACTGCGCGCGCCTTTCGAATTGACTATCGCTCGACGTCGCCCGCCAAACTGTTGCCGCGGAAAATTCAATTCAAATCTGGCATCAACGGTATCGAACCAGCTGCGTGTCGCCGAAATTTGAGGATGTTTTGGAGGTATATAAAAACGCAATAAAATTTTGGAAAACTTGACAAGATATCATTCTTACTAAATTAATGCAATTACCAATGTTTGGGTTCGATTCACTGCACCGTTTAAGAATTATAGTAACTTTACGTTTGCGCATTTTAACACGTTTTCTTATGGAGAATTCAGAAAATTCTACTTCAAACGCAACTAGAAACTCCAGTTTTTTTATATATATAGTGAAAATTATGTAATTAATTATGTTCAAAATTTATTAGGATTCACTGAACAGTTCCAGAGCAAAAAATTATAAACTGTTACAAAACGTCAAATTTATCGTGTTGTCATCTCACTAGCATGGAATCGCGATAGTACAATGTTGTCACGTTTTTTGTTATTATCAGAACATAATTTTACGCAAATTTCACATGTATCGTGAATGGCTTTCATTGCCAATATGATGGATTTCGAATTTCTTGTACTTTTGTCTCCCATTGTACCCCCAGAACATCCTTAATCTTTCAGTAATTATTTGCAGGTGTGTATATGGAAAAACAATTTATTTAGGACACGCGTTATTCACAATGATACCGAATCTTTGTTACATTGTTTCTCTACATATTCGGCAGCCATTTGTTGAACGCGTTCAACATCCTGCTGCGTGCCGTACTGCTCTTCGAAGCTGATGAACTTTTTGAATAGAGTCTTCATCTTCCTCGGTGGCAACGTCTGAACAACCGCTCGCTCCAGTACTTTCCTGCGTTAACGAAAACAGTATTGTTAAAATTTTCCGCCACCTTATACAGGATCCGCGATCTAAGCCAATTCGCCTACCCCAGAACTCCTTTATTTTTAATTATTTTTTATGGGACATTCGACAACATGGTCGTGGCGTTTTTCTAATGAAAATTATGCCAAATATGATATATCACGATCTCTGTCACAGCACAGAACCGAAAATCGGCTCAGATCGCAGGATTGCTGCCCGTTGCAGATCGCGCGAGCTTCGCGGCGACACGCGAGTAACTGTAGGACCGGGGAAAGAGAGGTGACGGGGCTGCCAAAACCATAACAACGACTCGCTACATAATTGATAATGGATAATTGACTGTTGCCGTTACAACTAAACTCGAAGGGTTCATGCCGTTATTTTTCACCTCCTTCCACGGCCCTACATTCCTTTACACTACGTATACATTGCGAATGAATTTAATTGAAAGTATTGTTTACCTCGCAATATCGACATCGTTGGATTTGGTCAAGGAGTCCACGTAACACGACCATATGTCGACGCGTTTGGGATAAGAGCACAATATTTGCTCGAATAACGTCTGGGACCTTTGTTTATCTCCGAATTTGTTCTCCAGAAAGGCGAACTTCGTCATCAAGTTGACATCTGCGCATAAAAAATCAGACTTACAATAGAACCGTCTATTTCACTGTATCGAAGTCCTCGTCCACGCATACTCACGTTGCGACGGCGGCAAAGATTGCAATGCTCTTTGCATAATATGTCTTGATTTTTCCTTCAAGCCCATTTTTAAGAATACCGTGCCACAGTCGATCCACACTTGAGGATCGTGCTTGAACTTACCAAGCATAGTATTGATTAGTTTTTCTAATTCAGCCCGTCTATCAGCTTCGAAGTGTACCGTTAACATGTGAGTGTACACTTTTAACGCGTCGTTAATTCGCACTGCCTCCTGGAAAACGTCGTTCAACGATTCCAATGTTCCAAATTTCGATTCGAAATTCAGCCAAGCGTTCCATACGTTTAATCTTTCGTTCTCCTCTCGGAAACTGATTGTTTTCACAGCTCTTCTGGCGACTGCTCTTGCTTTCTCAATTTCTGTCGTCTGAAGATGATACGCCATGTATTGTAACCAGATTATGGAACTGTCCGGGCTTGCTAGCACCAATCTATCGAATTGATCAACAGAGTTCGGTAACTGATTACTGGCATTCGCTTCTTCTCTCTGACGAATTTCACGCTCCTTTTGTCTCTCTTGTTCTCTGCGTTCGCTAGCGCTTAACTTTTTATTCTTACGCTTTGGTTGTTGTTCCGCTTCATCCTCCGTGTCACTGGACGATTCTTTATTTTCAAGAAGGCTCATATCTGGTTTCTCGTCCCAGAAGAAACCACATTCTGGTATCGTTGGTTTTTTAGGTACCTCTTTCTTAACTCCTTTCAATGTTCTTTTCTCTTCCTTTCGTAGTTGCCGCTTACTTAAAGTTTCTCTATTCGAATCTTCCATCGAGCATTCAACATCCTCAACTTTCGGCTGAATTTCTTCGGTTTTTATCTTCTTACCAGATCTTTCTTTATCTTCCTTTGGCGCTTTTTTTCTCTTTAACGTAGCGTTGCTCGGTTTCGTATCTGTAATGTATTTCGATTCGAATGCAGATTTCATCATGCAAATAGGTACAATATCGGATTCACCGGAATGTAATATCGCGTAACACCTGATTTTTGCGTGAACAACGTAGGGCGATAGGTCCGGTTTTATATCATTGACGTGACGTCGAACGGGCATTGCCGCCAACGAGCCTTTACCATGACCTTTTAAGAGGATTATGAGAAACCAATCTGTTACCATTAAAATTCTACCGCGGATCAATTTTCCTTCGGGAATATCTAGACATGTATTTTGTGTCTCGTTTATACCTTTCATTAAAGACCGTATCATTGTCATTTCAACAACTTCAAGCATATAATCTTTCCATATAATTGTTCCAGAAATCGTATCTCCCACCTTTGGAGTCCCAAGACAATGCTCTTTTCGTATTATTCCCAATAAATTATTTTCCAATTGAACTACAACACCGCTGCTCGTAGTTTGTTCAACCTTTCCCGTTACTTTTTGCCCTAGAGCGACCGATGAGATTGGCCTGTTTTCGTAATAAGAATTTTTGGCTAATTCTGCGAATTTGTTCAGGTGTAAGTTTAATGTATCCACTGCTATAGTCATTCTACTCGTAGGATCAGTTAACCCGTCGTATATTCTCTTCAGTGTTAACGACAAAAACAATTGTTTGTTTTGTTGATTAATGTTAATGATTTTTGCAAATAAAATTTGATGCTTGTATAAAACCTGAAAATGACTAACATTGCTGTAAGTGACATACGAGAACGGCGATGAACATCCTACAACGGGTAACAGAACTCTCACACCATCCGGCTCTATGTCTCTGACCGAACAAGGTATACTATCGCCTACTTTCAATTGGCTAAACTCTCTGTACTCCTCTTCCGGCAAGAAAGTTCTGGTCAAAATCAGGCTAGGCGCTGTAGCAAATACTAGGGCAGAAAAAGTATCTCCAGGAATACATCTTAATGCCAGCATAGCAGCAACTTCTATGCACGGAGACATATGGCCTGCAGGTAAAAATCCTGTGCTAACAGTTTGTCCATTGTTTTTACTTATCCTCAAATATACACCTTCCTTAGACGACTCTGTAATTGTTCCTTCTACACGTTCTCCAATAACAAACCCAGGTTTTTCTATCGCTTTATCCTTGGTTGCTATAGTTAACAGTATCCTCCCCGAATTTTTATCAACGGATTCGATCTTCACCATAATTGTTTGGCCAATGGAGTAATTCCAGTTTTCAGTGGATGCTTTTTTATTCAATGCAGACTGCGGAATCCATCCTTTAACATCGCCAAAAAATTTCACCAATATACCGTTCTTATTTATTTGGATTACAGTGCCATGGTGTTTGGATCCTGGATTCGTTGTTTGAACATCGCATAAAACAGGCAGATCGCTCGATAAGAGCGATTTCTTCAAAGTAAAGTATACTTTGTTTCGTTCATTGTCAACAGCTAACACCCTAGCTTCTACTTCTTCATCCACTTTCAACTTTTTCAGTGCACTTATTCCAGCATCCGATATATGCTCCGACGCAATGTGACCACGAAGTTTACCAGCTTGAACATTAATGAAACCATTATCCATATTGATGCTTGTAATCTTGACTTTTGCCATGTCGCCTGGTTTCAAATCAAAAAGCGAGAAATATCTTTCTCGCATCAACGTATTTTGCATTGTACAAACATAAATCCCATCCAACCAGCAGTACGATAAGACTCTACACTTATGTGTACTACCAGGTATAAATTTTTCAATAATTTTGTCATAGTTGACATTTGTCCTTTTCAAAGGTATAAACCCTCGGATTCCGCTCTTTGTTAACTGCAGCACGATTCCTCCAGACTCTCTAAATAAAACTGTAGCTTCTTCTACTGTACTTCCTGGCTTTATAGAATTATCTTTAGGTTTATTCAACAATAAACTGAAGTATCCAAATTTCAGGGTTGGTAAAACATAAAGTAATTTGCTAGTTATTTTTGTTCCCTTCGAATATTTGGACAAAGGTTCATTCAAATACAGTTGATTTATATAGCCTGTGTAATTATTGCCGAAAGAAACGTGTAATCCATTGGAAAGTACTTTCTTTATCTGTAAATTACAGTTAGTTCCTGGACTCAAGCTATCCAACGATTTGATTTCGATATTGCTTACTGCTTGAACTAGCCCCAGTTTCGAAGACAACATCAGAGTCGACATATTCTCATTTGTCTTAATTTCTTTTATGTGACACAGGAGCTGTCTACCTGGAAACGAATTCTTATTGTTAACATGATCTTTCATTGGTATGAATCCTCTCGCATTCGTTAAGCCTGTGTCCACAACGTAACCATGGTCCTCTATGCTACTAATGGTACATGTTATTTTTGAACCGTTACTTAGGTAGTCTACATTCCAATTCTGATTTATCAATTTAGGTTCAAGGGATAGCATAATTTGCCATTTTTCCTGAGGCTGTATGTTCTTTACATAACACACAACTTGATCTCCACGAGAATAGAGTTCAGGTAGCTGCTTGAATTCGCTGGATACATCGTCCTTGTTTTTTATTAGATTTTCCAATAAATTGGTGTAAGATTCGCTAATGTCTGTAACTCGAACTTGCCCCAACAGTCCGCCAGGTAAGGATACGATCAGATCGTACTCTGTTATTTCGCAAATGCATCCTAGTACTACTAATCCTTCGCATATCGTAGCGTATGATAAACGTTCTGCTGTATTCGCTACAAAATTGGGTTCTTCTGCCTCGTCTTTTCTTGTGTTTCCCCTCTCGCGTTTCTTTTTATTGACTTTGTCATGTTTCTTTCGTAGCTGTTGAAATAAAAGTAATATATTAATAAACAATTAAACTTACAGTGAAATAATTTCACTCACTAAATTCGTTATCGGCTTTTTCTCTTGCAGTTTCTTTCCTCCTCTTGGAAAGCTCTTTAACGTCATCTAAAAACATATTTAATATTTCACAAGATGTGGAAACAGTAATAGCGATTATTTAAATTTTATAGAAAATTTACCTTCGCAGTTTAGAGAACAGTTTAAAACACAAAATGATTTCAAAACGTGTCACATTCGCACATGTTCCCTGTGTCACATTTACTATTCTGTGTATAGGTTATGTGAGCATTCGTCAGCGCCATACGTGCATGCGCGATCAGTGTTACAATTGGTTACAATTAAAACCGCAATTTTTCGCGCATGCGCGACCAAAACAGTAGCGTATCTACAAGGACGCAGCAGAGTAGCCAGGGCCAGAGCCCTGATGCCCTGATGCCCTGATGCCCTGAGGCAGTTATATTGGCGGAAGTGTACCGGTGTTATTGGCGAGACGACTATTCCATCTTGAAACTAATTGCTAACGTTAGTCCCTTGCCTTTTCATATGTATATACAAATGTTGTCACCATAAATTAATATAATTTATTTCTTAATATTTGTATATACAGTAGGACAATATTTACAATTCATTCTTTTAACATTGCTCTTTGTTTACTAATTTTTTTTACACTTTCTTTGAGCAGTTTTATTTGGTAGCTTTCTTCTGGTAATGGTGGTATTAAGCCTGCTGCAACATATCTACCCTCTTCGCATAAGAAATTATAGATTCCGCATGCTTGATCTACAGGAAGTATCTCCACTTTGATGCCTCTCTCTACTAGTATTTTTTTAATTTCTTGAATTTTCTGGAACTCGTAATTCTTTTCCAGACCTAAAATTAATATATCTAGTTTTGGTTCGATGGTAAGAAATAAGGATAACGTTTGTTCATTGATATCCTTTCCAGACCCGATATCCCAGCAGAGCATAGTTTTTGGGAAAAGTGCGAGAGGACCAATCATTCCAGAATTATTGTTGAATATAAATCCTATCTGTAAAACATACAATTTGATATAGACAGAAGCAATACAGGCTTATTATTACACAACATAGATTCAGACAGAAATTCGCTTACTATATCAAGGATTCCATTAGATTTTCAATAAAGTAAACATAAACAACCTTCGCGATTACGTACCGGTGAACATTTATTTATTAAAATTTTGGAGGTAAATTCATTGTTAAGAATCGAAGCCGTTGTTCTACCAGGCCCTTCGTATGCACGACTTTTCACGTGCGAACAATGGAACTGCCTGTAAACAATAAAATTCTCTAATCGTTTATCAATCGAAAAGTGCACAGATTTGGACTACTCGCCTGAAATTTTGCAGTAGTCGCGTCACAGCTAATACATTTCGGTTCGAGCCCATTGTCTTGATTTATTTAATTAATATTTAAATGTTAAAAAAATTGTAAACTTCATTGGCAAAAAACATGAAATAGCAGAAGAAAATATTTCTTGCACGCGTGCATCTAAAAATCGGCCCATGAAGTACATAGTACATACAGAGTAGTTTCGGAACATTACACAATTCAAATTCCAGTATTTATCTGCGCATGCGTAGTACCCACGATTGATTGGGCGGAGTGTCGTCTCTTGTTGTATCCACACTCATTGGCACAGGTTCGGTGTTTCTCGTAATGCGTGATCATTATTGATGACATTTGATTGGTTGATTCAAATAGCATCAGAAATTCGCCGGCACGAAAATATAAAGTTCACGGCGGCAAATTGAATCTAAGATCTAAGAATATCCCGTTGCGGGCTACATCATGGAGTTGTTCGATCAGTTGCGACGTCCCCTTCCTATTTTAATGTATTTTTAGAAATATCGCATAGAAAATACTTAATCACGGGCGCACAGTTATTGTATATTGACAAGATATCGGCGACAGTTCGCTACGAAAATGAGCAAGGGCTGTTGGAAGTTCGACAACGAGGACAGAGGTAAGCTGGTTCACCGTTATAGGTTAGAAAACGATAAGTGTCAAAAATAATAAGAATTTTAGATACGCGTTTTTTCCTGTAGTTACATTTCATGCGTTACCGGCGTACATACCGGTCAAAAACTACACTATGTTAGAGAACGATATATGTTCCGAACAAGTATTCTATATCGTTGTGTTTTAATAGAAACTTATCATGTAGCGTTGTACATAGATCTCGACGACGAAGAAACCGAGGAAGATAAAGAAACGAGAGTATACAGCCAGTGGGATCAAACTCCTGATATACTTCTAGAGGAAATTTTCTCCTATTTAACTATTCGTGAACGTTACTATGCATCGTTGGTGTGCAAGTCCTGGTATCGTGCCTTTAAATTACAAAATGTTTGGTCCACTTTCACTTTGGAGGATACCACGCTTACTCGGGGCAAGTTTAATTATTATAGTGGTTGGCAATACGTCTTGGATCACATGAGAACCTCTGCATGTTTGAATAAAGTTGGACGAAATTTTCGAACATTGGTCTTTGAACCAATGTTGAATTTTTATAATCTTTTCGAGTTTATGAATATGGTATCTTGGTATACTGAAAGACAAGGATCCGATAATACATCAGTGGCAGGAGTTGGTACATACATTAGACGACTGAAATTCACATTTCCTTGTAACATGGCAAACAGAGATGATCACGATCGTGTCAGGCTCTTCGGAACCGGTGGGAAATTATTAGAGGAACTGAAAAGACTTATGCGCAATTTATGTAACATACGGTGTTTAGAATTAATAGATCTTATGCTGGATAGTAAAGAAGCTCTACACTTAATGGATGATATTTGCGCCAATTGTACGCAAACATTATCCAAATTGGTACTGATCAATACCACAAGGTATTATTGCCCCCTTCTTCATGTGGGAGTATTCCTTAATCTGAATGTAAGTTCCAAATTCAATGAACATTTTGGTAAAATAGATGTGAACTCTCTAAATTGAAGTATTCAATTGGCTTGCAAAGGTGTTAATTATCAGTCCACAAAATCTTCACGAGGATGTAATAGACTTAATCGGCTACACTAAATTGGAACATCTTCATATTGTTCAAAACCGATATAGCCCGAAGGACACCACAATGCGATTGGTAATTGCTGTGTTCCATTAGCTTAGAATGTGCTTTCTAAAATTTCACTTTCAAACCTTCTTTGATTCAGCCTAAGAGAGCATGTTGGATAAAAATGAGAAAGAACAATCCCTATCTCAAAGTTCATTTTGAAGTGGAAAGTTTCAAACCCACCGATATACTTTTGCCTATCGATTTGTTGGAACACGGAGCTATTCCATGTCATAGTATTGTTCTGGACAATCCGAATACACAGGTCAGTGTATACAATCGTGTGTAATACTGTTTGTTCGTCGTATAATAGTTAAATCAATATTACAGATTTCATCCGCCACTATTTTAACTCATGGAACATTTTTTGAAAGAACAATAGAAGTATACGCGTTCAAGGGATTGACAAGATACTTTTTACATAGAAACTTTGCACAAAGATTGGACGAAGCATTGGTGCAATTTTGCAGAATGTGTCCAAATCTTCACACACTGGTAGCATTTTGTGTTTGAACAAACTTCCAATGCAATCTATGACAGCTTTCCTAAAATGCTATGATCCTAACAACCTTTTCACGGTGTGACGGCATGCATTCAGATTCTTGTTGTACAAAAGGCTTTGTCGGTGTTTGCGTAAGTTCCTTCTAACTAAACTGTAACCCATTCTTTCCGAAATAAGTACATGTAGAAAACATAAAAAGGGCATCTCAAATCTTTTAGAGATCTATTTATGTACATATGTTGTGTGGCAATATCAATGATCTGTGAATAGTATACAAGGCAACAGATTTATATAGAGACCGATTATTGTATCAATGACTTGGAAGCCAGTCAGTGGGAGGCGAATACTTCACCATGACACATTTAATAACTTGGCTAAGGATTGAATTAGCGATGTCAGACTAACAATATGTTTTGTACTTTCTCTCTTATCATGGTTAACGCGATTGCGATATACAAATGTAGAAGTAACTAACTACCGAATTGTGGAGAGATGTTTGCAATAGTTGAAATGCGAATAATCATTCGATCGAGTTTCACACTGGAAAACCATTTTTTCTACAGATGATCCGTGATAAGATATCAACAGCCACGATTCTAGAAATCGTCGTCACCGCCAAGTCCTTGCGCTGCTTATATGTTCGACGAAACGCAGTGTTGAAAAGATGCGACAGGGATTGGTTGAGAGTAACGAATTGGTCCTCGGCACATTACAAATGGATTAAAACGAATAGTCGCAACTACGAGACTACAGAAAGAGCAGTCTCGAGAATATTGAATTACAGGTGGCACATGCTATCCGAAAAGGAATTTAAGAATCAAACGTTAAAATTACATGTGTAGTAAGCTTTTAGCTGTACATCAAACTTTATCAACATCGCGGCCCCCTTTTTACACATATATATAAAATATATATATATAATTCATTAAAAAATATATATGTATATATTATATATATATAATATACACACACATACATAAATACATACAAGTTAAACAACTGTGTGCCTCTATACAGTACATGGATATGGATATAAACGATATTGTGTGCATAGTTATTCAATTACTGTAATAATTTACACCCATTTGACCCAGCTGTGATCTAAATATACAAATATATATGGGAACTGAGTTATTTACAAGTACATGTGGATTGTCATATAATAAAAGTACAACAAATGCAAGTATTTCACTGTATTTTATTATGTAATAAAATGAAGAATCCTATGCTATGTCATAACTTATGTAATTATGTACAATGCCATTATAGATTTTCAATGAAACAACATATACTAAAGAGATTACATCGAATTAATATAATCAAATGTAGAATATAGTTTTATAGAAATAACACAAGAAAGTAAAGTTAACAATTTCCTGCGTCGCGAACATACGCGTTTGCGCTTCGTTAAACTTTACAAAATCATTGATATTAATCATTTTACTGCTACTATATATGCATATATAAAAAACAATAAGGTGTTACTGTAGCAAGTATTTAGTTGTAAGTATATACATACAATACATTTCAGTTTCGTATATACAAAACGTAAGTAACACAAAATAACATCGGATGATAGCATTGTTTTCAACTAACCAAAAACAGGCTAAAATAAATTTTTAATTGCATCGCAACAAACGAAATTCATGTAGTATCTTTTTGTCCATGATTATCTCTATTTACAATTTTTCTAGTTGGTTGCGGTAAACCCAACACATTTAATTAATTTTCTTATTAACAAACGGTGGTTATAATAAATTAAAAAGTGTATTCGACTTTTCATTATCCTAAATCAAATTATCTAATATATAAAAGCAGAAAGTTGAAGAATTACGGTGCCAAGGCTGCTGATCGTTTATCCCTGTTCTTATTGCGCAAAATAGTGCGAGCCTTAAATGCAGCTGCATTCATTAATGTCTGTAAATGTAATTTTGATATATCATTAGCATCGTAAAGCATATGTGAAAATTAATCACGTATTGTTATGAAACATGGACTTACCCTCTCCAATTTGGTAGTTTTTTGATTCAATTTAACAGGTAAAACTTTATTACCAAGATGGAAAATTTCGCGTAACAGTTGATTTTCTGCAAGATGAATATTGATACCTGGACCTAATAATCTACAGCATGCATTATACTGAGTTCGTGCACACCATCCTTCTAAATATAGAACTTCTTGGCCGAATTTTACGTGCATTTCTGATACTGTGTCTTCCTGATAATCAGTAAAACGATAATGATTAATATTAACTTGGTAAGCGGTCGAATGTAATTCATTTCTCTAGTTATTTTCTATCTTACTTCTACATAACGAAGTATGTCTCTAAAATTGGCTCTTTGTTGTTTACGATCCTTTTTTGCTCTGTATTTGTTCGAATCTGTTGCTAATTCTTTCAACACTTCGATTAAATCCAATGACCAATTTTGTTCGTAATCACAGCAGAAGCCTCTACCAAGTTCAAATATCACAGCAAGAGCTTCTCCAGCCGATAACCTTACATCCAAATGCGGTGAATCCAATAATTCACGCAATCTGTTCAAAGATCTAAAATACATACGATTCTGGTTACTGTTCCATACTGATATTTTCAGGTGTTCCTTGTATTTAGGTATATAAAATTAAGTACGTACGGCATGTAACTGTTGGACCTATTGCTCGCAACGAAGTTATACACGTCGGCTGGAGACATAACTGTTAACAGAAGAGTCCACGCAGAAATAGCTGCCGCATGCAATGCCGCCATTTCCGTAGAAATAATCGGTACAGCTCCATTTCCCTTCAAATAGGAACCAGCGAAAATACCAGACAGTAATTGTACAATTTCGAAAGTGTCCGCAGCATCGTTGCTCGATAAGAAATGATTCATGCTCAAAGCCCAACAACACTGTAAAACAGAAGAATCGTTGAAGATTTTTTTTCAATTCGTTCCAAGAATTATCATTTAAGAATGATTATTTACCTCAGAGCGAGCTTGAGTCGACGCAGATGTATCGTTAATTATGAAAATCAAAGTACTTTTCAGATCTCTGCATACAGTTTCTGCGCTTTCGAATGCTCCCAATTGAACGCAAAGCAAAGTACTCAATCTAGCTGCTGTCGACTGCTCTTCTCCACGACCTTTCTTCAGACCTCGTTCTATGGAATCGGAGATAGTCATTTTTCTGTCTTCCACAAAGTCCGGAACATATTTCAGGGCAAATATCTTCTCTATTCCACTGAAGCAAACCGTTCTGCCCTTTGCGCTTCGTTGAGTTAAACCATCTATCGCTTCTTTTAGTTTTTCTTCAAATGCTTCTTGCTGGGTAAACTCGTCCACATCATTATCATTCACATCGTCCAACATACTACGATTATCAGATTGACTGCTGGTAACGCTGCACGCATCGTTATTAACTGAATCGTCATCGGATGTTAGTTCAACTCTTTTTCCGCTGTGACCTGTTTAAGGAACATTTTTCTTTACAAACTTCTTGCGATATGTACATATTTTCTCATTAAAGAATTTTTTCAAAGATGGAGTAAACTCAAAAGTCCTATTTTTATCCTTACAAGGCATAATTTGCATTGTTTGACAGTGTAATTTACATTATTTAGTAGCAAAAAGCTGCTGCAGTATGTAGGTATTTTCATAAAGCTGTGACAACTATGTGCTGCCAAATAATTCAAATTACAGCGTATAAACGTAAAAATAGGGCTTTTGAGTTTACTTTCGTCTAGTCCTTTTGACTACTGGAAAAGCCCATCTTTGCATTATCGAGAGATGAAAACGCCAACCCCTAAACAGTAGGTTTACAGGATCTGTGAAAATGATGGGTTCTAATATTCTTAATTTACTGATTATTAAGTTCGTCAAAATGCTTATTTCTTTGGGCATTATATTATTGATAGAATGGCCAAAAATTTGGATAGACACATTCTTGTCATGTTTATAAAATAATGTGAAATGGTTATTTCAAGAGATCCGTATACCTGCTGTTAACGAAATATAAACATGATTGAAACTGACAGCACTAATACCAAAAAATTAATACTGTTGCGTAATCTGCACATCCAGTGAAAGGAAAAGGTAACAGCTGTTCAAAACTAATGTCATATTACGTAGTCTAAACAGCTGCCACTCTTGACATTTAATATAGCTGTACCATATGTGACTGTTACTGTATAAGGTGAGATTATCGAACAGAATAGAATAGTAACTCCATTAATCGACAATTTTATGCTGCAATTTAGTAATTCATGAGGAAAGGGAAACAATATTAATCACATGTTTGCAACGTTAATCATCGTTTAATGCATCATAAAACATTTCTGTTCGATTCAAAAGACAGAAAAGTAACAATTAATTTTCCAAACGAGAGAATCTAGCGGTGAGAAATTATTTGAACATTTGTCGCGACGATTGATTAAATGGTGAAGTTTCGATTTCATGCTATGTGAGATAGCACAATCTAAATTTAGAAGAAAACGCACGATTGGTTGTCGCGAAAAGAACAATTCAGCCATCTAACCTTTGTTGGGTTTGAGCAACGTGGAGAAAGAAACGAAAGTAATACGAAATCTTGTAATTTCTTTGTTATCGGCCAAGGGACAAGATTATGGAGAACCAGATTTGTTTCGAATGTAATCTAATAAGAAAATATCAGCCGAAGTAGCATGGATGTTCGTATACATCGAATATATCGAATTTTCCCGAACGCCTTTGCTGCGTCTAACCCAGAGATCCATGTGAGAAAAGCATGAAAGTCACATGGGGTAGGTGGTACTGGTGCTGATACCGAACGAGGTTGACTCGCTTTAATATATTTAAAGATACTCCCGGTAAATCGATAGACGATTTCTTGGCCTCGGGAATAAACGAAACATCATTCGTCGGTGCATATGTTTAAACGAAAATGTTACGGTTGAGCGAACGTACTTGGCAGTGACGTAAGACAGAATAAGCAAAATTTATACGCAGGATGACTCATTCGTCGCGAAGATTGAGAATTCAACGGGCCATGTGGCTGATTTCAAGCTTACAAGGTTTATTTCGTTCGAGAACGATAAGTACGCGAACAGGGAACGTAAAAAACGATGAAATAGTTTTTACCGGATTTTCCTCTTCTACCCCCTTTGCCTGGCATCGTTCTTCACCTTCCTTATTGCACAATTGATACTAACGAAAATACTCGATCAAGAGGGTAAATGTCTTGCACTAGTAGCTTTCCTTCGTATACTGAACGCACCACATGAACTTTTATTAAAAACTTGATAGAAACTCATTAACATGGTGCGAACTGTTCAAAACATACACGTCGAGACAGCCTTCGACGGGCTTTCTCAAGTGCACTGTCTTCCACGAAATCGCGAATGTACCCGAACGCGGACGAAACTCCCTGAAACGTTTACGGCGCGTGCGCCCCGTTGATCGTGTCGTTGCGAATCGACCAATCAAAATCTTCGTAACGTGCCTCGAAAGAACTCGGTTGGAAATTTACGCGGGAAAATGAATTTCCAAGAAGCTCTTGCACGGAATCGACCAATCGGTGTTCGGTCACATGACCACACTGCCGCCATCGTTATTTTATTTTGCTTCAATACTGATTATATTTGAACCTACGTATGCACGAATGAAATGATTGAAACCGATCAAAATAAATGCGTTTTTAATTACGATTTACTTTATTTAGAAAGGATAATATTATTAGGTACAAGGAGAAGATCGAACACAATCATTTAAACAATCGACTATTATTTTGTACTCTTGAAATATAAAAACAACATTTATGAAAATATAAACAACCATTCTTTAAGTTCTTCATAAGAACAACGCACTTTTGGTATGGTGTCAAACATAAGAATAACAATGAATGATATCTCGTTATTTCGTTTATATATATATATGTATATATACGATTTAATAATTAATATGCTGTGCTTTTAAATATTTCAAAGAAACAGAGTGTAAATACGTGCACGTATCGAATGCTAAAATTAAGGATGAATGCGAATACAAACATATACATACATTATAATATCTATATATTACAAGATTGTATCAATCCGTTCGAATACATTGCTATGGTACAAAATTTAACATATTCAAAGTGTAGTAAAAGTTAAAATAGAATTAGGTTTTACCATAATTCTCTTCTTTATGTATATAGATGGACGCTTATGAATATGTCAGTCTATTTCGAAGCACCTGGAATATTAGAACAGCAAATTTGGCCATCAAACGCAGCGCGAGTACATTTCAATTTTACGATACATCCAAAATCCAAAGGAAAGAAAAGAGTTTTACTATGTTTTGAATATGTTATACAATTTTTCTCAGTGATTTTGTACAACTTTCAAATATTTGACATTAACAGAGGATGCTGTTGCATCGTACGATGCTCCACGTAGAATCGTAAGGTAAGAAAAAAAAGGAGGTAATATAAAGAACGATCGACCATGCACAATTGCCGACATTGGAGAGAACAATACAAAATTTTAAATAGTTTGTTCAAACGAGTCTCAGCGACAAAAGTACTAGACTCGAAGTCAATAATAAACTAATCGTAGACGTAGGAGCAGCATTTAGACCAGGTACCACATTTTTACAAGGTGTTGCTCGTAAAATGAAGTTGAATATAGAGTCCACGATGTTGGCAGGTGTAGGATCCGAACATTTTTCCAAATCGTTAACGATGCAAGCTTGGACAGTAGAAATGTCCCTGCACATATATTGGAAGAATTAATATATTACCATTAGCATAATTCTATTCTATTTGACTATTTGAACATCTACATACGAGCATTCTTTGTTGCCAAGTACGAGAAGATGGTTGATGCGATCCAATCCTATCAAAGATCCATTGTTCGTATCCATAGGAGGGATGTATTTGCCAAAGGTAGCATTGATACAGTTTTCTATCTCTTGTTGTTTCGACTGCAAACATTCTGGTCCGTTAGCAGATATAAATACTGGAAACAATAAGAAGTCCATTTAGCTAGAGTTTCCATAGAGAGTTTCTGCGAATAGAAATATTTGAGTATTCGTATACATACGAGCAATACGATCTCCTTCTTTGAAACAAACAAAATTCAAGAGAGAATCGGTGATGTTTAATAGTGTTTTCTTAGTCTCTTTTTCCGATGCTTCCAAACAGGGTTCCGTTGCATCCGTGAAATCGCTTACGCACTTCTTAAGCTTAGGAGTCTTGCTACAATATCTTCTGAACACCACGTCCAAGTCTCCGGTAGGTTTATACATTTCCATCTCGGATTCGAGCTGCGTCAAGTTTACAAACGATTTAATGCATTCCTGCACTTTATCTTTAGCTTTGACAGCATTCTCGAATGCGCCTTCGCCTCCGTTCTTCTCGCATTTTTGTTTAAACAAATTTTTTGCCTCGTCAAGTGCCGGTATCGCGGATGCATTTATAGCGGTAAAGTCGATTCCTGATACGTTCAGACTTTTTGGGTCTATGAGGTTGGAAACTTTGTTTACCACGTCGTCAACATTTTCTTGTGAGTAAGTGTGTCCAACGAGACCTGGAAGGAAAATTTATCTTGTTAAAAGTAATCCAATATAGAACATTACAGACCTCGCTAGGGAGGATGAACCCCTGCAGAGGGTGTTTAGCTGCTTTTCGATGGCTTCAATTTTAACCTTATTTAGACTACATACGTGTCCATATAATTATGAAACTGGTTTACATAAGTTGTATATTTTTTGTTTCGAGGTATACTATCTAACGATTCATTTTTAACAATATCGTAACGATTATATTAAATTCAATTAGATTAAAATAATGTAAAGTATTTTATTTTCCTTACTATCCTTTTTTTTAACAAAATAAGTTGTGAGGAAATAAATACAGATTTCATATTATCAACATCTATAGTTTTCTAAATCATACCTGACAAAATGAGACTATATTTAAAATGATAAGAGTAAATTAAAAATGAACGAGTAATAAAATAAAATATGTACAGTTTCCATAAATATTTATACTGATTTATACAGAATGAGATACGACGACGATTTCCCTGTCTCTTCTAATATTTTTTCAACAGACTATAGCATTTTGCCCACAACCGTCATCTGATAGATGATGTAATCTTAGAACAAGGCACGTTATCTGAAGCCCGGTTTGCACATTGTATAAGTATATGTCAGTATATGTATATTATGGTGTCAGATTTCGATCATAAACGACACCCCGACTGTTTAGGCTAACTAAGATACAGCATTGACCTTGATTGAATTGTTTAATTTTCAGGAACTGCGTGTGGAGGGTGCAAGCTCGGCGCGTTTTCGAAGACGAGACAGTCGGGAGAAAAACACACGTGTGTGAACTTTGGCTTGCGAGGTGCGGTCAGAGTTAGAAGTGGTTAGATTTAGAAGTAAGAGTATGTATTGCGTTGTGTTCTGTTCATGCGTTCATTTTTACTAAATATGTATATACATATATATACTGTTTTGTTTCGTTTCCACGCGTAGTAAGTGTTCTTATCTCAAATGGTCCAAGAACAGGGCCGGATTAATCCTAGTAGCAGGGTAGCAAATGCTGCGGGCCCCACATCAAATTTTTGTACAAAAATGTGATTCATCTGCAACGAAGTATCGACTCGTCGCGAGTCGCATTACGGGACATGATCATGTAAGTAACCTCACCTTAGAGCAAACGTTATGCTTTATTTTATTATCGTACGAAATCTAGGGCCTGCTGGCAACATTTGCTACGGGCCCCGCGCTGGTTTAATCCGACACTGTCTAAAAATGAAACTGTTGCAGTTCGAGAGTTTCGTTTTAGAATAAATGTTGCTTCTCGCAACGAAGGCGGAAATATAACGCGTCAGCTGCCTCTATGTAGTGCTTCAGTTACGAAACATTGAATTCGAGAGCCAGTAGCAAAAGAAGTCTCGATCCAAATTAATAATTCCACCGTGTATATCGGCTTTCAGTATCTACTCTCGTTACTGGTATCTGTATCATTTTGTGGTATGCCATTGTTAACACGGCGGTTGCATGAAATACAATCGAGCAAATCAAAATGCATCCGAAGGGGGTACAAAGTACGGGAATCGAGCAGATATCTGTATTCGTCATTCGTCACACGTGCATCGGAAACGTAAAATCTGCGCACTGCACACCCCCGGCAGGCAACGAAGCAGATTCGATCAAATCGATCGACGGTAATGCAATCATAATTTCTCTCACAAACACTTATGAAATTTGCATTCGTGAAAAGCAACATTCTAATCGTAAGTATACGTATCGAGAAGTCGATTCAATTTTGTCGGATTCCATGCTACGACCAATCGCTTCTTATCGATTATGCGAATGCGATCGAAGGTCGCTCTATCATTCTTTCAATCGTGAATCGACTATGATTCAAGTTTACGGTACCGTTCTTGTCGAAACAATGCCGTGATGGATGGACAGCGCGAAACACACAACGAGCCGCGTGCAGCAGAAAACGGTCGTATTTCAAATGGAATCTGACAGAGCGAGCGTAAACGAGAAGTCCCTGACATCTAATCTGACAACGAGCGAGGCGAACGTAAAAAAAGATCGCACAGCATTCCCGTAGGTAGCTATATGATTTTGTGCATGCGATCGTTTTACACACATCGAATTCGCCGTCGATGTACAACTGTCTCTCTCGTTCGCGCGTTTCCTTTCTTTGTTGTTTATCGCGATACGTTGCGTGTCGTGAATCATGCCAGCTTGAACTCTGTCAACGTGGATGGAAAACAAAAACGCGCAAGTTCTCTTGCGTTTTCCAGTTCTCGTCGACGGAGACGAGGGCGGGGACGGGGACGGAGACAGTCACCGACGGCAGACTTACCGCAAAGGAACACCACAGCAGTGATTGTCCAGTATTTGTTCATTGCAGGTTCTCTTGAGTTTTCACGGAGCAGCACACCTCTCACCGAGGAGATTATCTTGCGAAACGCCGTGAGGTGAGACGGCGTTTACCCGCGACGGCGAAAGAGTACGTGCCACTGTACGAGCAAGATGGATATACACCGATCAGATGCGCATCACTGTTACGAGCGTGTCGCCTGGCTCGACGGGTCCAAGTTCCCGCTGCTACTTCCGTTTCTCTACCCGTTGCCCGCTTTTCCTCCGTTCTTACGAAAGCTCTACGACGAACTGACTCGTAACGCGACCCACGGAAACCCAGCGAAAAACAAGGGGGGCAAAGGTGAAAGAGCAAGACGTGAATTCGGAAACGGAGCACGCAACAACAAGACTTCGGACGATCGCAGTAACGCTACTCCGATACTAAACCGCTGAGCGCGTGCGCTCGACTTATATAAATTCGATGGGAATACTTCTACCCTCTCCACTCGAGTGCACGCACAGGCGCACACACGCACGCACGAAATCTTACCAAACGTTACAATTCCACGACGAAATGTTTCAAAGCTCTCCTAAATTTTACAGGTTCCCGCCGTTCCAAACGTCGGCTAGAGATACGCGGTTCGCTGGGAAGAATACTACTGGACCTTTATGCGAAGTTAAAACGTTCTACCCGAATCGCAGCAAACTGGAGTCCCAGATAGCACCCGGACGTCCGATGTACGTTCATTGGACGTATGGACGTCCGTACTATCTGGGGTGGAATAGAAATTTATTTTCTTTCTTAACACTTTACCTACCGAAATAATTGTGCTGTACCAAAAGAAAGCATAGAAATTCTCTTTTAGATGATGTTATCGATGGTGATTTGTTAGTTCACAATGAAAATTGCTGTCACTGTTGAGGGTTCCGTTGAAAGGTGTTTAGCCGCGAACCATAGATTTTTCAAAATTATGCAATGATCACCGGTCGGTAATGTGCTAATATGTTTAATAAGCTGGCATTATAATATAACAATATTTTTAAGATCTAATATTTTTACTGTTTCAAATTACAGGTGCTGAGATTTGTCATAAACGCGTCAAATTCGCTGTCCAGTGATTAAACATGCAAAGATTTTGCTGAAATAATTGACTGGTTTTCGAACGAATTCTGATCAGTTGTGGAGCGGCGGATACCTCAAATTTTATAGTACACAGCGATCAGTTATCGAGCGAACGGGAAAAATTTATTTTTGCGAAATCTGCATAGTTTTGATAAAAAGACAACGAGTTCATTGTCCTTGTATTCTAACCGACGCGACGACAAAACGTCTTCGTGGGTAGTATGCTTTTTATTACACGCTTCCGATGACTCGAAAGATTTTACGAACGAAATGTATAAAGCGTGTAACCATTTACGGGTTTTTGATACATTCATCGGCCACTCGTGTAATCGGTTTAATAGGCTTTTAAAATAGTTGAAAAGGCGCGGCGCTGACTCCGAAAATTTTGTATGCATTTTAAAGGGGCGTGTTCATGTAGGAACATTTGATATACGGTAAAAACTGTAGGTAATCAAAAATTCAGTTCATTTAAATAGTTTTATCGTGATAAATGTAACTATTTTTGCAAAGATGTAGGTACTCCGTAAAATGTGATTACAAGAAGCATCGGTGGTTCAGTGGTAGAATGCTCGCCTGCCACGCGGGCGGCCCGGGTTCGATTCCCGGCCGATGCAAATTTTTTTGCGTTTTTAACCGATTTTTAGTTGCTTTTTTCTTGATCCGATAAAGAAACGTATATTTAAGTAGAAGGTACTCCACGGAGAATTTGTTTATGCGCAGTCTGCGTTCATTTTATCCAGTCACCTTTGCATACTTTGACAGACGGAAGTTATAAATATTACGTAAACGGGATTCATCTAAAAAAGTATTTTACGTATCGAGTTAGATGCAAACGCGCCGGCAATTGCATAAATATAAGAAGATCGTTAAAGTCTCCAACATCTGGAACTCGTATGCATATGTATGTCCTCAGTGCCTTTATTCTATTTTGAAGCTAATTAAACCATCCGGATAATTTTCTGCATATGGTATAAATTCTAAGCATATCTTAGTTATAGTTAGAAACATTCTGTTTCGATAACCTTTCAGATACAATTTAGCTGGATATTTGATTTCTTATCTTTCACGATAAGATTGTTCTCTGATACCGCAAGCTTTTTAATAAATATTGAATAACTGCAATAAAGCGTTGGATTGTGCATTAACGCGACAATATTCAACCGCACGTGTAGCAGTAAAAACTTATATTGCAAGCTGGCAATAAAAAATAGCGATAACAAGTTGTCATTAGGCAAATTATGTGATTGGTAGACGTATTAAGATTAAGTATAAACGTTTATTAGAATATTTCACGTTTCATATAATATCAGAATGATAATAAAATCGTATTTTATGTAAAGCAGTACATTTGAGTTTCCACGTTTTAGTTCTTTCGGTGTGTAGAGTGCAACGTGTTCAACTTGATAAAATACAGGCTGAAGTAGCAATCAAACTTTAACAAGGGTATAATCGATCGTGAGTCTCCAGGATCTCGCCGTTTCCAGTAGGTAAGCAAGTATAAAAAGTGTACGATGTAGACTGTAGACACATACATATGTAGCTTGTACATGTTACGCTGTATTGGACCCTGTAACCAACTTCTGTTCGTTATACACTATGCACACATACGATTCATATAATTGTGTAATGGGATAATAATTGAATTGCAGAGGTTCCCAACACGATCAACACAGTGCAGGTTTGATTGACAGAGCGATTGTCGAGGAATATTCGTGGTTCGTAGACTCGACCGAGAACCGCTGTCGAACGTCTATGAAGAACAATGGAGCTTATTTTGCAAGATTATTTGCTCGGTGCCCTCATTATTGAATGGCTGAGTCACCGATCAACGGCGCCCGAGAAAACCGGGTTGCATTTAACCTTTTTCAAGTCATTCATTATTACATAAGGGAGGCTTTACAGCATTCGAGAGAGAGAGAAAAAGATAGATAAAGATAGAAAGAACCCGAGTATACATATATGTTTACCGTTTGGTTCGTAAATAATGAACACAAGTGTGCTGCGCGGATAACCAAGCTGCATAGGTTTGCTGTCGGCATTGACCGTGAAAGCTTAACGTCCTTGATAAAGCCGATAATTCCGAGTAGGCTATAGTTGCGTTCAAAGTTCACAGCTTGTAAGCATTCCGCATCATTAAATCAAAGTACGCGTCATGGTCGATGCTCGCGCTGATCGCGCTGTAATAGTTCATGAACTCCTCCTCGGTGACCTGAAATTAACGTGGAATTACGTTTCGGGTGATCAAAAATCGATGTTTTATTGGTACAAGATGCTCTGCTTATAGGCCCAACTATACGTATCAAAAACGAGAACCATTGGAAAATATGTATCTGTGGTTGTAAGGAAGAACGCAGCATGTCGCATACTTCCACATTCGAGATGTTGCTGCTTTTTCATCACTAATCCTTTTGACATAGAACATCGGTGAAATTGCATTATTTTTCCGAGTCTTTCGAATATGTTTTCAATGTCTTTTTTCTGGTAAATACGTAAATCCTATATTATAAAGCTAAAAATTGTGACATGCGGCGTTTTTTCTCGCAACCACGGATATAATGTTACGTATAAATGTCCTCACGGTGCCGTCCCTGGTATTGTTTTGCTCGAAATTGCCCAGGAACTTGTTCAGGATGCTCTCCTCGCTCTCCTCCCCGCTTATATAACGAGGATGACATTTCACGTTATAGATTCCTTTGAGATCGTCGATCGTGATCACACCGTCGCCAGTTTTGTCCAGCTTCTTGAACGCCTGATCCACCACGTTCTTGCGGCACTGCGACAGCGGAGGCTGCGCAACAAAACGCATCGTCATAATCGCGATCGCAATCCGATACCTTGAGAACCGCGGCCATCGAGATCAAGAACTTCCGGTACCCGTACGGCAACGATGAATTCGTCGACGCTGACGTTCCCGTCGCCGTCGGTGTCGAATTTCTCGAAGATCTCTTTCACCTCATCTTCGGAAATGTCCAAGCCCGTCTCCTCCAGACCTTTTATGAACTCCTCGAGGTTCAGCTTCTTGTTCCCATCATCGTCCATACGACGAAACGCTCTGGAAATGAAAACGAAAGCGAAAATAACGGGAGTCGGCTTCTTTTGCTTTCACGATCGTTTTTAGCAGTTTATATCGTCAACTCACCTACCCAAACCGAGAATACCGTTGGCACCTCTGGCTAGGCAGAGCAAACGCAGCTTTTCTATGGAATCCGTGGCTGTGTGTATGGCCCGTTGGGCCTTATTGATCATCTCAGTCTGTTGTCTGGTCGTCGCGCTCTGCGGTCTGTTAAAGAACATCCCTGAAAAAGGAAAACCCGTTCTCCTCACCGTTGCAACATGACGCGTTGACTCACGCGGCAAGAATGACGCCGAATCTCGAGGAAAGAGATAGCTAATTGTGCCACGTAGTTTAATCTACTCTGCAAACAATACACGTACGGTACACGCAATATCGAACGAGCCTAAAGTTATACCACCGGACGTTCCATTTAGACGGACAAATCCTTTGCAAAATGCTTTTCAATATTTGCAGTCTTTTTAAAAAGACAGAGAAAGATAATGGGAGCGGAACTGGTGGGATTTACGCGAAGAGTGGGAGTTGCGGTATCGGTCTGGTTTGCTCTGATGTGCACGCTAATCCCAGGATTACTGCACCTGCTGCTTCGACATTTTTTCATTTTTTCAAATCGCTAGGGAATACACGGTGTCCCCTGTTACGAGCTCTTGCGAAATAGTGTAAAACAAACATGTCATTTTATTCGATTGCAGAGCGCGGCTAATGGTCTGGCTTTATCAAATATCCGGCCTATATTTAATTAATGAAATGTCGACGAAGGACGAAACTCCGCGAGCGGATCTCGATTTCGCAATTACACGAAAAGTAGGAGGGAAGTATCGATTCGATTCTAATGTAATTTGTCGTGGTCCGATCGATTAGCATAATCTGCGTACAGTGCGCGCCTTCTCGTAATTAGATAGAGACCAAAATTGCTTTTGTTAATTATTTATACTGTTCCAGAACGCTGTGGACACCCATTGCCGAAAATATTGTAAAACGCTAATTACGGGCTAATTAATTTCTTAATTAGTCTGTTATCTTCTATACGTTTACTTTGCACTTACCTCGGTTCTAAGAGGAGGAAGTCGGAATCATGCGCGCCAATTTTGTAGATGTTTTCTGACGGAACGACAGCCGTTGAGGATCAGGATAAAGGAGCAGGAATAATTCGTGACTACTCTGAAGAAGACCGGAAGGCGAATGACGGTAGATGGTCCCTTTGACGCGGCTGGTCGCATTCGATAGGACGACATACAGTGGATCACACCACACGTATGTACGTACGTTGATCGACACCACGCTCACATAGGAAAACAAGGTGTGCTGTCGTGTACAATGTCCATACAATAGTCTGTAGAACGTATCCATAACGACCAAACAGCCACAACACGTGTATCGGCAAAAATTTCACGCGTGATCAATTCCCAATACCGATTTCCTATCGGTGGTTTACCATGTACGTGTGTTGTACATGTTCGTATATATGTATATACATATAGCGTATAGTATAGGACGATCCCTAGTTCGTGCAGGGCGAAACTCTATGCGTCAGCTCGCTCTATCTCTTCGAAAGAATCATTCTACGTACTGTGCGAACGACGCGACCTATTCTTTCTCTTTTCATAGACAATTATTTAAACAATTTCATGGACGTTCGACCTCCTTCGGACTCGACGTAACTACCCTAACAGGACCTCCTAGCGTATTCGAATTCAAATTGACGCAGCGGTAAAAGACCGATGAAATAACAAGATAAACAGTTATTTTTCGATGTTATTTCAAGGAGGACAATATTTATGAGCTGCAAGCGGTTAAAAATGATGAAAATCGTAGTTCTACATGATTTTTCATCAGCTTCTGTTTAAAATCCACAGAATCGTATATCTTTCGATATGTGTCGTTTTTTCCTGCGTCAAAAGATGAAATTTTCAGTATATGCATAACCACCATAGATCTACAAAACACAAATTTTTAATTTTCATTATGACCTTGTAAATAATCGTTTTTTGGTAAATCTTTTTTCCATATCATATTATAGACCATTTTTTCTAATTAATTTTAAAAAATCAGGTCGTTTGGTATAATTATAAGAAAGTTAAGTAGAATATAAATAAAACCTATTAGGATTTCAATATCCTTGGTGTCATTTTGTAGCACGCAACGGTAATATCCGGTCTTTGTTTTTCCCAACGGTCTGCTTCCTCAATGACTTGTTTCTATCGCTGCCGGCGATCAATGATGTGTAACGTTAGATCAATCGTATACCAACTTGTTCTTATCAAAGGACATTTAATATTACTGTATTTCCCTATGTAAACAAACGTGAAGCGATAAGGAACCATAAACTCGTATTCGGAACCATAAATTTGTATTCGTAATACGAATCATATTGGCGGGAAAAGATTACCGACGGTCGTTAAGGTAATCTGTGTTACCGATGGAGTTGTTGTCGCTAACTTACCATTCGACGCGCAATCGATAATAATCTAATCGCATTTCTTATAATCACCTTTCTTTGGGATAATTATATATTTATGAGCGAACAGATACAATGAAAATTAATGGAACAAGAGAGTTAACAGGAATTTCATTTGAAATTAACAGAATTAGAATAGAAACTTCTGGAATTGCCGAATGCCATGTGTTGCGTTTATCCGCCAATGGGACGAGGACATTTGGACCGAGCTGCAGCCGGCTTATCTTTGATTGGTTATTTTTCATTGCGTGGGTCCATCCGATTGGTGGATCTTGCCGGATTCCTCTTGTTATAATACAGCGTCGTGGCTGGATTGTATGACAGTCGGTGTTGAAACAACGAAGCGTAGTGTTTGTCGCGGTCCTGTACGTTTCCGCTATTTTTCCTGCGATTATTCGTGAACGTTTCACGACAGCAATGAAAAAAGCGTTAATATTAGTGTCGGTCCTGTTTCTTCTGGCAGGTACGTTACACAGTACAATGATAATTATCGAGGAAAAACTTGTTCAAACTTACACGTTACTCTTATCGCAATAAAAATTTTCCTGTTCGTTGTTGTTTAGGATTCGCCAGAGCAGATCAAGTTGAGGAAGATGTTGGAACCGTGGAAAACGATTTGGGCGTCAGTAGGGAAGCATCTCGAACAGGTTATACAGAGTTTCTGTTTTCTTTTTTACTTTTCCACTTTGTTTTATTTGCCAATACTTGGTTGATACACAATTACTTGTAGCAGGGATAGAAACGCCCCTTCCCTTGGTTATTCTGCTCAAATTTAAATGGACCGTTGTATTCATGTCTATGTTGCTTACGAACAGTTAACTTGCCGTTGACACTAACTTGTTGCATTGATAATAATTGCTTGTGATCATGTTAAAGCAGATATAGAAACACCCCCTTCCCTTGATTAGTCTGGTCAAATTTAAATGGACCATGGTACTCATGTTTACATTGTTTATGAACAGTTAAATTACTGTTGAAACTAACTTGTCGCATCAATAATAATTGTTCATGTGTTTCGTAGATGACCAAGCCGTTCAGAGAGAAGAGGAGGCGATAAAGTTGGATGGATTAAATGTAGCACAAATGAAGGAACTGAGAGAAAAGGCTGAAAAATTTGTGTTCCAGACTGAAGTCAATCGTATAATGAAACTTATTATTAATTCGCTGTACCGCAACAAAGATATATTCCTTAGAGAACTGATATCCAATGCTTCCGATGCTTTGGATAAGATCAGATTATTATCTCTAACGGAGAAGAATGTCCTCGACAATAATCCTGAGTTGGTAATCAGGATTAAATCGGACAAAGAGAACAAAATATTGAGTTTGACTGACTCTGGTATCGGTATGACAAAGAAAGAACTGATTAATAATCTGGGAACAATCGCAAAGTCTGGCACAGCTGAATTCTTGGGCAAAATGCAAGAGACTTCGAATACTCAGGATCTAAACGATATGATCGGTCAGTTTGGAGTAGGTTTCTACTCTGCTTTCCTAGTATCGAACACCGTGGTTGTCACGTCCAAGCACAATGAAGACAAACAATATATTTGGGAGTCAGATAGCTCCAGCTACAGTATCGTCGAGGATCCGAGAGGGGATTCCTTGAAGAGAGGAACAACAGTCAGGTACAGAAAATAACATTTGCTATTATTAGACTGTGGATGTTTATGCAATTTTCAATTTTTATAGACAAATTTTAAGAAAGGGGCAAGAAGCTGTAGGGGTCCAAAACAAATAAGAATTTAACTAAATTCTATCAAATTTTTGCATAAAGATCCACAGTTTAGCTATTATGTACTATATTTTCAATATTAGAGTAAAGTTATTCGATGAACCTAACTGATTTGTGGTTGCAGCCTTCATCTAAAGGATGAAGCGTTGGATTTCCTGGAAGAGGACACTATTAGAAACTTGGTGAAGAAGTACTCGCAGTTCATCAACTTCCCCATATATCTGTGGAGCAGCAAAGTTATACAAGTCGACGAAGAAGAAGACGACGACGAGAAACCCATAAAGGAAGACGAGAGCAAGAAAGAAGAGTTAGACGAGGATAAAGTATCGGACGAGGAAGACGACGCGAAGGTGGAAGATTCAGAAGAAGAAAAGAAGACGAAGAAAGTCGACAAAACCGTCTGGGATTGGGAATTGTTAAACGATTCGAAGCCTATATGGACCATGAAACCATCGGAAGTCGACGAGAAAGATTACAGTGACTTTTACAAAGCGTTGACGAAAGACACTCAAGAACCTTTGGGAAAGATTCACTTCGTAGCAGAAGGCGAAGTCACCTTCAAGTCGCTTCTTTTTATTCCGAAAGTACAACCTGGGGATAGCTTCAATCGTTATGGCACCAAGTCCGATAACATTAAATTATACGTTAGGCGAGTGTTTATCACCGACAAGTTCACCGATATGATGCCAAACTATTTGTCATTCATTCGCGGTATCGTCGACAGCGATGACTTGCCGCTGAACGTGTCTCGTGAGAACTTGCAACAACACAAGCTGATCAAGGTAATCAAGAAGAAACTAATCAGGAAAGTGTTAGACATGATCAAGAAGATTCCTCGAGAAGAGTACGAGAAGTTCTGGAAAGAATACAGCACAAACATTAAACTAGGCGTAATCGAAGACGCTCAAAACAGAGCTAGACTGTCGAAACTTTTGCTCTTCCACTCCTCCACTCAGAAAAGTACCACGACTCTGGCAGATTACGTCTCCCGCATGAAGTCTAGTCAGCAATACATCTATTATATCGCAGGCTCCTCCGAGGAAGAGGTGAAGAAGTCTCCGTTCGTCGAAAGACTGGACAAGAAGGGATACGAGGTGCTATATTTGACCGAAGCCGTAGACGAGTATGCCATTTCAGCTCTTCCCGAATTCGATGGCAAGAAGTTCCAGAACGTGGCGAAAGAAGGTTTCTCTCTTGATGAGAGCGACAAAGCCAAGGAGAAAATGGAATATCTGAAGACAACGTACGAGCCATTGATCAAATGGTTGAACGACATCTTGAAGGATCATATTAGCAAAGCTCAAGTCTCTGAGCGTTTAACGGACTCGCCGTGCGCGTTGATCGCCAGTATGTTTGGCTGGACCGGAAACATGGAGAGACTCGCGATTTCGAACGCCCACCAGAAAAGCGACGACCCACAGAAAACTTATTACTTGAATCAAAAGAAGACGCTGGAGATCAATCCGAGGCATCCATTGATCAGGGAGCTGCTGCGACGCGTGAACGCAGATACTGCCGACGAAACAGCGAAAGAGATTGCTCTGATGATGTTCAGAACGGCTACCCTTCGTTCTGGATATATGCTCAAGGAAACTGCAACCTTTGCTCAGAGCGTCGAAGAACTGATGAGGAGAACATTGGATATTCCTCTCGACGAGCTACCGGAAGAAGAAGTAGAAGAAGAAATGCAAGATGAGGAATCTGCTTCGATGGATAACGACGAGGAAGATGAGTCAGAGAAGATTATAGACATGGACGCGAGCGAGGAGGAAGAGAGGGACGAGAAAAAGCACGAGGAACTGTAACCTATGAAAACTGTATCGCATAAGTCTAACTTTCGCACTGTATAAGTAACCGTACAATGTACGGTTACACAGTGTCCGATTGCGTTGCGTTGCAATCGAAAACGAACTCTTGTAATTGTACAGAAAAGGAAAGAAGTGTTCGTCGATGCTTCTCTCGCAGCATTTAAAGTGTTCTGTAATGATACGACGTTATTACAAAGACACAAATTCGAAGGGTACGATATTCCGCGTTTTCCTTTTTTAAGTTCATCCATCGTAATACGCGTACAATATTGTAGACACATCGTAGGTTACATCTTTGATAACGAATTATAGTTGTTATTATTATTGTAATTTATTTCATTCAAATTTCTCACTTTTTTTATAGTGACCTAACAGAAGGATCATTCATCGAGTATAATAAAAAGATAGCATGTTTGTGCTGCGAATGAATGTGTTTGTATAAAAGGACATATTAAAAGATTGTCACACTATCGTTATGGTTTCATACTTTACCATTACCGAGTTACTTTTTATTCTCTGAATTTCTTACTACAGAAATCTCTTTCGAAAGTTTAAATAAAGCGCGCGTATCGACAACAACGATCGCGTAAAACACGGTCAAAAATTTTGTTTTATCTAGCACGGTTTATTGTTAGTATAAAAAATTGTTTGATTCGATGGCGCGCGTTCGAGAGTACATTTGGTACGTGATCTCGGTGAAGCGTCTATAATAATTCTGTAACATTTTGCATTTCTCTAGTCGGTGATTTTAAAACAATGTAAAATTATTCGTTTCCGGCATGGCTGTCGTTTCGGGAACGAGCCAATGGGATCGCTGGATTCCGTTGGAACCGGGACAAATGGCGTAGATATCCGAGCGCGGCCGAGCGCTCATTTCCGTTTTCGAATCCGACGTCACCTACTCTGAAAACCCGTGTGTTTTGTGTTTCTTTGGGGCCACAATGATTATCGCTAATTTAACGTAAGTATCATCAAGTTTCCCGGATGAAATCGCGTAGATTCGATACAGTGGGATTCGCGCGGTGTCGTTTGTAAAAGGAGACTGGTCACGAAACCGTGCGAATTCCTTTGTGTAAGTTTCCCACTGAACAGCGAACAGCTTACTCGCCATGCCGGTCTATAAAGCAGTCCTTCTTTTTCGGGCACGTTCAATTCGTCGAGATACATTGGGATTAATCGAAACCGATTGTCTTTGTTCAATTCGTGTGTCATTCGTAGCATTGACATGATCGAATCTTCCGTCGATAGATAAAGAACTCACCGACGATATACAAATCACCACATATAAACAAAATAAATGGCGTCGGCATACTTCGGCACCGAATATGACAAATTTTCGATCATTCAGTATTTTTCTCAGCCCTTTTCGACTCGTCCATAGGGCGCTCTACGTTAACAGACACGTATTCCCTTACACGCAATGGAAATCATCTAACATCGTTGCCGGAATTTATATTATATACACGTCGTGTATATTTTCTCGCTTTCTTCCTTTTCTCACGTATTTGTTAACGAGCGGCTCTCTTTTACCAGAGTTTCTAATGCTCCGAGCACGCGACGTAACTATACTAAATAGTTTAATAGATTCAGAACGTTGTACTTTGTATCGGCTGTGTTTCAAACACACCTGTTAATGAACAATATTTAGGAGATACGTATACAGAAAAATTATTTTGAGAAACACAATTTTATTTTGTTATTGATGGAATGGTATTTATTTCAGGTTGAAATTATTGAAATTGAAATCAGATTTCTTCAAGTTGTAAAAGTATTTCAAGCAAAACATTAAACAAATACTCTCACATCTGTAGTTAATAAATAAGCAAAAAAAGAGTGATAACACCGTACGTAATACTTAAGCATTTAAGTAGTAACTTTACGTCGTAAACTGAATCGTGATCAAAATGGGCATCCAAGATTTGCAAGTCTTTCTGGATAGCAACTACGTACAAGGAGGATCGGTACCAGTCGATCTGTTGAAAATCGCACGTACCATTACGCAAAGGCAGCACAATCGTATTGGTAAAGCGCAGCAATTGCATTCTGGAAAGTTGAAGTTGGTACTTGACGGAGAATGCTGTTTAGATAGATTATATGGTGGCTATTTCTCAGGTACACGTTTCATCCTGCTCGAGATATCATATTACATCTGAACGACTACTAACCAATTTTTTGCCCTTCAGATTGGACTTGTGGAGGACAATGGAACCGAATGCTGCAATTTCTGGCAGTCCTCATACAGAAAACAGAAATGTCAGGCTTGGAATTAGCTGTATTCTTCAATGGATGTTTTGAATCTCCACGGCGTGCAGATTGGATACAGAATCAACTACAAGTCAGAATTAAAGTGAACAATGTGAGCAAATTTTAATTTATACACGATACATCTCCTAGAATGTCTACTTAATTCAAGATAATCCTTTGTACAGGTATTGAAACACATTTCGATAAAAGGTACTCCACCACCAAAAATTTGGTGGACTCCTCCTGTTTGTTTAAGAACCAGTCTGCGAATGGCTCTGAGACATTTAAACGTTACAGTTGTAAGTAGAACTACTTAAAGTATCTCGTGACATTATGTGTCTTAGCATTGCATTGTTTACCTTGTTGTTGAAACAGTTATGCAGTATGGACGACCATCATCAAGAAGTAATTGCTTATTGTCGAGAAAATAATTTCAACGGCTTGATCGCCGATGACGCGGAATACGCGGCATTCGATCCTCCACGATATTTCTCGTCAGAACAGTTGAAGCTGACGTACAAGGTATATAGGCACGGTTCTTTGGATCAGTGATGAGTAGACTCCGGATATTATGCGTTTATAACAAAAATGAGCAAGTGAACATTAATATATTATTTTCATCACATTCAAATTATTAATGAAGAATATAAATTTATATTTAGCTCCTGTATCTTGCAACTGATGCACAAACTTTTTATTTTGCATAAACATTCGGAGTCTAGTGATGAGCAACCGGCAGCCCACACGATTTTCGATACTTCGTTGTTACTTCCCGGCTATTAGGTTTCCACTTTTGGTTCACTGCGGGTTGCTCGTCACTGCTTTAGATAATCGCTGTTCGCGTATTTAGCGGAACGATTAAGCGAGATTACATTTCTCTTCAAGGACTCCCTGGATACGAAGGAATACATACTCCCCGAACTTCTAAAAGCATTGAACATACCATCCGATCGATTGTGCTTGTTAGCTGCACTACTTGGAAATTATATCTTGACCGAGCTGGATTTGGCTGATTTTTATAAGAAACTGAACGTGAACGCTAACTTGAACAAAGCGAACACAGACAAAAATGAACTTACGATAAAAGCGATCGCTAATTTCGTCAAAGACCTTCCATCCGTTGAACTGGATGTGGTGGCGCAAAAAGTGTTCGGCACTTTGTCGGATCCAAGGTGTTCGAAACTGAGACAATCCGTTCAGTACTACATCAATGGAACGAAAGAAGGGTTCTTGCATTATAAACCGGTGAAACAAAACAAAGGTAAGAAGTTTTGCTCAAATTCCGTGTGGTCGCTTCTATCGTCAGTCAGTCTTCTCTATCACTCTTTTCAGTTATCCCTTATGTCGTCAACCGGATACTCATTTACTGTATTTCTTTCAACAATTTGTTAATGTACCTCTCAAAAATATTACAAAATTTCTCTGAATTCCTTACTCGCTAATACATTAATTTATAGTTTTATAATACGTGTTTTATAACGTGCGTTTCAGTGCATAAATTGGACTCTAAGCAGAACGCGGTACAAACGCCAACGTCGAATTCGACGGAAACACCGGCGACTTCCGATGCCGATTCAAATTTGGAGACGTCGAGATTCGCGTCCGAAACTGTGGAGAGCGAACGCGAGAGTTTAAACGCGTACAAGCAAGCAACAGTGAACGCAAAGTCTGCCCCGCAAATTGTGATAGACCCACCCGGTATTCAGGGTCATGGAGATGCCGATAATATTAGAGCGGAAGAAACGGAACAAAGTAAGAGAGGATGCGAACGCGGTTGAACGATCGAACAACCGTGGTTAACGTTTCTCCCGTGTTTTTGTTTTGTTTTTCTAATCCGGCGAAACGTTGTTTAGGTAATGGACACGCTATAAACGGTACCCACAACCTTTTAATTAGTTCGTCGAGTTCGAGTAGCAGTTCTTCCGCCACATCGCCATCCCACGCAACGGCCGATTCTGCTAGACAAGCTGAGAAGACGACTAGTATTCCTACCACTGTGCCAGAAGTGATGCGCACCGCGTCTGAGAGACACCAGAAAGGATTAATGTCTCCCCATATCTACCAGATTCTCATCGCCGGCGAGATTAAACTACCGGTCCTTCTGGAGGACGAGAATCATCGTGAATTTCCATCTATTCATCTGATTTACAGACCCGTTAGGCAGATGGTGTACGCGATATTGTTCAATCTGCATCATCGAATGTATTTAGCAGCTAAAAGTAAAGAGAAAGGTGGTAAGTATTGTAGAACGATTGTTCCTCGATCTCTCGTTGAAGTCGTTGCTACGCTCTCTTGGTGTGTCCCCCGCAGACAGCGAAAAGATCGAGGTCCCGGACGTTCTGATAAAAGAGTGGGTATGGTCCAAATCGAATCCGTATCAGGCCCCGGAATTGGTCAAGGCGGAACAAATCGGTTGGGGCGTTCCTACGATTCAACGTTTGTGGTTTGGGTGAGAAACTTTTATCTTGGTTGCATCTCTCCGTGCCATATAGTGTAAGACCGACCTTAAATCAACCGAACACGCAGAAAAATGATGCTTTACATCCTTCAGCACAGGTATCGATGACAAACGCCGTCGTCTTAGAGGATTCTTGACTTGCATGATGTCCGACACTCCTCTCATGCTAAATACGACCTATGTACCCCAACACTTGCTGGTCATGGCTTGTGTCTTAAGGTAATTAAATTTACACGATTAAATGTTCCGCTTGCCGAGATTTTTGTTGCTTTAACGCGGCCTGTTTCTCTTCCAGATATATCATGTCATTCTCAGATATAATCAAGATACTGCGTCGCCAGGAGCTAGACGCATTCATCGCGCAAGCATTTTCACCGGAACTCATGAACGCTCAGTATTTGCAAGATCTTCAGGTACCGAGGCTACAACACACTTTGCATGCACGTCGTCAATTCCATCCGATAAATTGCTGATCAACCTTATTTCCTCCGTAGCTTCCTTTAGTGACATCCCGTGGAGTACAGCTAGCTACATTGTTTATGGCTGGCGTCGAAACTGCTCTCTTGGCTAACGATGCTTGTGGCGCACCAATCCCGTGGTTAATGTGTTGCCCATGGTTATATTTCGACGGTAAATTATTTCACCATACGTTAGCCCGTGCTACGGTAGCGAAAAATCTATTGGAACTCTGCAGTGGCCATATAGAACGTGTTGTGAAAGTAGAACGGATGAGGAAAGCTGTACTGGAGGGTATCAATGTTGTTTTTGCACGACCCCCGATGCCTGTTGCCCCAGGTAACTGACGATCAATTTTTCTTTTCTTTTTTGTTGTTACAGCTTTTTCGATCTTTCCTTTAACATTTGACATTTGAATAATTGCTGTACCATCATTTAAAATATTGTTCACACTATTAAATATGTTGGTATCTCTAATCAATAGACAGCGGATTTTCTGTATTTATGACAGAAATCAGTAGGTGTAATTTAAAACAGTAACTGGTCGTCACACCTTGATTAGATCTCGAATGTACATACATACGTAACATACAGTGAATCGAAAAAGTTATGGCAATTTGTAATATACAAGTTCCCGAAGGTGTTCCCAAGGGAAATACATGAGCTACCGTTTTGCGGTATGTTTACGTGACCGTAGATACGTTTCCCCAGGTATACGTGTGTCGGTGCCTCAAAATATTTTAGCCGCCAGTTGCACGATCAACGAAAGTTTGATGCGCGGCCGTGGAAATGCAACGATGCCTCAACGCGGATTGATGCGTCGACCTATACCGTCGCGCGGTGGCCAATTGGAGATTGCTGGAGTCGTGGTTGGTCAATGGGGTGCCAACTACGGACAACCCGGTCGTCTCCCTCAACCGTTGCAAGGCCATCCTCGTGGACGACTTCCACCGCAGGTAGATGAATAAAAATAAAATTTTTTAAATTTCCACGATTTTAATACAGACTAAAAAGTAGAAAATAATTCATACATACAGTCCTGAAAATTTGTGATTGTGAATTTTTAGTAGCTACGAAAATACTTGTAAGATTTAAAACATTTTGATGAGATTATAACAGAGACATCTCTTAAATCCTAAACGCAGTCTTTCTAAAAAAGTTTTTTTGAAATATTGCATTGCCACCCAGTTCTGAGCTATGTAGGTGTCGAGTTACCACATATCTTCTCGTTTTAGGTAACGTCGATCGGCGGTCTGAAATACGGTCTTCCACGTGGGTTCGCTCCGATGGGTCGATCAACTTTCCCCACACGTGGAAGCAATCGCACGCAAATAGCGGGACGCGGGAAAAAGACTCAAATGAAGGTAAACGATATTGGATTCTCAGCAACGAACCAGAAAACCAATTCCGAACTGCGAAATTCGTTTTTTCATTACCAGACTGATCGATAGACTGCGGATTTGATGCATTTACGGTAAAAAAGATTTGCGGACATTAGCGTATTGGTTTCAAGCTTAATCAGACAATTCAAAGAAGGAAGAAATTTTTATTTCGCTCCTGTGCCTTGCAATTAATCTAGATATTGTTTACGTCACATAAAGATCCGTAGTCTAGTGATCAATTTTCCATGAACATAGTTGGTTTATTTCAATTTCTCTTTAGAACGAGTACATGCATACAGGGTGAGGCACCAAAAATATCTCCGTTATTTTTAGTAATACAAGAAAATGTTTCGGGCAGAGAATTCAGTAGGGCAATGACTGTGACGGAGAATTTCTTTTTTCTGTAGATCATATTTTCACGGTGCTGAATTTTCAGGCGACCGGTAAGAAGAAGACGCCCGTGAAGAAGAGTAAGGAGTGCGAGAAGAAAGACAGTAGAGGACGAGGTAACGGTGTGGATGGGATCACCGATTACAAGTAAGTGATAGTAATTGTAATTGCTCCGATCTGTGTCAACGTTGACGGGCGAACTATTCTCACGAGCATTGTCGTTGTTGTTGCGAACAGCGATACGATTCCGAGCACGAACGCGACAAAGGATGTGGTAGCGCTGTCGTCGCCGGCACTGGTGCCGGTGCCAGGCCAATTCGAAGACGCCGTCGAGAATTGCAAAGGGATAGAGAAAGGCCAGGGTGATGCGTCTCTCGTCGCTCCGGTCGGATCGGTTCCTCCGGTGCCTCCGGTGGCTCCGGTAGCTCCGGTTGCTCCGATTGCTCCGGTTGCTCCCATCGCTCCGGTAGCTCCCGTCGCTCCGGTTGCTCCGGTCGGTGCAGTCGCCGCCAAGAATTAGGTATTTACATATATATATATACACATATATATACATGACTTTTTATCGACTTTTAGACACTCCCGGATACGACTTAAGACTGCAATCAAAAATCTTATTATACGTGTAACGAGGTGATTGTGCGGCACACGACATTTGAACGCAATGTTTACAAGCCTCGATCCATGTATGTACATTGTTCGTTTCTCCCTTTTACCGAGTAAAAACGCTACCAAGTAATGGGGAGATGGTAGAGAGAGAGAGATATTCGTTGTTTCTCGCGAGTGTGTTCGAGACGGAGATAGACGATACGTTTTCGTCGAAAATCGCCTTAACGTAAGTCGCTATAATTGCACAACAGTGCCGGAGAGAGAGACTCCTCAAATGTCCGCGCGCAGAATCACTCGATAATGTCTAAAGCTCTGATGGGGCCAAACTAATTAAACTAATATAGGAGACAAGGCATCGGTTGAACGATGTCGAAGAGACTATGCGACACACACATACACAGGATAGTGACCCGTTTCCGACGTACACAATACGATGTCCTCACTGCCAAAACGTACCATTCAATGCGTAAGATACAAAACAATGCGAAACAACAACTACAACAACAACAACAACAAGATAAAAGAAAACGCGAAAGAAATAATAAACGAAAAACAAAAAAACAGTAAAATGAATAAATTGGGGGAAAACGGTTAGAAATAACGAGAGAAAAAAAATGGAAACAAGAGATACGCAAGATAAAATCGTGCTTGTGCTAGAACGAGCGTTGTTTCGAACCCTACACACCGCGCTCGGAAATCACCAATGGAATGAGAACTCGACTGATTAGTGTATGCGTGCGCTAATTTTACTATACGAGAACAAGTCGTCGTCAGCTGCTAATAAGTATTTAATTCTTAAGAAGTGTGATTATTTTTTTTACAATGAAAATATATATTTTCCGGTATTATATGAAATGCTCGCATTGACGGTCTCAGTACTCTGATCGACCGCGAACCGGACGGAGACACGCGAACGACGAGTTTCACGGGAACATTGTTCTTTTACAATGAGTGACAGGACGGGATAGAACACGCGGGATAGAATACTGAGACGTTCATTAGCAAATGGAGACTGATGCTTTTCATATAGGTAAAATATATATTTATATATGATTTAGATTAGAGGTTTCCGATATATAGCATAATATATCTGTGTAAGTTGTGAATGCTCGACGAGCGAGTGCGCGCGTGACAAATATTCTATGAGAGAAAGAGAGAGAGAGCGAGAGAAAGCGTGCTTGTCGGATTTCGAGAGATTGTTTACTTGCGAATCGCTGTGCGGTCAGAGAGAATGATATATATATGAGAGAAGGGGAGCGAGAGAGCGTGCGTGCGTTGCGAAAGGACTACGAGTGAAATTATTTAGGAGAAAAATAACCAGAAAAATGTATATAGAAGCGTGGGGATGTTGAAGAATGTTGGTGCTGCGTGAACGTGCGCATCCGCGAAAATACAAACGTGGAAGGGGGAGAGGAAGGTGATTTTTTTGCGTACGCGCGTGCACGCAGCCCCTACGAAATATATTTATTTGCTGTTGCGTCGAGGAGGCGAGAGGAATGCGTTGCGTTTGTTCGACTTCGGAACGAATTACCAATTTGTGCACGATAATTGTAATCGTGGTTTTTCGGGGCTTACCGCGAGAACGTTGAAAAACGTACTAGAGGGCAAAAGAACGGGCGTCAATTCTCTGAGAGAGTTTGTTCTCATGGTACGCCCTGGTTTTGCTTCGAAAATATGCTACAGTGCCGTCGCAAATTCGAAATTCTATCATCTGGTCCGTGTTTTCGAAATTCTAAATTTTGTTAACCCGAAGAAGACTGGGGGAGGAGGGGCGGGGTGGAAGAGTTCGGCTTTGTTTGTAAAAAATATTCGTAGAACGAGATCGTCGTTTAATTTTGTCTTTTTTCTTGCTTTTTGCGCGTTGATGTTCGAGAGAAAGAAAAAAAGTGAAACTTTTAAAAGTTGTTTGCGCCCTCGTGTAGCATATTTTAAGAAATGTATATCCCTCGTTTAATTGTACATACGAATAGTTACTTTAGAAGTGACACACACAGTGTGATTGGTGTACATAAAGGCGCACCTGTGTTGCGCGCTTGCTGCGAGAACGGGGATAGGGAATGATTATGTTGAAACATAAACAAACAAGAAATACTATTTATAGCGTAGAATAGTCAGAGAGACTTTCTACCAAAGATCATTGGTGAATGGATTTTATCCGTCAAGTATGATATGCGGAAAACGTGTAAAAACGAAAAAAAGAACAAGACAGCACGACAGAACACGATTATTAAAGAGGAAGGGAGGGAGAGAGAGAGAGAGCAGAGGTTTCGAGGCAAATAGAATGTGTCTTGAGCGTGCATAAATAATTGAAAGGCGAGCAAGAGAGAACGAGCGAACGAGAGAAAGAGAGAGAAAACCATTTATTGAGATAATATAACGAGAGATAAGAATAAAAAATGTTATATTTTTGTAGATTTGTTATTGCGTAAAATGCATTAAGACAATGAGAAACTTTATATAATTTGAGTGATGGTTAAACGAGCCTGAGAGAGAAAGAAAGAGAGAGAGAAGAGAGAACGTTAAACAAGTAAGATCGCAGAAAGAAAGAGAGTGCAAGAGAGAGAGAGAGAGGGAGGGTAGAAGAATGAAAGTGCATTAGATGTGGTATGTTGAACATGTTCGACATCCGTGATCGATGAAAGAGAAGCAAGAAACAAAACAAAAATCTCATTAATTCTTCTGTGTCTCCGGAACTCTCGGAGGCTCCGAGTTGCTTGGCGCATCAAAACGTTTAAAAAAATGTTTAATCGAAACAAGATACAGTTAACGAATGCGAATTTGAAGCCTGAAACAAAGAAGAAAATCAAGAAGAAGATGAAGAAACACACGTGGACATCGTATCGGCTTCGATATGAGAGCGTATGCATATGATAAACAGTTTTCCCGAATGTAATTCGAAAAATAATGGAAGATTGCTTCGAATAACGATTTCCGATTACACAGAATGCAAGAAAACGAGGTTCCGCGAACGAACACCCGTGGTTGTTCACAGATAAATCATTCGCTATTGTTCCACGATTTTCAATTGAACAAAAACGATACACACACACGCGCCCACTCATCTACACACACTCACACACAAAAGTTGTTTTCTTACGTGTCTGCGTATGCGTGAGCAAATAGAATAACGAATCAAATGCTAAGATTCGAGAAACAGAGGTCATCGTGTGGATCTTGTTCGAATGTTCAACAGAGAGACAGAGAAAAAAAATAAGAATATAAAATTAACAAAACGGGATAAAAATCGTACATCTAGAAGGTCTAGAGACACACCGTTTTCAGATATCGAACAGAACGAACGAACGTAAAACATATTCGAGGGTAAACGTAGACTGTTAAAAAGAAAATAAACGCCCACTGTACGCTTCCGCGTGTAAAGCTAGAAGATTTTCTTTCCGAGGAGCAAAACGAGACCGACGAAGCAAGTCCGACAAATGAAAAATGTGTATATAAAAGTGAAAAGACGACGGAGACGAAAGATACGTGAAAGAAAATGGGGAAAACAAGTATGACAGAAAAACACATGACGAACACGATCAACGCGATCAACAAGTGTGTGCAAACAAGGAATAATTTAATAACGATAATAATAAATAAATAATAATAAATAACGATAAAATAATATTGATAATAAGTAAATGAAGCGAACAAGCAATACATGGACATAATATAAAGGAAAACCGAGGAAATGCGAACGTATATGAAAGCAAAGAGAAGAAGAAGAAAACCGCTGCGTCTCAGATTCACGAAATCCGCATTGAATACAACAAACAGAGAAAAGTATCGTAACAAAAAAGAAAAGATAAACCAAGGCAAACGGTAGCGTGCGGCGAACAAAAATAAGAATATTAACAGTAATATGGAAAAGTTTCATGTAACACGACCGACGATCAAGAAAAACAAAGAATAGGCAAATCGATTGCCTTTTGCCTGCCTGCCTGCTTGCCTGTCTGCCTGCCTGCCTGCCTTTCGTTGTAATAAGTTGGTGTACGACGTAAAACGTGCGAGACAAACGGAAGAATGGATTCAATGAAGAAAATGAAGTGTAATGGGTAAAAAAAACGTAAACGAATAATGGAAACAAAAAAATATATAGGGGCCCACGAGAAATCACCTAACCCGAAGAATAAACTCTCTTGTGTACTTTTTAGAAGGTAAAGCCAATTTTTGCAAACGATCCGATTGCGTGGTTGGCGTTGCGGCAACGCGACGACCAGAGAAAAAAACGTGAATTATTGTACTTGGAAGATTGAATGTGCCGTTAAACAATTTACGCGCTAGAAAACCGGAACCCGGAACCGAACGATATATAGGAGAAACGCTTGTTGTACAGGTGAGAAACGAAAGACACGCTCACGCTGTCGGTCGAACAGGTGTATCAGAATTTTTCTTTTTGTTTGTCTTACCATTTAGCAATTTCATTTTTTTCAAACGACCGTTCTCTCTCGTTGCTCTCTTTACGCGTTCAGTTCATGTATTATCTCTTCGCGATTTGTTACACTTTTGTTCGGGGGCAATCCATTAAAAGAGAACCGCGAATCGTTTCTCACCGGGCGAACAATCGATTCAGCGATCGCAACGGATACATGTAAAACCGCGTCGCTGCTTCGCCGTTCAGTTCCGTATTTTATTATTATTTACCTGTTCGTTTCTCTTTCATTTCTCCACTATTATTGTTAGTCGACTATTTTTGTTCACCGTTCGATTTTGAGATCGCAATTTGTGCTAGAGTTCTGGGTATTCTTCGCGACGAATCACACAAACTATAGTATGTACATATACATAGAACGAATATATCTATATAAAAAAAAAGAGAGAAAAGTCGAGCGGATCGTTTAATTTCAATGATTTCTTTCGAATGGTGTTCGCTGCTGCACTGCTGCGAGAAAAGAAGGCAAAAACCAGAATAATAAAAAAAGAGGAATACGATCGAAAGAAAGAACGAAGACAGATGAGAAGGGATAGGAACAAGTACGACGACTCTGACGAGACGGTGCGTAAACGCGTTCACGATTCTATTGTTTCGCCCGTAAACCTCCGTAGAAGCAAGCAACTAATGGGCATTAAAGAAAACGTTCGATGTTTCTTCTGACTTCTCTTCTGGAAAATAAACGTCGGGAATACGAGATAAAAAGGGACGACGTGTCGTTACGTGATGCTCGAAACGTGTACACTTTTAAGTTTCTCGTTTACCATAGTTTCTTCGCTTGCATCACCTACTAACGAGATATATTCACAAAGTACGGTAGCAAAGACAGTAAAAGTAAATAAGAAAGATAACTAAACTAAATAATAACGAAAAGGACAAAAAAAACTATCCAATAAAGCGAAAGAAAACAAAAAAAAATAAAGACAACGTAACGAATTAAATGGAAAATAAAAAACGAGAACATAAACACTTATCGACGTAGCTGCAAACGTATATGTGGGCCCCGTTCTTATATATTCTTATTAAATATTACTATAACACACACGTGCATATTCTGCTATTATTTTTCACGGTTAAACGAGAATGGGAATGCGACTCGATTAATTAGACGTTACAAGAAGTCCGTACAGAGGATGTCGACCATTTGTAATAGAGTCATTAGAAATTTCTAATCGTGGTACGCTTTTCATTCGTTTTCGGTGTCTCTCTTTCTTCTTTTCTTTGTTTTTTTCCCGTAATTTTACCGAAACGAAACAGTAACAGAACAACAGGAAAAAAAGAGAAATAAACCAACCGGGACAGAGTGATCGATTGATCGTGCGTGTAAAGAAAAGAAAAGGAAGAACGAACACGGACGTCGTTCCCCGAAGAAAAGAAATCGTCTTGCAATGATGAATCGTGCTCGTTCGAAGCGAAGGAACACTTTACGCGCGTTTTCAGCGGTCATGCTAATAATTCATGTTCGAATTACATGGGTCGGTAAGTTGTCGCGTTGTTGCCTGATACAGAAACGGACTTGCGAAAACGTTGTTACAATAACGCGTTTCCTCTTCAACTACTACAGAAACTAGACGGTTCGTCATCATCGCTATGCATCCGATATATACATGTAACGCAATCGAAACAAGCATAAAAAGCAAACAGCCCTGTTAGGTGATTCGTTTACAGACAAACGTAAAGTAGCCTGTGTATCCAAAAAGCTTCCGTAGAGGTGCAGACAACCGACTCATTTTGGTCCCCGCATTTTTCTCCGACACACACACACAAACACACGTACATACAGTCACATCGATGTATTCCTGTTGGATTATTCTACCTTGTAACTTACTGTTGTAACATATACCCCATTCGTGTCTAGTGTCGAGCAGAGCTGATTCTATGCTTTTGCTAGTTTTGGTAAACCGGAACAAAAGAGCTAATTGAACGAACGCGTCAAGACCGATGCGAAAGTTGAAGGAAAAGATGTAAAAGAGAGAAAGCGGCGTGCGCGAAAAATCCGTATAAAATTAATCGTGTATTAACAGAGAGACGAAAGAGAAACAGAGAGTCGAGAACGATTTTCTATATGTCGTCGGATACTTTAGAGGGAACCGTATAGATCGGAAGAAACACACATTAATTATATACAACAAATGAAAAGAACGGATGATGAATCAGTGCTGGCGAGAACACGAGGCAACCGAGAATTTATTATAAAGCTAACGAAAACAAAAAAAAAACATCACATTTAAAGGTACTCTTAAAGCAGATACATATTTGGAACGTAGGAGGTAATCATTATATAAATGTAGTGGCAATTCAATAATACTACAAACGAAAAGAAACCAATATATTCAATAATTATTCGAAATATTAAATGCAAAATGCACTTCTAATGGATGTTGTAAACAATTTAGAGTATTCAAATTGCATCGACATATTTTCGTGTGAATCTGTTGTTTGGAACGCTACCACTCTGCTGGTCGAATAGCATTTTTCTTTTCGATCAGAGGAAAATTATAAAACATTAAAGCGAGACCGTACACCGGGAAACGAAAAAGAGGAATCCTTTTTTCTTTATCTCGAACGAGCAGAGAAGCTTCTTCAATGGCAGATGGTTTAAGTTTGTTTTTTTCCAAAAAAAAAAGAAAAAAAATAATATATATATACACATATATATCTACCTTTGTTCTTTCATGTATAAAGAAAAAAAACAAAAGAAGGGAGATAAAGAGAAACGCGATTACACAACACAGATGCAAAGTATACCGGTTAAGGTTCCACTGATCGTCTGTTAAACAGAAAAACGCTTTGCAGGACACTGCTCTGTTCGAAGTAATGGAAACAAACTTTCAGTGAAATTTTGTAAGAAAGCTGTTCGTGTGAGAGGTTCTCGGAGATAGTTGGCTGACATTTTCGAAAGTTAATAATGATTTATTGAAACGTGTTGTCATGTCTTGAATACGATTAAAAGAACTATATAAAAGAAAACAAACCTAATGTGATCCTGTTTTCGGTAGAGATATTTCTTGTTTCCTAGACACTGAAGCGCCGCATACAAAATTGCATCGAGAAGCGCGACAATTGACAACGGCCACGATATCGATTGCATTTTTATTCAATTCTGTGACTACTCGATGTGCTAATCAAACACATTTTTGGCGTACGCATCGATACGTATTTCAATGTAATAAAGGTTCGTGTCACAAGACGATGTGCTGTACAGGGTAAGTGTACAGTCGACTTTTGTACTGTTGTACGTCAGTGATGTAATTCACCGTGGACGTGTCCTTTGCACACTCCGGGCTAGGAATGTAATCGAGCGGGTAGTTCGCTGTTCCAGTTTTCTCCGAATCCGTTTCCAAATCTCCGTCTGTAAAAGAAAAAGAAGATTTCAACTTTTTCGACGCGCATACGTTTCTCAAGAAAATTCTTCTAATCTCCAAGAAAATGTAGCGCTGTTACCTTTTCTTTTTGTATCGCATGAGTCAACGATCTCATTGCTCTTCTTGAAATCGGTTGGTTTCGGAGTTCCAACCACATGCACGCTCAGCTTCCTCGAGTTTTTACCATTGATGGTATGAGACTCTATCCACTCCCTAAGTTGCTCGATCTTGATATGCTCCGTCATAACTATCTTTCTTTCGATCTTATCGAACATGTAGTCAGCCGATGAGATCTCTCCCCAGTTTCTGTTCACTTCGTCCTGCAAGGTTATATCGGCGCACTGCTTCTGCTTGGTGTACGCTTCCTTCACGGCCTCGAACTCCGCCTCAGTCATCGCCTCCAGACCTTCCTTGAAAGCGTTCAAGAAAGACTCGATCCTACTGTCCACGTGTTCCGTAACGAACTTGTCCGCTTGTACACGGGCAGTGATAGAATAACCGAGGATACCGCAAGTATCCCTGGCAAGACAGAACACGTCATAGCCTAGTTGCTCTTCTGTTCTCAGCCGATGGAACAGCGGCTCTTCCATGATCATCTGAAATCGGAAATATCAACGACATTGAGCAAATTAGTCCCCGCGACATCTGAATTCGCAGTTGCTTCACTGTACTTACGATTAGGAGTTCGATTATAACGGACAATTCCGTAGACTTCACACCGGATTGATAGTAATTGGAAACGACAGAATTCACGTCTGTCTTATTGAAGTTCCTTATTTTACAGACGTGAGAACCCACAGGTATTTGAGTGACTCTGATCTGCGGCATAGTATCTGGCAGTAGCGGTCCGCATTTCAATGTATCGACGAAGCTCTGCACGTTCTTGACAACGTCGTCCTTCGTCATATTTCCTTGCACCAGACTCTGAATGTAAACGTGGTCGGTTAGGTGCTTGACGAAATTTTGGAACTCTTCGAACTCGACGTTGCCGAGAGCCATGTGTTTCGCGTTCAGTGACCAATAGGCCAGCAGCAAAATGGACAGCTTCGTGTCACTGAAATACAATTCGTAAAACTAAAGCTAAAGTACTATTATAATAGCTAAAGTATGATTTGTCACATACTCGGCTAGCTTATTAGGCCGCAGGAATTTATTGTAGTAGAGCTTGATCAAATCCTTCTTGATCACGTTGAACAGATCCTTTGTTACCAGTGTCGCGTAGTCGGTAATGTACTTGGCAATTGTAAATAACAGCAACTGAAGAACAGACAGTTTTGTGAGACAAAGTAGGGTAGTACGAAGCAAAAATAATTCGCTGCTACTCACCGGCACTTTCTGATTGAACCCATTCACTTCCACAATGATACCTTTATCACCCGTGTAGATTTCGCAACCTAGGCATGCGTCTACTGCAGGGTACAGTTCTTCCTCTAGTAAATGATTCAATATTGAAATATACAAGTCCATCATGGCAGCGCTGTAAGTCAAACACCAATGCTTTAAGGGAATAGACTCTCATTTCTTGGATTGCAAAGGTCCGGGATGCGTCTTCTCATTTCTCGGTAATACAAAGATGGGGTCTTTCAGTAGTCAAAAGTAGGACTGAAAGACTCCATCTTTGTATTATCGAGAAATGAGAAGGCACGTTCCGCACCCTTATAATCCTAGAAATGAGTCTACCCCGTTAAACAAGTTAACAATGTTGTTTCAGTGACGTTGCTTGTGCGTTCGTAAAAGCTCACCTCTTTGGCGAATACGTAGCCGCAGGTGATAAAATATAAAAGTACATAAAGCATTCGGGTAAACGAAATTTCGGATCGGGCCGATACCAGATCTCGGTCACTCGATCCGAATAAATTTTCGTAGGGTATTTAGGAACCTCCGCTGGTATAGAAATTAGACTGAAATCGTCGGTAAGGAACACATTCGGTAATGGTAAATGGAACTCGGGGAGTGGATCTATGACGCGCCAGCATTCCATCCATTCTTTCGGTATCTCTGTGTCCGTGTATTTCGTTTTGAACCATGGCTCGACTTTCTCAAATTCCTCGTCGTTGAATTTCTTATCGGATATGATAATGTTCACATTGTCCGGAGTCAGATAGTCCATACACGCTTGTATATCTTCAGGATTGTATTCGAAGTACAAATGGTTACCAGTTATATAATGTTCAGGTGGGAAATAATGCATGTTCTCGCATAGATCTTCCACAATGTCGACCGGTGGTTCTTCGTCCCGATATCTAAACACGTAAAGGTAACGCAAAACAAACTTTTTAGAAATTACTAAAAATAACATGAACTATCTAGTATTTAGGTAGACAAATTTGAAAAAAGTGCAATGAAATAAAATCGTAGTTTCAATGAGAACCGAATGCTTTCAAATGAATAAAAACTAGCTAGCTATTCACCTGAAGCTTATTTCTCTTATTTTGTGGAACTCGTCGTACAGTTGTTTCTGAGGCCCTTCCTTGCGTATCATATTAATATAGGAGAATACAGCGTTCAGTACTTCTCGCAGATGCTTGTGTCCCTGCTCTGTCAACTTGAGCGTCAAGCCAAACAACAAGTACATAGAGCTGTGTTCGAAACCGCTGTCCCCCTCTCTGGTGTACATGTTCAGACACCACATTTTTTTCTTCAAGTAGCTGATCAAAGAGCCTTTTCCTTTGTGCCCAACTACTTGCGACACGTACTGGTTCGGTTTGCTTTTGTACAAGTCGAGCAAGGTAGGCATCGCCCACGTTAGTTCTACCTGTAGAAACAAAAACAGAAACAGAAACCAAATCGATGTAGATGAAGTTTATGGTGAGCCACTAATCAAAGATATAACAATCAGTACCGTGCAAACGTCTTTTACGGGTTTGATCTTATAGATTCTTCGAAAACTCGATGTATCGAAGGAATTTGCTTCTTTGAACTGGGTAAAGTCATGCGGGGGTAATCCGTTATTCGGTATCTTCGAGAAACATTGTTTCACATAGTCTTCCAACACGTCCAATGGAAATTTAGCCTGTGGAAATTTCTAGGAATTTTTGTCTGTTCAAGATAGGAGAATCGTTAGATAGTATATTCACTTGTACGGCCAGCTTCATTCTATGAGCACTGTAGTGACGTTCCCTGAACTCGTGCAGTTCCTTGTACAAATTTTCTTCGACTATATTATCACGTAACGTCACTATGTTGCCCCACATGAATTTCGACGCCGGATGGTCTGGTTTCGCGAAGCTACAAAGCAGTTGCTCCTTTCTGGATGTGTCGGAAGGTAAGGCCATTTGGAATTCTAATAGAATAGATATAACTTTACTATGTATCCTTTCAAAACGATTATTTTCGTAATGGTTGTCACGTACCACTGTCTACAGACTCTCGTTCTCTATTTATAGCATCCTTTTTCATCAATGGTTCAATAAAAAATTGAGCGAATCGATCGAGAGCAGATAAAAGATGCTTCTCTTGTATCTCAAAGTAGAATGTTGTTAATTCGCAATCGGTGGAAGCGTTGTCCGACCCTCCTCTTTTTTTAATAAATGCATCGAAATCATTTTCCTAGAAAGGTATAAAATGTTAGAGAATCAACATTGAAATCGAACTTGTTTTAAAAATCACACTCAATACCTGTGGATACTTCGAGGATCCCATAAATACCATGTGCTCCAAAAAATGAGCTAGACCAGGAATTTCTGGAGGATCGCTAAAGCTTCCTACTCCCACAGATAATCCACAAGCTGCCTATGTAAGAAATATGCGTAGCTGCGCTCTAAGAATATTAACAACGTACGTATTTACATAGAATATACTCGAAATTGTATGTTTCAAGTGAAAATACCAGTTTCTCTTCTCTCTTCACCCGTTTCTTATGAGAGGGCAAATCCTTTGAACCCAATTCATCGTCTTCCGTATCCTCTTCATCTTCCTCTTCATCATCTCCCTCGCATTCCGACTCCTCATCCTCTTCATCTTCTTCATCCTCATCATCCTCATCGTCCTCTTCGTCTTCTTCACTCTCTATGTCGCTTCCTATTGCATTCGCTGATAATAAAACGAGCAGTTACAGCTAAATGAAATATTAGTCGACTCGATTCTCAAAGCATCTGTTACCTTTTACTTTGCCGTTGCAATCTGCAGATGATGGAGAATGCATGTCTGAGATTAGCAAAGCTGTCAAGCCATTTTCCAATTGTATTACCCTAAAAGAGTGAGAAAGAAATGATTGTATAAACGAAGGAAGAAAAACACAGCTGTTAGATGTAAGCCCTTCCATTACCTGTAATCCTTTTTATCGTTTCCTGATTTAATGGGTACATCTAAATAGGTGGTTTTTACTGGTGACGTCGCTGTGACATCGCTTGGGATGTTTTCCTTGCTATTTTCAGTTTTCATACTGTCAATAAGAATAGTGTTGGCGTTCTTGAGGTTATGTTCGGTCGAGGTGGTCACGTTCTTGGTCGAATCGATAGACGTCTTGATTGTTTTCAACTTTTTCTCTGGTGGAGTCTGAAGATATCTATTCGACATTATCATTAAACTCGGCGTTCTTTTAATGCCGCATTGAACTACCTTGAAATAATTCCTATCTTTCGTTGCTAAAAGAAAGAATCTCTGGAAACGTGTTACCATTTACCATTCACCATTGACCATGCGTCGCCAAATCGCTTATTGCTTGGTAATCTGTTAATGGTATCGGTGCTTCTATCGATCAATACAATAATCTTTTATCTTAGAAATATCCATGAAAGTTTAATCAAAGAAATGTAGGACCCTGTCAACGATACCTATTTACATGGGCAAAGCACCGTACCAGCGATGTCAACATTTCCTATGTAAGGCTAGCAGAAAATGGAGTCGTGATACAAACGAATGAGGTAAGAAATGCATTCTTCTTTTAATTATTATTACAACGATATCGTTAGACATTAACAGACATTAATAGTATTAACGATTAATAAATTAATCGTACTGGAGAGAAATGTTCTCTGGGAATTGATCGGTGGCGCCATCTAACGTTCATTTGGCGAAGTGGCTCGACTATGTTGTCGTAGATGGCGCCACAATTCGCTTCTTTCCGTAAATTATTTATTGCTAATTGCAAATGAACGTCTAACAATAAATTACTAATAATAATTGTTGCATACAAATCAATGTATTACATTTGTTATTCAATTTATATCGAATATTTTATGCAAAATAAAAATTGTATTTCTATCCAATAGAAACTAAATTGAATGTATAGACACTGACAAATATGGGTGGCTCTCTGACACCAACAAATTCTATTCGTTCGGACAATTTAGCGCCAAAATTGGAGTATCGGATTAGGAAAATATGACAATGCAAGAACTCGATAAGCTGTGAAAAAATTGCCGGCAATATTTTCTGAAAGATATATCTTTGTTTCTCATATTCGCCTAGTATAATGACAAGTATCGAGAAAAACTGCGAAACGCGATATTAGAAAAACATAATCGAGCCAAAGGTATTCTTCTTACGTTCACGAAACTACAGAAAAAATTTGAAATTGTTATAGATTTATGCAAGATCTGCAAAAATTTGCAAGATAGCAATTCCATACAAGGATTGGTTGAAGTTGCAGTTATACTTACTCATACAAAGTTCTGTTTTCTCTCGTCGACACGCTATAGAAAAGTAGAAGGTACTTATTTGTTTGTAATCTTTTGAATTTACTTTTCATATATTACGCTACATCGAATAGAATCAATCGAAGCTTATTTGGCGTACGGATAAATTAGTTTATTACATTGAATGATATTATTATAGATATTATAAACGATGTCAGTATTTCTGTAAGATAACCTATTTCTTTGATGTCGCAGAACCGAAAGAAAATGGCAAGGGAACCGGACGAGGGATTAAGGAAGGCGTTCTCTCAGCTTCAAGAGAAAATGATCGATACCACGCAAAAGTTAAAATTAGCGGATATGCAGATTGAAAAATTAAAACGATCAAAACTATTCGCTGACCTTACGCTCAAAGAGATAACCTCGTATCCAGAGAATACCAAAACGTACGAATCCGTAGGTAGAATGTTCCTCCTGGATGATGTTGAAAATATTAAAGCGGGTTTGGATAAGCAAACGAAGACAGCAGATGAGAAAATGGAGACCCTAGTCAACAACAAAATATACTTGCAGAAAAACTTTAAAGAATGCGAGAACAACATTAGAGAAATGATCCATCAAAAGCAGAATAAAGATACGTCTGGTTAATTGTCGATTTCTTTGTACTCCGTTATTTATTTTGAAAGCACTTTCGTTCATGGTTCGTTGATTGTATTCACAACAAGTCTGTTTTCTATCATTTGTAACATAAGAGATGAATAAAATGACTCTGCATTTGAACATAGACATTTGATACTATATGATCTTATTCGGTGGTACAAACAACGTAATACTATTTTACACAGTATTTCATATTCTATCCTTTGAGAACTCCACTTAAAAAACTAACAAATGCAGCAACTTTTGAGGAGCTAACAGTGTTTTTAAATTCTTACTCTGTATAAATGACACAGACGTCTTTGAATGAGAAAATTACAAGGCGTTTCGTTTCTAATTGTTATTCATTTATTCCAGCAGAATTAATACATACAACAAACGATTTTCCGTAGTTTGATTTATTTTATACTTAATCAGTCACTCGTCTCTTTCGCTCTCATTCTTGTTCACACTCTCGTTCAAATTTCTTAGCTAGATAAGACCTAAAGTTACCCTTAAAAACATATTATATGCCAACGCAGTAATTTTGGCAAAATTGATTAACACAAAAAAGGAAATTAAAAAATGCTCTAGTATTTTCCGGACTCCGGGGTAGAAAAGATCGAACAATTAATATACTTGCTCAATGACCAGTTAACGCAGTTCCGTTAACTACATTTACTCGCTCGTAATACTAACATAATGCATGGGGGCATGACACGCGCTTCCGCTTCATTTTTTTTTACTTATCGATTACTATATGATACCTCTGTCTGTGTTTGTTTATGTGTGTTACGTATGCGTGTATCGACATACGGTGCAAGTAGAATGTTAACGACAGTATGTACAAAGATTATGTAAAACCTATTTATTTCGCTGTGTCTTCTCTCGAGCATTTCGAGGAAAAGAATTGTTTCCTGCGATGTCAAATGTATAGTCTCTATATGTATAATATATTGATTCATACACAATGTGTATCGTTACATTTAAGTATCAAACGGATTCATTTTGAGTCTCTGACACCTTCATGGTTCGCACGTGATTCGCGATTTTTTAGAATATTAGACAATTAAAAGAAATTTTTCAATGGAGGGGAATAATGGGCTCGATCGATTTCTCGTACATATTTTATAAACCCATCCTAACCCATGCATTATAGCAGTCGGTATGCGACATACGAAATGAATTTTTTGTTATTTTTCTTTCGGATACAATTTGCAACGTCAGTCTTAACTAAAATGATTGCCATTGTACTCTGTCGTTGGTTCTCGCCATTTTATACGAGCATGTGATCCCAAAATTAAATCGTCGATGAAACAAACAGAACGTTGCGAATAAATTATGCGAACGACCGTTTAAAATTACCGCGCCTTATTATAAACCGGAGAACACTTAAAATTTTCGCGAGTTGTGAAAACTACTCGTCCCTTAAATAAGTTTGTAAAGGTTGACGATATACCGGTCAGTGAAGAAATATAAATTATGCTCTTGATTGAATACGAAGAAAATAATTTACGCGTCTTTCTGCAGAGACCGTACGTATAAATACAAGGATAAAAAGAAAAAACATGAAAAACTCGATGCTAAACGCCGAATTTACATGTAATAAATACAAGAATCAATGTAATTTAAGATGTTAAGATATTACGCGCCCACCCGTGTCTTGTGTAATACGTGTCGCCTATTACGTTTCCATCGCAATCGTAGCATCTCTAATGAAAATTCAGCTAGAAATCGTAATTCACGAAAAATAATACAGTGTACACGACGATTTCGTGTCAAGGTAAAGCAGCGTTCCGTTCCGTGCTACCTCGTGTTATTCTGATTGAGCCACTGTTCGTCCACCGTTCACTCTTCAAGCTGAAACAGAAATCGATTGTACCGATAAGTAAAGGACTCTTGTTACACATGCTTCTAACAAATGCGCCCATAACTATGAAAGTGGTCTAATAAGGGAGGTTACCCAACTTTTGGTATGATACAGATACTAAAAAAAATATTTGATACGTATTTTTTTACAGCAGCATAAAAGAAATTAGAATAACAATTCACCCATTTTATATTCTGGTATTTTTTTAAATTTTCGAAAGTCATTAATGCATAAAGAGAAGTCTAATTACGACTTTCATAATTATGGAACAAGTAATAGGTTTCAGGCTTCCCTGTCTCGCCTTCAACCAACCTGTGAATCCTTGCGGTGGTTGACCCGGTACTGAGTATTGTGGTCGGAAATTGCCGAAATTGGCTGGCCCCGCGAAAGTAGCTGGCAACTGACCGCTAGAGAAACCTGCGGGATATTGCTGTGCTAATAGAGCTGCTTGTCCAGATTGGGAACTGCTACCACCGGGTGCAGTCGCGGCCAAACGGCTCAATATCGATCTCTCGGACATTTGAAGTCTCTGTGCAACAGGTGGAATGCGAGCCAGAGTCGCTGGTAGACGACTCACGTCCGACTTCATATCGGACAACAGTTCTTCCAATTGGTTTAGTACCTGTACGACGCAGTCAAAACGATTACTTCCACGATAACCGATTGACCGATTCACTAATGACTAGACTGCGGATCTTTATGCATTTATTTTATGAAAACGTTCGAAAAATGCTACAATATAAAATTCGATAAATTTTAGTAAGATTTTCTCTTGTTTTGGATCTACAAAGACTGTTCCCATTAAGTATAGGATTTTATTTCAGCCACTTTGTTAAAATTTCTCTACAAAAATTGAAAATTGCATAAACATCCGCAGTCTATGAATGACTAATCGACCGATCGCGGTCAACGATCTGTCTCTCTCGTCTGCCGTACAGATCCAACTCACCTTGTGCAACACAGCGTTTGCTGGCTTATTGCCGGCAAGACTCTCTTTGCTAAGATGTTGATGGGATTCGGCAAGGCACTCGACTTCGGCGAATCTCGCGTTCAGACTCATCGCAGGGTGGTTAGGATCCTGCGTCAGGTTCAGGTACGCGGCTCTTCTCAATTGTTCCTCGATCACCAACGCTTGCTCCAGCAACTTGAACCGTCGAGCCAAGAACTTATTTTTAATTTCTAAGAAGTTTCCTTTGCCTACGTCCATCTTGAACGGTTCGTTAATTATGGCGAACCTGCCGAAAGTAAGGCGTTATTAAATAAGAGATATTATCAAGCTAACACTTACTGTGCGGAGCACGAAAGAATTGTAGCGAGAAGGGAATAGAGCAAGAGAAATGGAAAGAACATCCGAGTGGTCAGATTCCCTGCTCCCGTTCCCTTCCCGCTACAATTATTTCGTGCTTCGCACAGTAGACGTACACTTTCACCGTAGAACCACGTAATACCTGATGTCATTCTGGATATCCTGCCAACGGCCATAACCGTGAGTAACTATACCGGCAAGAAGCCAATAGTCGTGTCTTCGATGCCATATCTCGTACTCGCGACCAGGCACCGCAGCCTTCTCTTCGTTTAACCATAACGTGTGTAATTCCGTGAATCCACCGTCGGCGATGTTAAACATGAACTTTCGTTTAGGCTTCAACACCTCCGTATCACAATCCTTTACGTCTTTCTCCTTATTGTCCTTCTCCTCGCGTTTCTCGGTCTCTTCTTCGTCGTCTTTAACGATCACCACATCCTCCTCGGAGTCTTGTTTCGGTTTGTTACCCTCGTTACCTTCGGATTTCTCTTCTTTCGTAGAGGATTTCTCGTCCTTGGCCTCCGTCTTATCTTTCTCCTTGTCCAAAGTTTCCGTCTCCGTGTCCTTTTCCTCCTTCTTCACGTCTTCCTTGTCCTTGTCCTTCTCGGCGTTACTCTCTTCGTCTTCCTTGGAATCTTTCGACTCGTCCTTCAGATCTTTCACTTCCGGACTCTGAAAAACAATAATCCTCTAGGTTACCGTAAGATTCTCATCGGATCTATGTACTACAACATTACAGTACATCCTCGAACGCGGTTCATTCATCTCTTAACTAAATGCATAAAATCCGCAGTCTACTAATAACCGTTCTCAAGGACGCGACACAAAGCTGCACAACGTACCTCCTTATCCTTCTGTTCCTCCTTAATCTCTTTCAGTTCAACCGCATCGGAATTTGTTTTAGCAACATCCGCGGCGGTTACAGGTGCGGACATGGGGGTAGGTGTTGCGGCAGGGCTTGGACTAGGGGCGTTTGAAGTGGCTGGCGTGGCACTGGTGCTACTGGTTCCGGTTGCCGCATCACCACCAGGTTCCATTTTCACCGGTTCGACGGGCTTCCGAATCATCTCGGGCATCGAGTAGTACCCGTTGATGTGCTCGAACTCTTGAACCTGCGAATCAACGGTTTCATAAGAAAGGCGGAACCTCGGCACGGTGCATGCTATAAATAGAAATGGCGGGCTCCGCCCGAATCGAGCCTGCCCGACCGTCTGCGGCTCGCCCGAGCCCGAAAATCGAGCGGTTCGCACATGCCTGCCTATAAAGAATCATACCTTCTTTCTGATCAACGACATTACGCCGATTCTCGTTAAGACGTGTTGCCTGCTGAGGCCTTCTCTCGGTACGCCGTCCGCAAACGCCTCGGCGTTGTCGGCGCCAGGCTCGCAAAGATGTCGCATAAACAGCGACACATAAGCTTTGAAGTTCTTCTCCGATTTACCACGCAAGTCTCGCACCAGCCTAAAATGAGACAATATACTTTAACAGTACTTTAAATTAACTGACTGAGAATTGTATTCTGAGCGAGGGACTAACCACTGAGAGTTAAACGCATCCTGTGGCGGCATGCCGTAACGCATGATCGCGTTTAGGAATGCCTTCCTCTGTCTGGCGTTGAAGCCCAACACCTAAAGGGAACGAGTAACGTTAGCGTTCGAATTTTAGCGTGAATGTTAGATTATAAAGGGTCCGCCAATAAGAAACATGTTTTTCTTCTGTCATCTATATAACCTTTTGTTAGTTAAATGTTTGCCATGTATCGCTATGGAGTTTTTGTGGTCGAAATTAGGTGAACGCTTAATTTCAAGATATGGGAATGGGAATTGGCATTTGCATTTACATTACTGCGTCCCTATTGGCGGACCCTTTAGAACAGAGCCGATTCAAATCGAACAAGTCGACGCACTTCGATATTTCCGTTGACTCTAGCGAGTAATGGTGGCAGAGGTCGATCCTTCTCGTCTCGCCTCTCCAACCTTCGTCTGCTCCTGCGAGACAGTAGATCTCCGTCGCCCTTCTCATCGAAGTCGTCGTCTTCTTTGTCGTCGTCGCTCGGCGCGCTAAAGTCGCTGTTATAATCAGACAGATTTTCTTGCCAAGGTTGATCGTCCCTTGTCCCTTGTTCCCCAGTTACCACTCCATCGTTGTAGTTGACCTGTTTGCGTACTCGTTTACCTGAAACGGATCCAAACCCGAACCGTTTAAAACGATGAACAATAAACGATACACCCGCTGATACATTATAGGGCTGTTACTTTTCCGAAGCTTCAACTCTTCGATCATTCGAAGGATTCGAAGAAAGAAAGGGAACTTCGAAGCGTACGAAATTTCGTATGCTCACCTTTTCCGAGGGTTCTGGCAATGTCTTCTTGCTGTTGTTCGTAATGGTGTCTCAGAAGTTTGATCCAATACGCAGGATCCGTGTTCTCGGCTTCCTGTTTAATAATCTCCGTGTCCGCCTCCTCTTCCGTCTCACCTTCCTTGGTAACGTACGACGCAACTTTGAAGGAGCTCAAGTATTCGTTCGCCCAGTTCTCCTTTTGTTCGATACCCTCCTTGCTCCTGTCCAGCAGTTCAGCGACAGCCTTGTCGTCGTAGTGAATGGCTTCGTCTTCTTTACCCTCTTCCTCTTTGAACAACTCCTCCGTGCCGAATCGCAATATGTCGTCCAGTTCTTGTTTGCTGAAATTGGCACCTTTACCGCCCATTCCAGGTCTAACAACCAAATGCGTCAGCATCATTTTCCGTTTGGCTACTTGGGTGACACGTTCCTCCACGGAGTTACGAGTGACGAATCGGTAGATCATCACTTTGTTCGCTTGGCCGATCCTATGCGCTCTGCTGAACGCTTGGATATCGTTGTGCGGATTCCAATCGGAATCGTAGATGATTACAGTGTCGGCCGTAGCTAAATTGATACCCAGACCGCCCGCGCGAGTCGAGAGCAAGAAAACGAACTGTTGAGCGCCGGGAGCGTTGAATCTGTCTATAGCCTCTTGTCGCTGGGCGCCAGTGATGTTACCGTCGATTCTCTCGTACTTGTAACCTTCTCCTTCGAGATAGTCCTCGAGGATGTCCAACATCTTCGTCATCTGCGAGAAGATCAATACTCTGTGGCCGTCGTCCCTCAGTTTCTTCAACATTTTGCTGAGCAGCACCAACTTGCCAGCCGCTTTGATCAACGCAGACGTTTCGTAACTACCGTTCGGCGCGGTCGGCGCCTCTTGAGACGCCGATGGGAACAAATATGGATGATTACAGCATTTCTTCAAGTCCATCATGATGTTCAACAACGACACCTGTTGACCACCTCCCTTCGGATTCAACGCCTCGAAGTTCTTCGTCAGAATATACTTGTAATACTTCTTCTGCATCGGCGACAACTCCACGCGAACAATAAACTCCGACTTGCTCGGCATGTTCTTCAACACGTCGGCCTTCAATCGCCTCAACATGTGAGGGCCGAGTAATTCGTGCAACTTCTTCACCTGCTCCTCCTTCGAAATGTCCGCGAATTCATTCTGAAACGCGGCCAGATCGTTGAATTTGTCGCGGCACAAGAAGTTCAACAGATGGAACAATTCTTCCAAGTTGTTCTGCAACGGAGTGCCGGTCAATAGTAACTTGTACGCGATATTGTAAGATGCCAGAAGCCTGAAGAACTTGGACTGGTTCGATTTCAACCTGTGTGCCTCGTCTACCACCAACACGGCCCAATCTATGGATCCCAAGCACGCCGAGTCGATGGAAATTAATTCGTAACTGGTAAGCAAAACGTTAAATTTGATCTGAGACGAGCGTATTTTCGAAGCTCTACCGCCGCGTACAGCGCCCTCTTCGAAGGACAATTCATTCTCGCGGATCACTATACGACTGTCCTTGTCACCTGAAACCACGAAGTTCGTAATTGGTAATTATCGATTCTTTATACGTAGTATGTTTAACCGTTATGTAGTCAACCGAATACCCGTTTACTGTATTTCTTTCAACAATTTGTTAATGTTCCTCTAAAAGATATTACAAAATTTCTCTAAATGTCCATTCAATAAATCTATGAATAATGATCTTGTTTTTATCTTTGAATTTTGATTTCAAAATTTCGTTCTAACCTAATATATTAATTTATAGTCTTAAATGAGAATTTGTGCAAACATGTTAACCCTCAGCTACTCGAATGGTGACTCTAAGACGCCACTAATAATTGTTGTACCATTATTTAAAAAATAGATCGAAAGAAATGTTTAATTTTCGAGTGCAAAGGGTTAAGTACAGAAAGGTTTAAAATAATCTATCCATTTTGGTTGACTACACAAGAGTTAATTTATAGAAATGATGCATATGCAACATCCACCTATACCAACCTACGTATGTGACGCAGTAGAAATCAGGCGCCCAGGTTTCAAATTCACGTTCCCAATTGATGATGGTCGAGAGAGGGACGGAAACCAAGAACGGCCCTTTGCAATGGCCTTCTTTGTACAGCGAGTACAGAAAAGTTATGGTTTGGATGGTTTTCCCGAGACCCATCTCGTCCGCCAAAATAGTGTCTATACCTTGACCCCACGAGTATCTCAACCAATTCAAACCCTGCGGTATAGAGTCAACGATAAGATGAAGAAATATTACTATAAATAAGTATTACTCGAAAGACTATGCTTGCCTCCAATTGATAAGGATGCAACTGCATTCCTGTCTGATCCAAATATTCTGGCTGCCGTTCGTACTTCTTTTTGAGATCCGTGGTAGGCTTCTCGGGCGGCGGAGTGTATCTTTTAGGTGTTCTCTCCTCGTCATCGATAAGCTCGCGGGTCTTCGATTTTTTACCTTTGCCTAGCCAAACGTAATTACGTTTTGTAGAGAGAAAGGAAGCGTCCGGATACTTTTGAGAGGTAGATTAACTGATTGTTCTCACCCTTTTTGCCCTTTCGGGAGGAACTGCCGTCGCAACAATTCGCTGCCCTGAGATCCAAGTAATACTCGATCGCCTGTTTCAACCCCGGAATGTCCTCGTGTTCGTCTTCCCAGGTAGCTTGATCGTAACCGAGCTCTCTCCACTTAACTAGATAAGTCGCGCGGCCGTCTCTCGATAGCCGATGATTAATTACTCGATGCACCACGAGCCACTCTGGCCGGACTCCGTAACGATAGAACCGTTCTTCTAAATTATACTCGTCTCTGTTCGTAGCACCGTCCTGTTCCTTTAACCGTTTCACACGAGAATCGCTCTCGTCTAACGGCTCTTCCAACTTCGGCGGTTCGTCCATGTCGTACTTTCGCGAGTAATTTCGGAACATAAGCGGATGGAAAACGTCTAGCTGTAACTCTGTGATCCAGTCACAGTGCCAATACGACATGTCCGCCCATTTCACGAAGAATTCCCGTATTTTTCGTTGCTTCGGAGCAGCCTTACTCGTTGAAGGTTCCTCCGACGGCGTTTCCGAACATTCTTTCCACCTCCACGTTAAAATCTTGGCGACTTTGCCGCATAGAGGTGGACAAGAACATCTCGGACATTTCCAATCACCGTCCGGAATTTCGGAGAGCGGTGGATTTAAACAGTGCGTGTGATACGCGCTGGTGCAACTATCACAGCACAGCAATTCGCCGCCGTCTTTACATATTCTACAGAACTCCATGTGTTCATCGTCATCTTCCGCCGCGCCTAAAACAGGGTTACGCATAAAACCTCGGTCCAGCGATCGATTCACGTTAAACGTTAAACGTTAGACAGTTAGACGCTAGGTGCTAGACGCTAGACGATCACGTGGGGAAGGATGCGAGGAGTAGGACTCTCAGGGAGGTACCTGCAATACCTTCTCCTTCGCAATGAGGACAACTCCATTTTCCTTCGGGTGTCTCCTCCAACTCGGGCTCCAAACACACCAGATGGTACGCTCTGGGACACGTGTCGCACAATATAATTTCGCCGCCTTGTTGACATACTTCGCAATAGTCCTGATGATCAGTCTGTAGAAAGAAGAGACAGTTACCAGAAAATGAAAGGAAATAGAATACAATAGCGTTTAATGAAAACAGGTGCGACCGTACCTGAAGACCCTCTTCCCCATCCGGAAACTTCGACGTGGTTTTCGTTTTTTTCTTTTTCTTCGTCTTGTTTCCAATTTTAGTTTTTGCCTTCCTGCGGACGGGTGGCTCCGCCGGAGGTTCGACACCGCTCTCTTCGGCAGCCCCTTTACTTACCCCGTCCGCGCCGGATGGCTCTTCGGCATCGGCCAACATTTGCTCGAACTCCATGTCGGAATCTCTGTCGGTACCGGCTGCGCTGCCTTCTGCTTCCTCGTCCTAACAAATTCAATTGTCCACATTAAATATCTCGAATGAACAAAGATCTCTCTTTTCTGAGTAACACGTTAAGGAGGTGGTCTCGTTCCCAGCGTAATTTCATAATAATAATGCAAATTACGCCTCGTAAACGTAAAAATAAGACTTTTTAGGTCAACTGCGGCCTAGACTGATCTTTTATCTAGCGCTTCTCACTACTGAAAAACCCCATCTTTATTTTCCAAACCTAGAAACGAGTCTACCTCCTTAAGAAGAGTGGCAAATTTTCTTTACCGAGCTTCCTCGTTTACGCTTTCCGAGTTTGATTTTCAGCGTGGGTACTTTGGAAGCTTTCTTTCCCTTCTTAGCCCTCGATCCTCTCGATTTTCGTTTTCTATCGCTGTCTTCGTCGTCGTCCTCTTCGTCTTCACCTTCTTGTACCGTGCTACCGCGATTCGACCTTGAATTTCTATTATCTTCGTCCACGTTAGCGGACGACACGTCCGCGTCCGGTTGAGTGTGAGGATTCAATTCAGAAAAATCTCGCCATTTCGCGGCTACCAACATCATAAGTTTCGACATTGGTACCTATATCGTAGAACAGAGAACGACGATTAAATAAATTGAAGAATATGTGATCGTACATCTGATCTTCAAGAAACAACATTTACCTTTGGATTTTCCTTAGCTAAAAGAGGTCTGACGTGTTGTTGGAATAATTTATACGTTGTTAAATTCTGGAAGTCTGCATCTGTGTATTCAATCTGTACATCTGTCAATCCGAAAGTATTACAAACTTCTTCGATAGTTGGCATGCCTGTGGTAGGCTCCTGGCTCGGAGGAGCTGGAGCTGTGTGACTAGATGATTTTCTCGACGATGATTTTCTGCTTTTTCTATTCCCTGCATAGTCACTGTCGTCTCCACCCACGTCACCTGGCTCGCCGCCACCTCCGAAGTCACTTTCCTGTAATTTCAATAAGAAGAACCACCAAATTCATTAGTGTACAATACCGTCAGAGATTCTTACGATACCGACAAACTTCTAAGTAAAATAGTTACATCTCCAGAATCAGATTTTTTCTTCTTCTTCTTCTTCTTCCCCTTCTTATCTTCGCTACGTGCTTTTCGTTTCTTTCCTTTCTTCTTCTTTCTCTCCTCGGGCTCGTAATCGTCATCTTCTTCCTGCATTCAAAATAATGATTACGCAATTGTTTAGGCTACTAAATCAGAGTAATTAAAGTTTCACTGACTAATCTCTGAGATTCTTCCGCATCGGACGATCCGTCCACTGGCTGGCCAACAGTCGATACTTGACCCCCGGTTTCATCTAAATCATCTTCACCTGAAATTAATATATACAAGAATAAATATCGCAAACTGGTATATTGCTGGCAAACCTCGTAAAAAAATTAAATTGCTTATACGTTGTACGTCAAAAAATATTATATACAATATACATATACGTACAAATTTTGTATACGCTTTCATCGAAATGCATTACTTAAATTTTTTATGGCAATAATTAACGTTTATTCGAAAACAAAATGTAGTCACAATAGTTTGACCTTGAATTCGATTGCGACAGCAATATCTTGCCTAACAGATATAAACGAAAATAAAAATAAACACAAAAATGCTAGTAACGAGACAGAAAATCGGCCGGCAGCCATCGAAACTTCTGTCTCGTCGAAGCTGTTGTGCGCCGAGCAACGTCATACTAATAATCGCTGAATCAATAGCAAGGTTTGCAAAGAAACGAATTTTTTTTTTTATTCATAAAGATCGATCAACCTGATAAAAACGGAATAATCGCCGGAGTTTTCGGCGAGTACAATGCAGCATGCATAACCGAGCATCGTCAGGAAGAAATATCGGTGCCGGGTTCGAATTAATACGAAGACATAAATGATTTCAGACTAATTCGCTAGATCGGTGAATGCTTTGTGCGAATGTGCGTCCGCCATTTTCTTCAAAAGGGCTCACACCACATTGGCTGTCTATAATTCATGTTCAACACTAAAATAGCGGAACTCGAAATTACCGAATATTACTTTTCCGCTAAAAGAACGAATCGTGAGAGAGAGACGAAACGAATCTTTTCGATCGCGCGACACCTTCGAAATTATTTAAAAGTTGCAGAACATGGAATCTCTTTCTTTCTCGTTCTCTCTCTTTCTCTTTCCAACGCTCGCTCGTGCGACGTGCATGTATACGTTTACGTGTGTGCGTACACATAAGCGGCACCTGTATATAAGAGAACAGACGTGCGCGCGTGTGTGTATGTATACGTGCACGACGATTCGTCAGTACGTAAAGGCATACCGAATCATCGTAAAACTAAAGCAAAAGGAGCAAACTAACGTTTGAAATTCGACTCGGTCGAAGAAGCGTTTCGATATCGAGCAGAACTTCTGCGAGCATCGATAACAGTCATTCGGGAACAACCAAAGTAGATTGCGATTTTACTAGACACGCGCCGCGCGTTCAAAGGGCGCGTGCCTCTCAATTTTTCACCATGCATACACACCGACGGAAAAAGAGAGAGAGACAGGATTCGCTTCCAGTGAAAAAACAAATTAAATTATTAACAAAGTAAATGAATCGAACGCGCGTACACTATGCACGTTGGAAATTAAATATGCATTCGAGGAAGTTCGACGAAAAATCCTTGGTAAACAATAGCGCGATCGAGACGAACAACATCAGTAGAGATTCGTTCTAACGTGCTGACAACGATTCGGGAGCACGGTAAACCATGCGATTTCGGATATATTCGTACGACTGTTCGATGTAAACAATAACCTATAACCGCCTACGACTCGATCGTTTCTACATATACGTGCACGAGGTGGGAACGCGTCGCGTTCGTCGAAGAATCGTAGACCGAGAGAATTATTTGACAATTCGAGGATTGGTTTGATCTTCGTTGGAAAGTGGATTGGTTATTCGGCGTTGCGGCGTCGTGCAGCGCTTGGAATAATCGCTGGACGTGGAAACTATGGAGAATAACCGGTAAAATAGAAAGAGGAACGGATGGTAAACGCGATAGGGACGACAACCGCGAGGAAAAGTAACATGGGGACACGGGACAGATTGACATGGCAGCCTTCGTACGAAAAGCGCGCGTCCTGCGTGCTACGAAGCACATAACTTTCCGGTAGTATTCATGAGCGAGCGTGGCCGTGCACTTACCCGCGTAGCTCTCGTCCACCTCCTCGTCGGACGCCATGCTCTAAAGCCACGGATTGATGGAAATTGCCGCTTCCGAAAGACCGGGTCGAGGGTAACGTTTCTCACGTGAAAGAAAGACACCTTGTAAACGAAAACGACATTAAACGAGGCTCGATCTTGTCGCCGATCACCGCTCAACGCTTTCTTTCTCGCCGTTTCTTTCGATTTTCGGCGTGCGGTCGCGCTTCGTCTATCGCGTACGTGCACCGATGTGCACCTACTGCCGTAACGTTTCTTCTCTCGCGCTATTCGTCGGTTCTCCTCGTTCTTTCCCCCACTATTTTCCGATTTCAATTCCCCTCTCTGCTCGTGCGAGAGAGTTCGAGTTCGTTTCTTCTCTTCTCCTCTCCGCCTCCTTCCCCACCGCCCTCCGTTACAACATGTTCTGTAACTGAATCGCTGAATGTATTTACGCGAATGGCTCTCTACCGTGTTGCATTTATTTCTTTCTCCTCGGCTCCGAACCCTTTCTTACAGTTCTACCTACATCCTCGGAAAAGGCTTTTTAGTTTGTTTTCCAAAAGATTCACCCTGACTCTCTCTCTCTCCCTCTCTCTCTTTCTCTGCGCTTCATCTTTCCTTTCTTTCATCAATCTCGATGGACTTCTGAGCTATGGAGTCGCTCGTTACATTAGCTGTACATCTTTCTTGACTTCATTCACGCCTCCCCCTTGTCTCTTTTTGTTGTTCTTGTTCAACGAGATCCTCCTTCGAGCATCGCGTCACCGATCATTCGGAACGTATGTGCGATTTTCAGGAAACTCGAGAATTTTTTTTTTTTCAAGAACTGGTCGCGTAGGTTGAGAATCCCTGGTATATGGAATTAATTTTGTCGTAATTTATTTGAAATAATGATCGAATCGGTCGTGGGACTTTATCGAAGTCGCCGAAGCTGGTCTATTTGAACGTAAAGCGGAGATCGTCTCGCTTGTAAAAATAATAACATTTCTATCACCGATACGGACGATTTATTATTCGGAGAATTCCTCCATTTTAGCTCGATGTAAATCGCGAGAGTTGCAGCTTGCCGCAGTGTGCGTGTGCACGAATTTCCGATGAAATTATAATAGCTGACCATATCTATAATGTAATCTATATACGCACGCACGTTTCAAGCTAGTGTGTCAGCCTTTTCGATAAAGACTAGATAACCGAACGTAATCGAAGCGCATCACTTTTTCCCGAATGCGCCGCTTATTCTTCATTTAAGAAATTGCCGTAATATGCATATGTATTATTGATTTTACGCGTTCGACATTCTCGAGTTGTCGATACACCAGTACTGGTAACGCAATGCAAGTTCGATGATCAAAATAAAACTCGAATTATTATTATTATATATTATATAGCAATTATTACAGCTCGTTGTTTATGATATATCAAAACACGATTGATATTGGTGATACATATATGTTTTTGTACGTGTATCGCAATATGTAGGATACGACTGATAACGTTTATTTAATTGACGGCTAAATGTATATGCATACACATTGATATATATGTTTATATACTTTCTACCATTTCCAGCAGAATCTGTACGCGCTGCATAGAGTTGGTCTATCTTTCAACAAAGCGAGTTTCGAAGGGTCCTACTTTCTACCTACCGAAAATCGTTCCGCATAAACCCTTCAATTGTTCTCGCTGACAATCGCCTTAGCCGCTGCCTGGCAATTGTCTCGCTTCGTTGAATTTTACTTTGTGTGCCAGGTGCCAGGTGCCCTGGAACCTTGGAAAAACATGGAAAATTCTCAAAGAACTTCTCACGACACCGTCATTTTTTACTTGTTTATTTATAATTACCAGAAATTACGAATTATCGAGAATGTATTACATGTCTTTGTATAGAGATACATACTATATCGTGTAACGTAAATGAAAATGTTTTATTTATACGTTTCATACGTAACAATATCTATTTACAAATATGAGATACACATATTACGAAGACGTTGTATACAAAAGGGAAAAATAATCCTATAGTATTATTCTTACATACAACCTTCCTCCTTCGTTCTAAAAGAGAGATATACATATACATTACATGTCACTAATTCTAAAAAGATAAACGTGTGTTTGATGTATTACACGAAAGTTACAATATACAAAAAGATGTAAGTAATACATCTTCAGGAATGGACGAAAGCAATAGAATGCCGCGCGGAATGACGTAGGACCACCGAACGATACATAGAAAGATAATTAAATCGTCTCGCTAATTTATATCGTTTAGTTATTCGCTATTCACATCGTCAACCGAAGACTGCAGTTTCATTATAATTGCATTTATAATCATTCTCTTAGCAAACTATATTTAGATACAACAAGCATCGCTTTTCCTCTATCACCAAAAATTGTGATCTTTGATTTCATAGATTCCAGTCAACAAAATTTTGTACTACACTCATTCGTTATCACCGGACAGCGGATTTTATGCATTTATGACAAAATTGAGTGGGCGTTATTCAAAACAGTTAAAACATTAGGAGAATTTAAAAATACTGTTATTTTATCTTCAATCTATTCAACGCATTCAGAAAGAAAATAAATTTCTATTTCACCCAAATTTATTACAAATCAGGGAGAAAATTTTTATCTCGCATAAAGATCCTCTGTCTAGTTATTACATATCAATAAAACCCAATACTTTAACCCTTTGCACTCGGAGATATATTTTAACTCGAAAATTAAACATTTCTTTCTAGCTAGAGTATTTCCATTCCCTATGATTTTTTCAATTTTATGGATATGAAATTGATATAATACCTCATACAATGCCTAAATATTTAGTAAGTGATTAGATACCGAGATATATAATAATGTAAACAATATTTTGTCACCGTTCGAGTGCTAAGGGTTAACAGATATTTTACCATAATGTATATGCATTGTTACAGCTCTAAGTGTGTAGCTGTAAACTGATCTGTACTCGATAGACAAGGAAATAGATAATCATCAGAACATTTCTTCTCTTAGTGAACTGCAATGCCACGATTAGAATTGTTCGAATAACTACTGATGAATATCATCTAGGAAATCGATTGGACAAATCGAAATAGATTTGCAAAGATAAAAAATTATATGCGTTATACTTTTTCTCCACTATAAAATATTTTAATATTTTAAACTATTACTAAGCGCGATAAGTCCTTTTTTCTTAATAGCTTCTGCCACGGCTCGTTCTAAAAAGTTTTCCTGTTGGTCATTATCGTCTACTTTGTCCAAATCCCAGTTGTTATATTCTTCCATGTCGCTCGAATTGTTCAACCTTATCGAGTCTGTAGATGTAGCAGCGATAGAGTTTCCAAAATTTCCAAAATTTCCACTGTAGAATCCATTCGATTGAGATACAAGCTCCATAGATCGAGCTAAACCATGACTACGAATCGCCATTAAAACCGCAGTGTCTTCCATGTCGTTTCCTCTGATCGTTTGAAATCTGGATTCCTCTAGGGGATAAGAAGAGGGTGCTCCCATAATGTAATTCTCCAATACTTTGTTAATAGTATTATCCAGGAATCCTTTCGCCACCTGACACATCTGCCATTGCGTTAATCTTTCTCTGGTATATCTCTCTGCTTCGTCGTATTCAATGTTCTCAGAGTCCTGTATCGTTCCTTCCTTGGCATCCAAATTTTTATTCTGTAAACATATTTGAACGAATCAGAAGAGTGAAGCGGGAGAAGTGAAAAACAAAAGCAAACGATACGCGCGATTAACAATCTTAAATTAATTAATTGTTGTGCTAATTATTTCGATCAGATCGCGTGATTACCTCTTCCCAGACAGTCTCGTTGACTTTGATAAATCGTGTACACTGTCGTTTCGGTGGAGCAGGTCTTTCATGATCATCAATGTCAGATTCCTCGATGTCGGTCGCCATTTTTCGAATTTTCTTATACAAGAATGCTTCCAACTGAGATTTGTATTTTCAAACGATCGAAAATATATCGTTCGGATCTTACAGAAATATTATTGGACACGCGTTAATAGATAATTAAGAATTTCCTCGTGAAAATTAGTAGCGCTTTCGGCACCGTTCACCATTTCTCTGGGAGCATCGAACGCCTGTTAAAAATTCGGGATTAGTCGTTGAATTGCGTTACACATTGAGAATCGTGTTGATGTTTTATACTTGAACTATCGTGAAATTGAAAAACTGAACAGTAATCGACGCTGATTGTCAGAATACGTACAAAGCGTGTATTACCGCACACACAATCAAACAGCAAGAATCACTTTTGACAGCTTCAACATGGCTACTTCGCTTTCGGATGGAACACGGAACAGGAAAATCTGTGCATCTTCCAGAAATCGCGCAAGGCGTTGATGCACGATCTTAAAAAATTAAAAAGGAAAGGACGATGCTCGAAACCGTACACGAGTCGTACGTGTGAAAAATTTCTTTAAAATTCAAATGTACCGTCCTGACTGATGTCTCGACTGCGGTTGTACTATATTTCAAAATGGCGTAAACATGTGTTCGCAGTGTTCAAGAGAACTTTGACGTCCATTCTGTCAAGTGAGGCTGTTTCTTCAAGTATTTCGAACGGATTCCCTTCAATATATTCGATCACTAGTTCAACTGGCATGGCAGTCTGTGGCGAATACATTCGCAGTCAATTTCCAACGATAGACGATGATTTGTATCAATATGTGGAAGGTATGTAACAAACTTAACCTGTAAATCCTACATCTGAATACTTCGCGTTGTTCAAATTGAAATACATAATGTTCTCTGTCGGGTAAAGGTATCCTAGACAGTTCGAAAGACGACTTCGAGGATGCCGATGAAGTGTACGAGGCGATCGGAGAAGTGTTACACGAAGTCGCGGAGAAACCAGAGAATGAGGTTAGGTCTGTAAACGTGTTCACATTTGTCACTTTTCTATGTTTACGAGGATTACAATCGAACTGTGGATGTTTACAACCGAATTATTTCGAATTCAATACCGAGGAAAAACCTGTAAAAATTTGGAAAATGTTTCATCGCATTTCGGGGCTGATCAAATTTTTGTTCGATCACTGTGGATCTTTATGCATTTATGAAGAAATTGCCCAAACAGGCATGAAATATAAAACAGTAAAAGATTTCAAAAATGCATAAATCTTGTATTGTTGCTTTTAACCCTCATACGCTCCTCAGAAATAATTGCATAAAAGAGTCTATGATACTTCCTCACCCATTTTTACTTCACTCTTTAAACTAATGAACCTTGCTTCATTCGTCGCATCACATTTCAGAGAAATACGTCTCACACTACAGATAAAGAGGGACCAATCATTTTATAGTATGTAAAAATAGTAAATGTGTATATTTTCACCCTGAGGAACGTATGAGGGTTAATGCAACAAAGTCGTTAAGGGATCAAATCAATTTTTATGTTTTTCCTGCTCTCAACAATCGATGCAAAACATTTTTATTTTGCATAAAGATTCGCAGAAAAATCTGTCTTCGCACGAACATCCGCAGACCAGTTGTATCGTACATATGGTACGAAGTTTGTCAATCATTGTGTTTATTGTATTTATTTCTTAATTCTGCTCCATCTTTGTGTGATTTTGGTTCGCAAACGTTGAATTCAGACATTTTTATGCACAGGCAAATATGCGTGAAGTTATTGGAAATGTTGAAAGGCGGTTCGAACGATGAACTTGTGGAAAAGAGAAAGAATGGGGTAAACAAAGTATTAAACGCACCTGTTCACTTGGGTACAATGGCTGCAACTTTAGAAGCTCAGGTGGAACAAATTAAGAGTATATGGGTGACCACTCGAGACGATGCTATGGTGAGTTGTTAGTTCTCAATCGTTAAACGAATAACGAAAAATATTATGCTTTTACATAATCGCGTTTGTGTTATTTTTCAGAAAGTGGATGCCAAAAAGTTAGAGAAGGCTGAAGCAAAATTACAACAGAAACAAGAAAAGCGTGTGAACAACGAGTCGGCTGGACGTATTAACAATGTAATTCAAAGCATAGAATCGGCGAGTGCCAGTCAGATGATGAGTAAAAAGGATAGTCGCATGGAGACCAAGGGTGGTGTAAATAAAACTCAGGACATTAGGATAGAGAATTTCGACGTAGCATACGGAGACAGAATCTTGTTACAAGGTGCCGATTTAACCCTAGCGTTTGGTAGACGTTACGGTCTTATCGGTAGAAATGGTCTTGGTAAAACTACTTTATTGAGAATGATATCTAGGTATTAAACTCCTCATAGTGTGATTTTCAGACTGCAGATCTTTATGTATTTTCCATAAAGATCCGTAGTCTAGTGATTTCTATTGTAGAAAATCAGCCGACTAGATTTAGTTATCGTTGTCTCGTTTGATTCGTAGCAAACAGTTGAGGATACCGTCTCACATACGAGTGTTACACGTCGAACAAGAAGTTGCCAGCGACGATACGTCCGCGTTAAACTCTGTGTTGCAATGCGATCACGAACGAAGTACGTTGCTTAGTAAGGAAACAGAGCTGCAGGCAGCGATAGAGAAAGATGGTGGAAAGACGGGGGATGCGTTAGGCGAGGAATTAGCTAGAGTATACGAAGCAATGCAATTGGCCGAAGTAGACAAAGCTCCCGCTCGAGCGAGCGCTATTTTATCGGGTCTTGGATTTTCTGTTGAAAGACAATCGTGGCCAACTAAATCTTTCTCCGGTGGCTGGAGGATGAGACTTGCTCTCGCGAGAGCATTGTTCTCCAGACCAGACCTTTTGTTACTCGATGAGCCGACAAACATGCTTGACATCAAAGCGATCCTTTGGTTGGAAAAGTATCTGCAATCATGGCCGACCACGTTACTGGTTGTTTCGCACGACCGAAACTTTTTGGACACGGTACGGATTAACATCTTGAACAAATGCTATTTTTCACTATGAACAGAACAGAATTAAATGGAGTATATTTTCCGTTAGGTACCCACCGATATACTATATTTGCGCGGGCAGAAGATAGAGGCATATCGAGGCAATTACGAACAGTTCTCGAAGACTAAAGGAGAACGCGAGAGAAATCAGCAGAGAGAATACGAAGCTCAACAAGCGAAGAGAGCACACGTGCAGGAGTTTATCGATCGGTTTCGATACAATGCCAATCGTGCTTCTAGCGTACAGAGTAAGATAAAGATGCTGGAGAAACTGTAAGTTGAACGCTATTCGATGATACATAATCTATGAAATAGTTTTCAAGTAAACATCTTATTCTACTATTAACAGACCCGAATTGAAGCCAATGGAGAAAGAAGGGGAAGTGACACTTCGATTCCCGGATGTCGACCCACTAAGTCCTCCGATATTGCAACTGAACGAAGTATCTTTCAGTTATGTGGGCGGAAGCGAAAACACGATATTCGCTGGTGTGAATCTTACAGCTAGTTTGCAATCTCGTATTTGCATTGTAGGAGAGAATGGCGCAGGTAAAACGACACTGTTGAAAATAATAACAAGTTCTTTAAGTCCAACCAGAGGCACGGTGCATGTTCATCGAAACTTGAAGTTCGGATACTTTAGTCAACATCACGTTGACCAACTCGACATGCGGGTTTGTCCGGTCGAATTACTGCAAAATCATTTTCCAGGTATGAGTCGCTTTCGCAAACGAATCAGCTATTGTTAGCTGTTGGAAATATTACTTTGTCGCTTTGTTTAACAGGGAAACCTATCGAGGAATATAGAAGAATGCTGGGAAGCTTCGGGATTAGTGGTAACTTGGCTTTACAGAATATCAATTCTCTGTCCGGTGGGCAAAAGTCGAGAGTTGCATTTGCATTAATGTGCGCGGCCATGCCGAATTTCTTGGTACTCGACGAACCCACGAATCATCTTGATATCGAGTCGATCGAAGCATTGGGCAAAGCACTGAATACCTGCCAAGTAAAATTTTTTCTCCAATTTGTTTTTTATTCTATAATGGAGCTTTTACTATTGCTTGAGATTCGAGTATTCGGATAGTTAAGTGATCCCATTTATTTAGCTGAAACATCCTGTACATTTTGTAGGGTCAAGTTGAAATAATCGTATCCGGATACTCGGATGGTAAAGAGTTCTATTCTACGTTGACATTTTTGAGAAAGAAACGTGTTAATTAGATTGCAATAATTTCAGGCTGGTGTAATACTAGTCTCGCACGACGAAAGATTAATTCGCATGGTATGCACTGAACTCTGGGTATGCGGAGAGGGTTCTGTACGATGCATCGAAGGAGGTTTCGACGAGTATCGTAAGATCATCGAAAGGGAACTCGAGATTTGAATATCATTTCGAATTTGATCGCTTTGTCATTCTTGCATTGTCCCGAGTCAAGTTACCGATACAAATATGTTTACTGATTTAAATAAATACAAGGGAGGAAGAACGTTCGTTAAAAGATGTTTCTTCTCATTCCGGAGCAGGGCATACTTTATAAGTTGATCATCGATGTAGATATTTATCGACAACCGTGAAAATATCATACTGCCTATTTTGAAGAAAATTTAATTGCATTCGTTGAAGGCATACTTTATAATATCATATACGTGTGTATATGTATAAATATATATTTCATTGTCAACAATAAAATACTATGAGATAGACTGAGTTTGGATTCACAAGTAGGATTAGGAAAGTATCACGTTGTTTCACTGCCAGATACAATAACTACATCTAAAAGTTCTGATATTTAATATTGTACATTAGTAAATAATAAAAGGTCGTTGTTATAAATAAAAGTATACAATATTCTATGTTTTTTTTATAAAAACCGTTAGAAGTTTACATTGATAAATACACACGATCGATTAGCGTATTATTATTGCAATTCTTCATTGCTCTCGGATATATACCATACAACTGTCTCTCGTACAGTTTTCATGTAAATGTACATTATTTAAGACACCATCACGATGTTACGTTTTAATGCAGTCTTGTACCAGAACAATGATATAATATTTGTGAAAAAAATGAAAACAAAAGAAAAAATTTTTTGACGTATAAATTATACATTAAAATTATGATTCATATGATAAACATTTTATTTTCGTTTCTTTTTCATCTAATCTCTTCTACTTAACCGTCCATTTCGTTGCAGAAACGTTTCGAATTTCATTAAAACTATTGCGTAAGATAATAAATAAAACAAATTACTCGAAAATATTTGATGTGCCAGAGAAGTCGCATTGTATTGCCACCATTAACCCCCGGATGATGTATTTAATGGTACCATCGTGTTAGATATAGAAGACGTTTGCAGAGGTGGTGCAGGAGCTTGCTGTTTCGCAGCTGTAATTTGCAAACATTTTTTACTACCTCTCTCTTAAAACTTAGAAATATTGTGTTGGAAAGAAAGTTCGTAGCGTTTTCGAAATAGAACCGAAAATAAAATTAAAATATTTATTCATATGCTTATTCAGTAACACGAGAAGTTACCGCGAAAATGGCAAATAGTAATAGAACAGAATGTATAAATAAATAAAGATAAATAAAGAATGTATAATAGAACAGAAAATATGTTTACTGAATAAATCTATGAATAAATATCTGAATTTTAGCTTTCAATTTTAATTTACAAACGCTACGAACTTTCGTTCCAACCCAATATTACGCATAAATATTATATGTAATTTCATCAAGCATTTACTATCGCTACCGCATGCACGCTTGGTTAGATTAAGCAATTGATACCAAAAGATTTTCGAGTTAAGTTACTATTCGTAGTTCCCAAAAAAAGGTACATTAATTGAAGCGAAGTACGAGCGATTTATTTAGATATCGAACAATTACAGAACACTGTTATTGCGCACAAATATGCTCACGTGTAGCATACACGACAATGATTAATTGTTGAAGCAATACGATCATGCAAGACTATTAGCCACGATGACTCAGTTTGCTAAGTCATACAAAATGAGGAATGAGTAAACTTTCGTCTTCTATTGTAAGAGGTGTGCGGGTATGCAGGATATTTTCATGCAGAATGGAATGTTACAGAAACAATTGCGACGTATACTGCCTAATGGTAAAATTCAAGAACGCGGGCGACTGATATTCGGCTTTATGATCCTCACCGTTTCTGCTGCTGTAGACTTTTGGGAATCCTTTGAACGGCTCCGGTGGTGGAAAATTCGCAATAGAATGAAACATGTCTGCGAAACGTACTTCCAAGTCCAGGGAACCCATGCTTTGGCCATTACGCATGGAAGAGTTTCTTGTTGGAGGCGTTGGCGGTGGTGGTGGTGGTGGAGCCAGTCTCTGGTGAACACCGGATCGATGTGGAAGAGGGGGTGGAGGTGGTGGTATGCAAGGAGCACTGACAGTTACCCTAGAGGGTGGTGGAGGTGCAACCCTTGTCGCTGTATTGGCCGAGGTATTCGCTCTGGAAGTAGGAGGAGAAGGAGGTTTTGCCACTGGAGGTCTGAGCACTCGATTCTGAGGCCTTGTTTGACTCTCGTTCAAACAGTCCTGCGATTGATGTAGAGACGGTGGAGTTGGAGTCAACACCGGAGGTGATCTAAGCACCCGCATGCTTTGTGCTCTTGATACACTTGCTCCTGTAGTCAAGTTCAAGTTTTTTGGAGGAGGCGATAGCTTGCATTGCACATGTGAGTGCACTGCACTAGATGGCGTCAATGCTGGTTTGGGTGCGAGAATCGGTTTCCCAAACCCTTTTGGTAATTCTGCATTGATATTTGCAGAGTCTGTGACACTCTGGCCCTGGCTAAAATTAGATTTCTGAAAGACGAATGGTTAATGCTTTAAAGCACCCTTATTATAGGTCTTTTAACCCTTGCGTAGTCAACCGATTTTTAATGATCTATACATTTTGGTTGACTACATAAGGGTTAATAACAAAAAATCATCTGCACCCAAATTTGAATAAGCGTACTGTGACTTATGGATGGCAGTGCACTATCAGATACTCGTACCTGACCAAATACTTGTGGCTTCTGCGTAGCTGGTGGTGGAACTGGAGGGGGTCCTCGTTTTATGCTGGGCGTGGCTGATTGATTGAAGCTTGTATTATTGACGTTGCTACTATTTTTGTCACCTGAAGTTGGTCTAAGCCCTGTAGGCTTCAATTTTGGCATGCCACTAGAGAACAATCCTCCTAATCCTGTGGGTCCTCCATTGTTCGAATTACCAATACTAGTATTCAAGTTATTAGTCTCCCTGTTGTTCAAATTTCTCGGTTCGATTTTCACTTTGTCTAGAAGAGAAAAATAGTTAGTAATTGATGCGTACACATTAGAAACATGCAGAAGCAACGTACCACCGATCAGAGGACCGCTTTTATCAACGGTTACCGTCTTCTTTAGAGTTTTTCCAGCTCTGATCGACTGAAGTAACAAACTCCTATCTTGATCTCCAGAGGCAGAGCTGGCTGCATTGAACGCAGGAGGTGGAGGAGGCGGTGGTGCAGGCATTCTTCAAACGATTAACAAAATATTTGGTATTCCTGTTAAAAACGTAGAAATTGATCGATTAATACGGGAAAACACGATGCGGTTCACTGAGACGCGACTTGAATCGTGGGTGGTACACGACGCAATGGCTGAAGTGTATATTAAAAGATAAGATTAGACCTCCTACCGAGAAAACGGGGGAATTAGGTTAGCACAGAAATCGTTTCTGAACCGAACGTTCTTAGTCCGTGTCCAAATATTTTTTTCGAGATTGAACGTACTTTTAGGGGAAAAAAAACAAGAAAATGCTCGAATCGTTTACCTAAAACTGACAACAGGATCTTGTTCCCTCGGCGGTACGAGCTTTGAAACTACCGCACTTTGTGTCCGTTTTCGATTCTGTGTTAGTGTAAACGAACGGAACCCACGTCATTCCAAACTCTTCCAGGATCAAGCCTCGAACGCATTCAAATACATTGATAGTTTGTACGAATGCAAGTCAACGTAGACATTCGTCGAAATTGTCGAATTTACGCACATTCTGACAATAATTCTCCGTTTGTTTATCGCATCGTCGAGTTAGATTTTAGTCGATCGAACGTGCATACGTTGAGAGCACCTCAATGCACACTTACACACCACTCATTCACTCACCACACCTGACTACCTGAGCCGAGAGACCTCATAATCATACAGTCACCGACAAAAAACTATTACAGACTGCCAACCCCTGTGCTATTCAGCGATATAGGCAAGTGAGCACAGGAGGGTACGGGGATAACGTGGAACTTACAGTGATCTGAAATACCACATTCCTAAAAGTTCCATACACATACATATAATATTGTAATCTTTTGATGAAAAATAAAGAATATTAGTTACAATAATTAATGTGTTCTTTCCTCCCTACTCTCTACATGAATATGCGATAGCAGAAGTAGCTTAACATCTTCGAAAATTTAAAGTAAAGCAAAATTAATTAAATTCGACAAAAATAGAGGATTTTCGGTGTTCTGGCTCGATTTTGAGTTGTACTTTAAAAAATACTAAAAAGTAGGGCTGTTACTTTACTTCGAAGGTGATGAGAACAGCGAAATTTCAAAGTTTCGAAACTCCGTCTCTTTTAATACTTTAATTTACTATAGAGGTTCGAATTTCGAAAATTCGATTCTCATCATTTTCGAAGTTTCCGAAGCTTCGAAACTTTGATTCTCATCATCTTCGTAGTTTCCGAAATCGAAGCTCCCAAGCTTCAAAATCTTCGACCTTCGAGGAACAGTAACAACTATAATAGGACTTGAAGCATAATTTTTTGTCTTCTCTATATCCGTGGGATGTGAAATAAAACGACCAGACGCCTATGTTTCTTAATAATCGTTTATATATTTTCTACTTCATGCTTCGACGATAACAGAAAACGCGATAGTTTATCTTCTTGGCGTATTTATTGGAAGATAAACGACTAATCTGTGTTTGTAGTACGCGGGAAATAGAATGTTTGAATTATAAAAAACAATGCTTGCACGTTATAGCCGAAATGCATAGAATACTGAAGTAATATACATATTATAACTAAATTCAGTAACATGCTCTCCCAAAGTAATTCTAAGATGTTTTCATTTCGATAAAATAAAATTTTAAAAGATACAAAATAATAGTATCAGTACATTTTGTCTGAACAGTCTAAAAACTACGTTCGAAAAAACATTTTTAATGTAAAACATTATTGTCTCTAAGTGCAGCTCGAATTTTCATTACAATAAGGTGAGAAATTGAATCATATCTATGAGTCATGATATCAAAAAACGGTTTATAAGTGTAAAATTCATTTTGTGCAAAAATTTTTACATTAATATACATTATATACATATTTACAATTGGCATTTCGATACAAAAATAGATTCTATCCACTATGAATTACGATAATCCCTGTAAAAAGTTCCTGCTATCTCGTCGATTTCGTTCGATCGCAGAAAATAATTGCAATAATCTTTGTAAATCGGCGTAAACAATTCAACGTTACATTTATTAATAAATTTAATCTATTCTTAATGTTGGTTACACAACAACCAACCAACCAACCAATCAATCAACCAACCAACCAACCATCATCCAATTAACATATTCATCTAACATTTGAAAGGCAGTGGAATCCTCACACTGCACGAATATTTTATTCGTTCGTTACATGATTCGTTGGTTGAGTCTTAATGTCCTCCATTGGCTCCGAAATAACTATGTCCGACTGTTCGGTATCTTTGTGAAGGGCAATAATGATTTTCTCTTCGGTAGAAGATTGACTGTCGGACGAGCCTTCTTGCGTCGACGTAGCTGCTTCCTGCAATACACGGAAGTTGGATTGAACTGTATTAACTTCTAGTAATTGTAGTTTTTCTTTTCGATGGACACGGGTCTTTGTTAGATTTCGTATTTTCCTTACCGTACTCCGAATCTTCGTGTGCGTCTTTATGTGTTTCGTCAAATGGTCGGACCGCATGAATTTCTTGGTACATTCGGGACACTGGAATCTTTTCTCTCCAGTGTGAGTTCTACGATGCCTTTGAAGCTCGTCCGATCTAGTGAATTTCTTACCACAAAATATCCAACTACATACGAATGGTCGTTCGCCGGTGTGCCACCTCAAATGTGCCCGCAGGTGGCTAGTCTTTCCGTATACTTTATTGCATCCAGCTATGTGACAGACGTGTTGTCGTTTTCTGGTCATGTCTCTGTTTCTGTGGAACGACATCGAAATTTCTTGAAATTCCTTGGAATGCACTGCCACTACGGGGGTTGACTCTATTTCAGGATTGCAATTGAAAAATAAGAAAAGCATTTCTTTTAATTTTTTTAAATTAATGAAAATTGAAAATATATTTTTCTATTTTCATTAAGGGCCCAAATAAAATAATTTTAAAAAATGTCTTTTATTTTTGTATGTAACCTTGTGAATAATAATTTTTTGGAAATTTTTTAGTGCATATCATTTCATAAACCAATCCTTCTAATTCATTATAAAAAATCAGGTCGTTTGGTACAATTATAAAAAATTATTCCATTTTAAGAAATGTACGAATAATTTGTACAGCCACTGTATTTTCATAAAGCTACGACAGCTACAGGCTTTCGAATAATGCAAATTACGCCTCGTGAACGTAAAAATAGGACTTTCGAGAACGATCGCGGCCAAAATCCCATTTTTGCATAATCAAGAAAAGAAAAACTCTCGCAATCTTGGAAAAAACGAGTCTCCCCCTTAACGAAATAACGCGACAAGCGACGAGACTCACCGGTCGCCATCACCACAATTCGGGCACGTGCAAGCGACTCTCCTTCTATGCTGCTTGTTGGAATCGCTCTCCACGTTCGTGGATGCTGTGCTCGTTACTTGATGCTGATGCGAAGTAGGTGTGGATGTCGTTAACGTATTGTTCGATTGAAGAGTCTGAAGTATTTGCCATTTCGTTGGATCGTTCGAATCTAACTGCACCGTTGGAGCAGCGACGATAGGCGCAGCAGCTGTCCCGGGCAAAGTTTGCACGGTTGCAGGTTGAAGCGCGCTCGCAGGTATAACTTGCACGTTGCCCAATCCTGGGATATTTTGCACGGGTATCGACTGAAGGAAACTATTGCTCGCGTTCATACCAGCAGCGGGCTGAAGCTGCATTATACTTCCGCCACCGACACCTCTCATCATATTACCTTGTTGGGCTGTCAAATTTGCCAATGCAGAGGCAGGAATTAAAGTTAACTGCTGAGCTTGCGTTCCTACGATATACAAGTACACAATGTATCAGTATGCTGCATAGAATGAAACGTAAAGAAGTGTAGAAGTAATTGAAATAACGCGTTTCTTCGTCTATTATAGAGGTGAGGGGCGAGGCAGGAATTGCAAAGCTATGATTGTCATTGCTATATATATATACATATATAAATAACATGCCTGTAATCGTAATAGGTTGGACAGTAGGCTGTGCTGATTGAGCAGCAGGAATATGTATAACCTGACCACTAGCTAATTGCCTGGCATCGATACTGGTTACTTTTATATCACCTTCGACTGATTCTGGTGGTCTTGTCAGAGCCGACAACGTTTGCACATCAATCTTTTGACCATCCTTCGTCGTAATTACATTACCGCCCGCCGCAACTGGCCTTCCAAGCGCACCAATTCCAAGTACCTACGCAAAAGTACGAATCTTCAAACTTGTATTTTACGCGATCGTTTTTCTTCAATCTCTTTCGCGCGACGATCGTCTTGTATTCTTTTACCTGAACGTTGCTAGGAGTTGCTACTGTTGTACTCCAAGTAGCAACGGTAGAGGACGGGGCAGACGATTGTTGTTGCGCTTGCTGCACTTGCTGTTGTTGCTGCTGTTGCTGTATCACTTGCTGGACAACCTGTTGCACTTGTTGTTGCTGCTGCTGCTGCACCTGGGCTTGTGCCGCCTGTTGTTGTTGTTGCTGCTGCACAGATTGCAACACTTGCGGTTGAGTTTGTTGTTGCACCACTTGCTGTTGCGCTTGTTGTTGAGCAACCTGTTGGGCCACCTGGGTTACCTGTTGGCTCTGTGCGACAGAAAATTGGTTTAACCTACTTTGCAAAATGTATTTCCTATAAAATACGTGTTCTATCCTAATTACCTGTAAACTTTGGAGTTGCGGCAAGTTGGCAATTTGAACTTGTTGAATTTGTCCGTTTGGCGTGATTATTTGCGCCATTTGCGGTATTTGCTGTAAGTCAATATCAAATTGTACAAAACATATGAAACTAAAAGAAGAATTTGCTTCGATTGTTCGCAACATACCTGAGTGATTTGCGGTATCATTTGTGTTGTAGGCATATTGAAAACACTGGACAACGCTTGAACAGGAAAATGCACTGTTTGATACACGGTTTGCCCATTGCTAGCAGTGACCGGTACTTGTACAGGCACAGTCTGCTGAACGTGTTGCATAGGAAATTGAAGAGGTCTAACTTGTACGCTTTGCCCTGCAAAATAGAATCACATTATTATACTGCTGAACTTTCCGACATTTTCGCGGTGGATAATACATACCCGTCGGTAGCTGTACAGTCTGCCCAGTGATATTTTGTATGATGGAAGTAGGAAAGACATTGGGGGCCCTTATCAAACTGACAGGTTGAGGAGTAATAATGGTCTGACCGTTTGCTAGTTGCACTTGCTGACTGGTGAGTTGAACTTGTTGGCCGTTAGCCGTAGTAAATTGCATAGTCGGCTGAGTTTGATGATGTCCTGCCGTCGCGGACATAGCAGAAGACGGTATGAAGAGCGCCTCTTGTCCATCTATATTAACGGTTTGCATCTGTGGAATTACGCTGTAGCTAAGTTGCTGCTGAGGTTGCTGCTGCTGCGACTGCTGCTGCGCCTGCTGCGTCTGCTGCTGTTGCTGTTGCAGCGCGGCTTGAGCTTGAGTACTGATCAACTGGGCACCCTAAGATTAAAATTAGAATTAATTACCAAGGAGACACTTTACTCAACGTCGAGCGATTACGATATACTTACTTGCAAGAACTGTTGAGGCAACGACTGCACAGAAATGGTTTGCGCTCTCTGTTGGTCGTGCTGTGGCTGCTGAGCTTGTAAAGGCACGAAATTTTGCAGCTGCTGCAACGTAATGACTTGCGGTTGCTGCTGCTGTGCTTGTTGTTGAACATCTTGTTGCTGTTGCAATTGTTGCAGAACGTTTGCACTTAAGAAACGAATCTGTGGTTGGGCAGTTTGCTGTTCCATTTGCTGTTGCTGTTGTTGTTGCTGTTGCTCAGCCTCGTCTTGCTGTTGTACCTGCAGGGGATCATGGTCTTCGATCTCCTCCTGTCGATGGGTGTTCATTGTTCGTTTGTTTCCAGCGATTCGCTTTCCAGAAAAATCTCTACTACCTGAGAAATGGTCCTCCCGTCCACGCTACGTTTCATGTTGAGTGTATCGGTCGTGTATTATCCTCGACGACAAAAACGATCCCGGCGTTGACGCTACTTTTACGTAGAACACTCTTCTGCTAGGAATTCATCCTTCGACGAATGGAATCGGGCCATCTACTTGGTCCGTGGTACATGAAAACGCTCGCTCCACGAGCGTTTGATCTGAAAATTCATCTTTTTCTTAGAAATGGTGCATAGTGCGTTACGGTGACAATCGTGTATTGAAAGAGCATATCGTTGGTCTCATAAAATTGAGTTTTTAGCTTTGCCTTGTTAGATACTTCAATTTCTACGGTTTGAGAGTAATTTATATTGTTAACTGCTTTAATTATTGTCTAAATATAAACATAGTCTGAAAAAACTCTGTGTACAATTGACTTTTTTGGGCTTAGGCAATTTTCATACGAGGCCGACGATATATCAGGAGGATCGGTTCACTGTTTTTCGGATTGAGGAGAAATGCATCTGGCGTGACCGTTAGTCCTGGAGCAAAGGCATATCGAAACTAAGAAGTACAGTCTGTCCTACAAGAGCGTGTCAGCGATATCATGGAAACCTCTACTCGACGAGGAGGAAATAAGTATAATGTAAACAAACGCAAATGTCTCTAATACAGCTTGACTGATTTGTCAGTTTTATTTCTGACAGTGAAAAGAACAGCTTTCCAAGATGACTGCAGCATACAATGAAACCATTCATTTGATACCAAATAGAAAACAGAAAATACCATCACCGTACTAACTTGGCCATCCCAATCCCCTAATGCAAACTCAATAGAAAATGAAGGACCATAATGAAGGTCCAGCAGAGAGGGAAACATATTACCAAACTAAGAACTCTTGTGCACCATATTTGGAAGATACTCATAGCGTATGCTAAGAAAGTAGATGAAAGTATGCAGAGATGGTGCCAAGCTATAGTTGCTAATGGAGGAGATTGGACCCTTTCCTAAGTAAAAGCGTATTGATGTTTGATGTATAGATTCGACTCATATATTTATCACGAATACATGAATATTTACAGAAATATCGTCGACAAGCTCTTGTGGGACAGACTGTAGAATGAAAAAGAGTACGCGGCCGGCTGATCGTCAACGTCAACGTCAACGTGGATGTCAACGTCGACGTGAACGCCAGCGGCAACGTGAACGGAACCTACGGCTAGACAGGGCGTAATCTTAAGAAGCTTCACCGACCGAAATTGTATATCGACACGTGCAAAGACCACACTCCGAAGACAAAGAAGGCCAGAGAGCACTCCTCGAGAACCCGATCGAGGACCGCCTCTCTACGCCCCTGTTCCTGCCGCCCCACCCGCCTCTCGAAATATCGCACGCTGTGGCAAGGACGCGCATACCCACCAACACCGACAAAACCAACACATAGACGCAGAGGCACGGAGGTTAGGAGGCGCGGAGGCGCGCGACGTGCGCGACGCGTGTCGTCACACCCGCCCACTCGGTCGCGCTGGTCGGCTCGCAGCTCGCACACACTCTCACGTACCTGCGATAACGGGGAAGCCAGCCTCACGATGCAGCCTCCACCCACTTTGCGCATGGGACTCCACCTAACTCGCGAACTGGCACGTGCTTCTCCGCGGAAACGTCCACGCTGCCTCCCGCCACTGCCTTCTACCCTTCGGTTCACCAAATATCTCGTCACTCGCCACCCCTGCCTGCTAAACGTTTACTCCGATCGCTCGGCACAGTCTCGAGGCGGCCATATTACGGAGCACGGCGAACCAACAACTTGATCGTTTCCGACGCGTCTGGTCAAGATTCATAACAGAGTTTACCGGATAGCGAACCCATATCACAAAAACGCACAAGCTTTACTTTTCACGCCGGTTATTGCTAGGCGGGTATGCTCACGGACGTACTCGAGTGCCACGCACACAGATCCGAGCGTCCTATATATGTACACCAAAGTGAACGCGCGCGCGAGCGCACTACGTCGCTCCGAATGATCAACCAATTGGTCGGCGATTCACCGTTTTTCTTCTACGCTCGTTTTCCATTTTGTCGGGCGTAACGAGCCTGATCGGCGATTCGGACGACCATTCTAATTAAACGCTTTCCCAGCGAACGATGTTGAGTCGACGCCGCGTTCGAAATTGCCGCCAAAACGACCGTGGATGCGGTCGAGCCGTTGTCTTCGTTTCGGCGTGGCGGTGGTTGCTTCGATACAACGAGGAGAGGGCTCGTCTTTTCGATGAACTACGAGCTACAGCTTATCTTGGAACACCTGAGGCGTGCGCGATCTGATTTCCAACGTGATTCAACACGTGCACGTATATATCCGTCCGCGACAACGTGTGCTGGTTGGCCGTCCCTCGCCAAAACAGGACTACGAATACCGCTATGAGACGACTACTTTCGCCGTGGGGCGGTACACGAGGTGGCAACGTCGCTGTTCACGGGACCAACGAACGAGCGTCCTGATTGGTCGTGCTTGGATCGCGATTGCCGGCGACGAGCGGAGGTTCGTTAGACAGGGGCGTACGCGGCTGCCGTCGGACGCCCACCCCGTCGAAGAGGGATAAACGATGCACACCTCCTACTTTCTCTGGCCTTCCTTCCCCTCTTTTTAGCGGGAGCTGCTGCTGGTGTCGCCCCTCTCCCCTTTCCTCGTTCTCCTTTCAGCGAACCGTACAAGCTGCACCGGGGATCGCTGCACGCTGCACGACGCGGCGCCGCGGCGTCGTTATTGGACATGTGTTCGCCTTTTCTCTCACTCTAGCATTTGGTTCTCCCGAACCCTCGCATCGACTGGGCTCAAAAACGTTGGGGATCGCGACCGCTGAATTGCGGCAGGGAGGAGCTCTGCACACCCTTTTATGCCGCCGCCCTTTTCCTAATTGCTTCGACAACGTTCCCCTCTCTCTCACTCTCTCTCTCCCTCTTCGTTTAATACAAACAACGTTTCTATCGAAAGAATTTCGATTGGATCGATTTTGTGTTTGAAAATCGTACCGAGTATCCTTTATACGTTTTTCTAGGATAGGTATTCCCTCGTTTGTAGATAGATAGATATTTACTTACCTAATTTTTGCGGTACGAGACACGGTCGTTTTTGAGGTTATACGACATACCCCGCCGTCGAGTCGGATCAGTCAACTTTTCGAACGAGTAACCCCTTGCTCTGAGATTTATTCTACGGTTTCAGTGATTAGAACATTTTTTTTGTAGTTCGCAATTTCGTATAAAAGGAGAAAATTTACATCTATTGTATGCCTACATGTTCTCCAACAGCTATACAGATATGTATTAGACTCTGTTCTGAATCTTCATCATGAGTCTGACACGACATTGTAGGGCAAGGGGTTTTAAAGTATGAAAAAGTTTGCTTACGATCTGAAATATACAGGGTGTCCCACGTAACACTTTCAATGATTTTTCAAGTGCTTGCGATAATTTGACAAAAAATATTTTCAAGAGAAGTTGATTAGTTTTCTCGATTGGCTATACGTTTGCAATAAAGAAAAGTTCGAAATTTTTGTTTTTATCAGTGTCAAGGTCACCTTCATTTCTTTTTAAATCAATATTATAGCCCGTATCGAACGAATTCAACAACCTACTTACTTATAAATATGCCATGGCCATTGTATAACCTTGAAGTGCTATTTAAAAAATGAAGGTGGCTTTGATAATTAAAAAACAAATTTTCGAACCTTTTTTTATTGCAATGTATAGCCAATCGAAAACCGATCGACTTTCGTTTAATATATTTTTTCGTCAGATTATCGTCAGCACTTGAAACATATTTTTTTAAATGAATACATTGTTTCGAGTTTAACCTAATTTTCGTGGTCGCAGAGTCAACAATGTCGGAAGCGTTCCATGCTTGTCGGTCTAAAAGACGTGGAGAGGTAAAATACATGTATCCAACCTAGCTATAGTTTAACACGAGTTTTATTAAGCCAATGGTGATGACTAATGATAGCGAAATAAATAAATCTCTAACGCAGGTTTACGTGTCGTCGTCCTGCAACATCAGAGGCAATAAATTAAATAAAGAGTTATTTAAGTAACATTGTATATATATCTATATATATATGTAGAGATTAATATAATTTAATCAATATATAATTTATAAATAAAATCATCTCATCAAATACTAAAAATAAGATTACAATATGGCGTGAATTAACCCGTAGTATAGGACTATTACGTGCGTTGTACCGAGACAAAATTATATTGGTGGCACGTTGTTCTTCTCGCAGAACTGCGCCGTGTTCCATTTCCATAGTTTGCGAAATTAGCGTTGAATGATTATGATCGTTAAAATGCTTACGACCTATAAATGGTTCGTGAGCGTTTCCGTTACTTACATATGAAAAGTTTACAATGCGAGATCAAATGTATAATTTCACATATTATAGATCGTAACGACTGTGGTATTAATTGGTATAACGGTGTAGTCGATCGTCGATACGTTGCTAGTACTTTGATCGTGCTGCATTTTGCAGAATACGTATATACAGACACGGCACAGCTATAACGTAGTGCAATTAAGACGCTGTACACAAGATATTTACATTAACGTCGAAACTCATACGACCTTGCCATTTTCATCGTTAAAATCTAAGCGGATCTAGTTCCGGTTTGAGCTTGGAGGCTGATTGCGATTAGATGTTATTGTAGAAAGTACGAAATACCAAGTGATTCTGGAACATTTGTACTAAAATGGGCTATACTCGTACCGTTTTCATGGTGAGTTAAGATTATCTATGATAAACAGTTCGTCGCGCGGTGATCTTTCTCGGTGCGTCGATCACACACCGTGACCGTTTTGTTTCTTTCGATATGATGCCGGTTACTTTGACCTCTTCACAGTCCTCCACCGGATCTTTCCACGCTGATCTGTTTCTTCAATATTTCTTGTTCGTGTTGCGCTTCCTCCATTTCCGCCATTCTCGCGAAACGCGAGTATGCTACGTGTCCGGACTTGATGGCCGACATCATCTACAGAAATGAAACAACAGAGTAAATACATGAATCGTTCTAGGTTTGATCGTATTACTCGAGCAAAACCAAACGAAACGGTTGCAAAAAAAAGTTTCAAACAAGTTACGCTGCATTCTGGCACAAGAGCAGCATGATATTAAAACAACTTACAAGAAAAAATAATACAAGCAGCATAGTGTAAGTGTGACACACCACAATACAAGACGAAAGACAACGTTCCTTTGCTACTAAGGTCACAAATGTAAGTTCGCATTGTAGTATGAATGGAAAAGGGTATAACAACGCTGTTCGTGCAAGTGAAAGACGAAAGTAGAGTTTTAAAGAGATTTGTTGTTACTAAAAACACGTATGTTGTTTTACGTATTATCGTATCGTATAGAGCAGAGAGAGAGAGAGTATTATGTGTGAGTTTGGATATCCAACAGGTCTTGCGATTTTACGTTCTTGTATTTGGACGAGAGAAGGTCTTAGTGTTATGCAATAAAAGAAATGTATGAAAGCAGCAGTGAAAATCTGCGTGCGAGCTTTCACAGACCTGAAGATATTCGTCCAATTCGACTTGACCGTTCATATTAGTGTCGATTTCGCGTAGAATTTCATGAAGCTCTTCACCAGGTACTTCCTTGTCACCGAATAGCTGCGAATGGTAAAACGGTAAACATTAACATGGATGTTCTATTTATTTACCTGCAAGTAGTCTTGTAGTTCCATTTGCCCATTGTAACTGAGATCAATTTCATTGAGCAAAGTGTGCATCTCATCTTCTGTTAGCTTAATGCCAAGTACCTGGACATTGACAATTACATGATATGCGACGAATCGGAAGAAGAAAGAGGTACAGATAGGCGTAGATAGTTAGAAGAAAGAGAGAGAAATCCTTTATACGTACCTTGAGACCTCGCCTGATGTCATTGATAGATACGTATCCCTTGTTGTCCTTGTCGATGATTCCGAAACGCTTGATGTACAGCTGTATCTCTTCTTTCGTCAGGTTAATAGGTATCTTGTCGCGAGAAGCACGGTTCACCATCGAGCCCATTTCGTTGGCGAGGAAATCGCCAGCCATTTTATGCTGCTTCTTCTTCTCTTCGTCGGACCAATGCAATTCTTCCGCCATGATGTCTATGATACCTGGAAGGGCTTCTTGCGCCGCTTGAACGTTAAGGAAGGCTAATCTCAATCTTCGCGCGATCATGTCTATCGCTGTTCTAGCGTATTCGCGACATCCGTATCGAATCTAAAAACCAATTGGTCGATCAATCGATGAAATAAAATCATTTGAAATAGCAAATTGCACGACGGTCTCACCTCGGCATCGATATACGGAAACTCGGGATGAATTTTTTTGCCAATGATCGGCCATCGTTTACCAGTGAGAGAAGCCATCTTCGCTACGGCGAACGCTCGGTCCCCGTAACTCTTGGCCAAGTGTTGGGCAACTTCGCATTCCAATCCGAAATCTTGCACCAATCTGATGTACATGGTCGGGCCCCAACCATGAGCGCCCTCCAGAAGAAGTTCTCTAGTCTGGCAAGGTCTTTCCGGTTTCAAGTCGCAAGCTGAAGAATTTGTACAGTATTTATATATATAATATATAATTTATACAATTGTATATTTGTACAAATTATCTGTGCTGGTATATATGTGGTTCAAGCTAAAACTATTCAGCTTCGTCGTTCGAAGGTTAAACGTGCCTATGAGCTCAGGGAGTACCTTTGATGGCTTCGTCGATTGTTTCTTCGGCCATCGCTCTATAAGTTGTCCATTTGCCTCCAGCTATCGTGATCAGTTTGCTGGGACTAACGTGCACAATGTGGTTTCTAGCCAGCGATTGAGTGTTCGGTTTGTTCGGGTCGGAAACGAGCGGCCTGATGCCGCTCCACGCGGACAGCACGTCTCCTCGACGGACCTCAACGTCCGGGTTTAGGTAATTCTTGACCTCGTGAAGAATGAACATGATCTCGTCCTCGGTCGGTCGGGGATTATGCGTGATTTCGCAGGGCAAGTCGGTCGTTCCTGCGATCGTTTGCTTCTGCCAGGGTAGGAAGAAGATGACTCGGCCATCGCTGGTCGCTGGATCCAGCAAACCCATCTGATCGGGACTGCATGGAATATGTTCTTCGTTAATTACAGCCTGTTCGACAGCTCTACAAGGTCTCAAGGAGGTAGACTTGTTTTCAGGATTGCTGTTTTTTGCTTCCGAATAATGCAAATTACATAAACGTAAAAAATAGCACTTTTGAAGGTAATTGTGGTCTAGATTGATCTTTTATTCAGCGCTTTTCACTACTCAAGAACTCCATCTTTGCATTATCGAAAAATGGACACATCCCACACCCTTGCAATCCTGTAAACCAGACTACCCCCTTAAACTAATTCACCTGTAATAACCAGGAAGTACGATATGAACACCGGACGACGGGGCGCAGATAGTCTTGACGCTCTGGTCGTCCATTTTTCTAATGTAATCGGTGAACGGTCCGGTTGCGTTTATTATCGCTTTCGCTTTCACGTCCCATTCCTCTCCAGTAAGCTCGTCCTTAACACGAGCGCCTGTCAGTACTCGATTGCCATCCTTCAACAAGAATTTATTCCGTAGAGATAAGAACATAGTCTGTAAAGTTTATTTATACGAGTATCACGCGCGGATTAACGAGTGAACGATTGTACCTTATCGATGCCTTTCGTGAGATTAACAACTGAAACGTGATTCACCACGGTTGCACCGTGTCGAGACGCGGTCAGAGCTACGGCTAAGTTCATCCTGGCATCATCCTGCTGACCTGTATCCATCGAAAGAGATTAGAATTATATTAAAATAGATTAAATAGGTTTAAAAAAGAAATAGATTTTTAAAAAAGGGATTAGAATGGACAATACGCGCCGACAGATGCGGCAGATAAGAAACGCGTGATGTACCATCATAGTAGACGATAGCTCCTGTGAGCTTATCACCCTTCAACATCGGAAACAGCTCCAACGCGTTCGACTTGCTGAGGAAGTACGACGACTTGACCGTTTTCGATCCAGCGACGATATCGTACATCTTTATGCCGAACCAGTAGTAAGGAATTTGCCACCACCTGTTCAAACAGAGTCGGATAGCAGCGGACATTGAGGACGTCGAACTTTTATGCGATGCTCGACGTACGTGTAAACAGGTAGCATGATGGGCAAAGGATGAGCCAGATGGGGCGCGTTGTTCAGCATGGAGGCCCGCTCCTGCAACGCCTCCCTGACCATTTTATACTGTTCCATGTCCAACTGCATGATAGCTTTTTGCAGATAACGTACTCCCCCGTGAATCAGCTTCGTACTTCTAGAAGATGTGCCGGATGCAAAATCATCCCCTTCTATCAGAGCCGTCTTAAGACCTGCGAGCAAACCGCGCGCGGATTGAACGCAATATTTCGACGCTTAGAAAACTAAACTAACGTTCGGGTACAGTCTTGTCTCTCGTAGTGCGACTCTTGTCTCTACGGATAGCATTACTTGTTTCTCCACACACTGTCCTTATTAAACAAGCCCGGACAGTATTTGGGTCTTTGCTGTACTTCGGCCTGCCCTAATAGCCTATGGGGGAACTCCCTAGTAAGGGGGATGCAAAAGTAACACTATTCGTAGAGACGACTGCATACGAAGAGGAGGCGGCCAGATACCTCGTGTACAAGCATCCAAAGCACACCCTGCGCCGGTTGCTCCCCCGCCGACGATGAGGACGTCATACACCCCATGAGTTTTCAGGGTCTTGACTTGATCCTCGCGGGTTGGCAGGGGCCTTTTTTTGGGTTTTGACTTTTCCGCGTACACCTGTAAGAAGGAGAACAGTGTTACGCACGCATTTATTGTAGCACATTTTATTGTAATACAATTTTCAGTGTGTGTATAATTACCGTAGATCTACAAAAAAGAGTTTTGGAAAATTCCTTTTTTTATTTTTGCATGTAACCTTGTACATAAGAATTTTTTGAAAAATCTTTTTTGCAAATCATTTTATAAACCAACGATTATAAAAAATTTGTAATTCATTATAAAAAATCAGGTCGTTTGGTATAATTATAAAAAAGTTAGTCCATTTTAAAAAGTGTACGCCACTTTGTACAACACTTTGCACACCCACTGTAGGTACGCGTCGGTTGGGTTATTTTTAATCAACCCGAACCGGGGTAACTATTTTAGCATTCGCCAGTGAGTACTGTATTAGCTAGCCGATGGTTTGACACATTAGCCAACGCGTTAATAGGACACGAATCAACGTTCGATGAGATTGCATGACTCATAGCAATCGCGGAATCTAGCGATGCACGGGCCGTTTATCGGAGCAAAGGAATTGGTAACGATTTGCCGGCGTACGACGTCTGAAAGATTGTTGTTAGCGACAGCCAAGCAATCTGATTATCGTAGCGGCACGTCGCCGCGCCGACTTCCCGCGGCAACCTTGGCCGAATCAATTTTAGTCGGCTAACTAATCGGATCAATTGCGTTCGCGGTTGGGCGAGATAAACTGATTTCTTAAACTCGATTAGACTTGGTCGACGCGCGTGCCCGGGGCCATGATAACAAAATTACTTAATTGGTTTTCTCTCTCCGCGGTCGGATGACTCCACGTACGCACAAGAGTACACGCACGGCCACGGTTTTTCCTTTCAACGGTTCGCATCGTGTTCGAAATAGTTTGCCCGGTCTAACCTGGCACAGATTCTGTCTACTAACAACGAAATTTTCGGCAGACACGCGACCGCTGGCTGATCACGAAACACCGTGCTGTGCAACCTTGAAATACGGCGCGAAAACCGCTTACGTCTGGATATCGGATACGGTAAATGTTAACTGTGGTTCTCCCGCGGTGTTTTTTCCCGAATGAGATCGAAATACGTGAAAAGAAAAATACTTTGCCCGGAATAAATTTGTGCAATTCAATGAGAATGTATTATATTCTTATAATCTCAGGAATTTGAAGAAACATTCTTTATGAGAGGTGTAAACGTTCCTCATTTAAAACAGAGCTTCTATCTTTGTAGTAAATCTTATTCAAATATTCGTTAAATGAATGTATTTAGTTATTTATTGGATACTATAAAAATATATAAAAATGTAAATCTTATTCAAATATTCGTTAAACGAATGTATTTAGTTATTTATTGGATACTATAAAAATATATAAAAATGGGTGAATTGTTATCCTAGTCTCTTTAATGCAGCTATTTTTGAGGAGCGTATGAGGGTTAATATGCTCTTAGGTTGTATTAGGTTTCACTGTTTCACGGTAAATCAGGGATGATATTAAAATAAAGCACGATCGAAGTATGATGTCATAGCAATCGGTACAGTTACCCTATCATTGTCTGCGATCTCTTATCGATCCCCGACGACATGGTTGATACTTACGACATTGTCGGACTTGAGCATGTAGGAAGTGAGTGCACCGGCGCCTACGGCACTCGTCACCCCCACCAGCAGTTTTAACGATGCCATTCTAAGTCGGTTCTAGCCGCAACGACAATCTTCCAAGAAAGATCTGTAAGCAGACACGGTGGAATTAGTGGTATGTATAACCATTTTCAAGAATTTGTTCAAATTGATGGCCGTCAGCATTTGGACACGCTCGTAATCTGCTTCGTAAAGAAAATTGCAGAGTATTAGCTATAATTTAACGCTAATCAAAATACATCGTTGCATTAAAAAAATTGACGATGACCTTGACATATCGGAAAGTATGACCTAGAGAAAAAATACTTCTCCGTCACGATAATTGACCCGCTGAACCAAACATTTTCTTGTATCTGGTTGTTAAATATGAAACTTGACAAATATGTCTGAAATTTCTGTTCTAAATGTCGAGGTACATAATTAACGACCTGATACTATTAAAAATAACGGAGATATTTTCGGTGTAGGTCTTAAGGGGTTCATTCACGGTCAAGCATATTGCGCAACAGTGCCTATTGCGCAACACTATTGACCGTGAATGGTAGTGATTGACTAATTAATACAATATGAATTTGGATGAAGATGTTGCGCAATAATTGTTGCGCAATATGCTTGATCGTGAATGGGTCCCGTTAGGTATCTCGGTGTATATCCAAACCAATAATATTCGCGCGAGAAGTACATGAAAAATATTGGCCTCATGGAATCGTCTGGTGGTCGACCCTAACCGCCTCTGCACCTTATCGTTTCGATCACCCTCGACTGTTATTTCCCTTGTTACATCATGTACACTTATTGCGACTCTGGAATTCTTTTAATACAACCTCTTATCGCATTGCCACACATTTATCTGCACCCCCTCATCCTACATTACCAAATTATTCGGTGTTTAACTTTTAACATTTAAAAGTTCGGTATTTACTTGAAACATAGTGCTTCGAGCATAAAAAAAGGTGTCGACCGCACAATCTGTTTTCCATTAAAGTAGCTACTTCATAGAATAAAAATTTATTTATGTTTGAGTGACGTGGAGTTCCATGTAACCAGTTATACGTAGAAAGTTCACTGCGAATAATTAAATGTTAATTTCCTCGGTAACGTCATTTGCTAATGTACGCGTTACGTCACCAGAAATCTTGTACATTTTATGTGTTTCAGCTGAAAGCATTATTCTGGACTTACGGAGGTAGATTCGTCTTTCCAAGATTGCAAGGGTGCGGGGTGCGCATTCTCGTTTCTCGATAATGCATGCGATGGGGTTGTTGAGTAGTCAAAAGCGCTAGATAAAAGATCAATCTAGACCGTAATCGCCCACAAAAGTCGTATTTTTACGTATGCGTGGCGCAATTTGCATTATTCAAAAGCATAAAGCTGCTCGTTTAGCTATTTTCATAAAGCTGCGACAACTACACTGGGTGTACAAAGTGTTCGTAAACTTTTTTATAATTGTAACAAACGTCCGGAATTTTTATAATCAATTAGAAGCATTGGCTTATGAAACGATTTGCGAAAAAGATTTTCCAAAAAAATTATTATTTACAAGAGAAATGAGAACGCGCACGCTGCACCCTTGCAACCCTAGAAACAGGCAAGTAATGAGATGCATAACTCGTTGTTAGCCGGCCAACAGGTTAATGAGTCACCCGGTCCGATATTTGGCAGTGTATCAACAGGTGCGATGCGGGTCGGGAGGTGGTAGATGCGTGTGCGTATTAATGCGAAGTCGATACATGGAGCATCGAACGAGCCAGACAATCGGACGGTTCGTTGGCTCCCGCACGGTCCATCGTTTAAAAGATCGATCGAGATTGGCCAAGTTCCGAACATTGCGTCAAACAATTTCATCTGCAGCTGACCGCACGTGACAGTATTCGTTTCCGTGGTCACGAGTCAAGTCCACAATCATGTGGCAGCGCGACACATGCCGAAGTGTCGTATAATAATCGCAGAACTTACGAAGAAGTCGCGTCGTTACATGACGCAACGGATGGATCCCCACCGCATATCTCGCACCGCGATAGGGCAAATCGATATAAAAATACCGTGTGAATATTTATGAAGAGAGATTGAGACTGTAATATATGTATATATGTATAGGTATTATTTTATTACTCGTTCATTTTGCCGATTATAATTTGGAAAATTATATATATATTTATAATTATAATTATATATATATATATATGTCTGTGTGTACCATTTTATTACTAGTTTATTTTTAAATAACTAATTTTGTCGATTACAATTTCGAAAAAGTGAGATTTTAATGTGGATATTGATAATATGTGAATGATAAAAAAAATTCTTAAAAAAAGAATAGCAAGAGAAAACAATATGATATTAAGTATAAAATATATTTACACATGGAAAGATATATTTGTATCACGGTGTTGTTCCTTACTTTATCCGAGTTAGCACAATTTTTTCGAATGTTTATTAAATAATTCATAAATATATTTGTATACCTCGCTTCATATCGCTATCCACAATTTTTAATTACCTTGTGACGCGACTTATGGGCATCAGATAACCCTTTACAAAATATTTCGAATTTCGTATTTGCAAAAAATTGATGGTGAAAAATCATGAGAAAAAAGAGTTGCCAAAAAATGTGGTATATCTTATTAAAGTCACTTTCAATCGAACTGAGGATCACGATTCGTGATTCACCCTGCACATGGTCTAAGGCCAATGTCTAACAAGTAGCCTCACCGATGACGTCCACTTATTGTTAGCATAGAAAATTCTCCTTTTCCTCTCCGATGTCAATTAGAAAGAACAATCGATGTAATAAAATGAGGATCTATTTTATCGATAGATTCGAACAAATGGAATTTTCAAGACTACCGGTAAACTCCCTACTCCGTGGATCGTGATTTATCGTATCAATGAAAGCAGCAGACCTCGCCGGAGCTATCGCATCATCCGTAAAGAATCGTACTCGATAAGTGTCTCGTAACGCTTATCGCGTGTACACGTACGTGTGCATGTATATCAAGTATAGGGAAACAGCGACGTGTGTTGTTCAATGAAATTCCGAAATTACGAGACGTCGAGTATCCACTCGATAGTGGGTACGATCAGAAGTGGATTGCGCGCATTAGATTGCGTATACGATTTCTCGCAATCGTAGAGATAAAGCGCGTTACGTGTCGGTTATACAAATAGAACAACACACGGTCTGTGCATGACTGGAGAAAACCGAACAAACGCGCGAACATTGTTATCTTGCAAAAATGCTAGATCCGCAAGGCTTGGGCGTGAATCGGTGAACCGTCTGGCGAGGATTCCCAATCAAGGTCATTGCCTTTTCAATGAACTCTTTAACAGGCTTTATCAGCCAGTTAATATTGAGTTGGCAGCAAAGCTATTTTGGAAAACGGAACTTTTTTATTCAAGCAATGGACTTTCATCGACACAATATTTTCCATTTTGTTCGAGGATCTTTTTCCGCCTTTTTGAAGTGGCTTCATAATTCCGAGCTCATAAAACTTCCAGTTCTTATCGGTAAAAACTGAGTCAAGTGCGATTGTCAGGTCATCATCAATAGTGAATATTTTAACATAAGTGTTTTGTAAATTTCAGAATAAATGGTAATCTGATGGTGCAATGTCCGGGCTATATGGTGAGATGTGATATCACTTCCTAACCAAGGTCAAATCATTTTTCAAGTGTTACCAAAGATGCGTGAAGCCTAGCGTTATCATAATGGAGCACATGACAAATGATTGGTGATGGAATATAGCCTGGACATTGTACCATCACATTACCATTTATTTCGAATTGTACAAAACTCTTTGAATGGCAAGACATCCGCAAATGATAATGAACTGAAATCGCCTTTTATCACGTCGACCGACTTAATCAGTTTTTCTTGTTCCACTGCGAAATGATCTGTGTCACGCGATAAAACGGAACGTGTATCAGCCACCGTTTTACGAAACGTATGCTGTAGGCGTTACCGTTACGTTCCATCGAATTACAATATAATAACGTCATTCGGAAATTAATCCCAACCGATCAACATATTTACAGATTCGTTTATCTGTCCCGGTATCTGAAAATCTTTCCGGATTTTTGAGATAACCGTTGTTATCGGTCAAAATCCGCAGTGGAAAGGACAGGTTGAAACGCTCACGTAACCATTCGTTAATCATGAAACCCTTCGCAGAAATACTTCTTTTAAAAAAAAATTATCGATTTTCGAGAAAATTATAGGTCGAAATCGTCGTTGAAGAAAAATGGTATACGGTGGAAAAGACGAGTTGAAACGTTCACGTAACCGTTCATTAATCTGAGACCCTGTCAAAAAAATAGTTCTTTTTTAAAAAATCGTTAAATATTAATATTGGAGAAAATTATCAGTCGAAATCGTCGTTGAAGAAAAATGGTATGCGGTGAAAAAGATGAGTTGGAACGTTCACGTATCCGTTCATTAATCTGAGATCCTGTCACAGAGATACTACTTCTTTAAAAAAATCATTAATTATCAATTTTAGAGAAAATTATCGGTCGAAATCGTCGTTGAAGAAAAATGGTATGCGGTGGAAAAGACTAGTTGGAACGTTCACGTAACCATTCGTTGATCTGAGATCCTGCTGAATAAATACTTCTTTTTAAAAAATTGTTAATTATCGATTTTCTACAAAATTATCGATCGAAATCGTCGTTGAAGAAAAATGGTATACGGTGGAAAAAACAGATTGGAACGTTCACATAACTGTTCGTTGATCTCAGATCCTCTCGAAGAAATACTTCTTTAAAAAAAAATCGTTAATTATCAATTTTATAGAAAATTATCGGTCGAAATCGTCGTTGAAGAAAAATGAGATACGGTGCAAAAGAGGTTGGAACGTTCACATAACTGTTCGTTTATCTCAGATCCTCTCGAAGAAATACTTCTTTTAAAAAAATCGTTAATTATCAATTTTAGAGAAAATTATCGGCCGAAATCGTCATTGAAGAAAAATGGTATGCGGTGGAAAAGACGAGTTGAAACGTTCAAGTAACCGTTCGTTAATCTGAGATCCTATCGCAGAAATACTTCTTTAAAAAAAAATCGTTAATTATTAATTTTCGAGAAAATTTCATTTCGAAACGAGGTCGCCGTCGTTATCGACCGAAATCATCGTTGGAGAAAAATGATATGGGATGGAAAAGACCACGAAGCGTTGCGTGTGCGTACGCGCGAAGTGGCGTGACGCCTGTGTCTTTGGTCGGCGAGATTCACGCATTCGACGCAACCGTCTACTGTGTGTCGAAAAATAATTCACATGACACTGTTTCAGAGACCTTGACAGTCCCTGAAGCACGTGGGGGTTATGTAAGCTGACGCGCTCGGGTAACCAGCCAGATCCAGTGTTCCTCATTTCCCTAGACATCTTTCTCTGCATATATACACACACACATATATATGTATATATATAATAATATATAATTATTATAATAATGTAATTATATATAATATATATATAATCACATCGTATATATAGTGCATAAATATAATATATGTAAAATATATAATATAAATAAATATACATAATATAGCATATAAATAAGCAGACAGAGAAGTCTGTTCGTGACGAGCAGACGATGTTCGACTACTTAATTCGAAAGGACAATGCGTTCTACGATAAAAAACTAGGAAATTTGAAGACAAAATAAGAAAACGCCTACAGCCGTGGACGATGATCAGAGAAGCTGTATCTCTCAATCTATATGCCTCTTCGTGCAAAAGTAACACCTTGGAATACGAACAATCCGTGATAATATACAAAGCCGTAAATATGTCGCAAGGCTGCGTTTGAAAATAGCCAGCCCGCGAATCCTGTGCCAAATGCCTTCGAATGTCACTTGTATTGGTCATGTTCTCATTTCTCTATTACACATATATGTACTCTAATAGGATCAAGAGAACTCGTAACACTCGTGGACACAGGAAATTTGGAATTCCTTGCGACGCTGTAGACGCGAGACAACCACGAACAGACGAGATACTTCGGTGAATCGATCGACTTTGTTGGATTTGCCATTTCTACAGGTCAAAGTGGTTTTTGGTTAGGTTATGAGAACGGGATAGCGGAACGAGCAACACGTAATTTCGCGCTGTTCACGAACGTCTCGGTAATCCGTTGTATTATTAATGATGTGTCGAACACTCACTGAGAAAGTAATCGACGACGGCTACACCCCGCTGTCAGGTTCTCGGAAAGCGGGTATCTGCTCAACTAGAAGTCAACGGTGTACATATTCGATGAGGATGCCGGCACACATTTCACTGATTCACAAGACCGAGCAGACGATCAGTGAACGATCGGACAAGAGCTGTGAAAATGTGGCGACACTGTCGCGAACGCAGAGTAACCACTAGAGGGCTGCAAATTTTTATCCTCTCCTCGCGATCCTCGAGTTCCTCGCGTTACGTTTAGAAGTATTCGATTATCCTGCAGAAGAGACATGCTTGTATAATAACATCTGGCAATTCATTTAGAAGACTTCAAAAGAAACGCTTCCTTCTCCTTTCGATAATTTCATTTGAATCGACCGCCACGACTCTGGGAACGGTGGCGCCATCCGTGGCGAAACATTGAACTCGGTAAATTGACCGTAACGCCATCTACGGCGTAACGCGGAACCTGATGAATAAGCAATACCGACGATACCGATTAGCACAAATGGACAACACCCCTTTCTTTATTATAAAAGCTCTTTACGCCTAATTTGACCCATAAACAATCATATGTAAAGTTACATTAAATCATTTGGGATTTATTTCGACAATGCTGCGCAAGTACCCCTTTCATTTATGCTGTTAAATATGTTTATATTATTGGCTACGCCCTATCACAGACGAGGTATAAAAGATGATCACGTTCGTTCCCAATCACGGGAATTTTTCACAGTGATTCGTGATTTACGTGATCGTTTGTGATTTGAATTACAAAATATTAATTACAAAATTCATTGGATTTGTAAGCTTCTGAAACTATCGATTATCGTTTCCTATAATTGTTAAGTGATACGTTGGTATTTTGTTAAATTTTATACATATTTATAAAGTCCACTAAAATTTTCTTGATTTTTCGAAGATTCTTCGAGTTCATTATAGAATATGTTCTCACAGAAATTTCACAACTGCCGCCGACGGACTACTTCCGCCCTCGTATTCCCAGATTCGTGTACGCACGGATCCTTCATTTCTTACTACGAATTTCTTATAATTTCATACTTTCATACATCATTCGAACGTGTTAATTTTAAATCGTTTAACAATTTTATTCGTTTGTTTTTATTGTTGTGACTTCTGCCTTTGGCATTTTCCCAAAAATTTTCAGCCCTGGGCCCCTCTAGTCAGCCCCCTTAGATCCGCCACTGGAAAGGAGCCGAGCCCACCCGTGAGTGAATAGCAACCCGTCCACGCTATCACGATGTAGTGATTCGTATTCATAAAATCTATAACGAGATACTGTTTTCACAATATCGAATGCACGAAATCAGATCGATATTTGATAGGGAAAACATCTAGCTCGAAAACCAACTAAAACTACTGACAGCTAGCGACTCGCGCCCCACTCTGGTCATGTGCACGTCCATGTAGCTGCGTGCTATACAGTCCTATACAGGGTGAAGTGAAAACCACGAATCGCGACCAGTAGAGATCCAGTGTTCCGAGTTCCGATTGAGCCATCTTTTTCTCGCGCATGCGCGGCAATTTTAGCCTTGGTAACGTAACCTTTCCGATGAAATCGGGTAGCTCGAGTACCCCGCAGATTTTTAAACAATTATTAGTACATACATGTGAAATATTGTAATGATAAATCGAATAAAATATTGTACTAAAATCATGAGAACAATAATACCCGTACACTCCTGCCAATATAACTGCCACAGGTCGTCAGGGTCCTGGCCGCTCTGTTGCGTCATTGTAGATACGCTACTATTTTGGTCGCTCATGCGCGACAAATTGAGGCCTCAATCGGAACACTGGTCCGATCGAAAATGTTTTTATCACATATAGCATAGTTTCAAAAGAGCTTTCACGTGATTGTAGCAAATTTTTAAATATCCCGATGAGACTGCGGATTTTACGTATTTGTGACAGAAATGAACAACCGCAATTTTAAAAAGAATCCGAGAGTATCAAATACGTTTGCACACACGTTATATATTTTCGTTTTTCCTTGGCTCCAGAATCTTGTAACCGATGAAAAACATTTTTATTTTGTAAAAATTTTTATTTTTTAAATCCTCTAACAAGTATGTAATATAAAAAAATTTGTGGGTGCATTTCCAAAAAAAATTTAAGGTGACCTTGAAAAATCATGAAAAAGAAAGAGTTGACAAAAAATTTGCTATGATCACGTGAAAGCTCTCTTGAGATCATGCTGTACCTGATAAAAACATTTTCGATCGGAGTGCTAATTACAGAGTAATCTCTACTGGTCGCGATTAGTGGTTCACCCTGTATATGTGCATATGTAGAGAGAAAGAGGAGCAAGTAGTATGAATACCGCGCTACACTAGACGTTGCGATCGTGACAATAATTCCCCTCCAGGGAAGTGCGACTAGAGAGGGCCAAGGAAACAGCTGTTCTGCTGGATGGTTGCTTTGACAGGGAGGTCGAAGGATAAGCGAATGTTTTATCTACATTTCACGCTCTTAAATGATATCGCGAATATTCCGTGGCGAAAATGAGAATGTCGCAGTCAAGAGAAAACGGCAGATCGACACGCTGAAAATCTTTAACGACAAGTAAGAGCATTCCAAACCAGCCACCGTGTAACCTCTCTACCGCTTTTAACCTTACTCCCGTTTGGCGAATACTGTCTTTTATCTTTTTCTTTGCTTCTCCCAACATGATCGTGACGTTCGATTTTTCTAAATGCATTTTTGAAATGTACGAACAATTTCTTCGCGTAGCCAACCGAACGGTGCGCGAACAATGGACCACGGGTGAACGTAAATTGACGGGCAGCTTTTTATTTCTCGAAAATGAATGATATCATCATTCATGACACACGCCTTGCTCGTGCGAATGCCTTTCGCACACGTTTTAAGCGATTCCAATTACATATTATTCTTACAGATCCTTTGGTAGAACGATGCCCATGAAATATTGCTTTGTTCCTTCATTTTGGAATAAAATATTCGAATTTTACTACATTCTTTACATTGTTTCAGTGTGGTAGAATTAAGAGAGGATGTCGAATACCAGGTACAATTCAATGCCGGGGAAAGGAGAATGGCTATTATGGTTTCTTTGTCACCGGAGTTTCCGTTGGAAAAACCAGTGCTTAGGGTCTCTCCGCCTGTGAGTCATCCTTGGTGCAACGAATACAGCGAAATCACAAGCGCACCAGGGCTACTCAATGTAAGATCTTGCTCAACGTATTAATACTTATATCTTTGAAAATTCATTGAAGTCTATAATGTTTCCGTATAATAGTTTACAGTACACAGCGACCTTGGTCGAGTTGTTCAAGCGATTATCAGAGAGTTCAGTAAAAATCCTCCGCAATTACTGGAAGATGTATCTCCAGGATCTGTTAAGTCGCATAGCGGTAAGTTTTCTAAAGCAGTCGTATTAATCAGTGTTTAATCCTTACGATACTCGATCGCAGATTTACAAGGAAGGAATTCTCCGTCATATTCTCTGCCACACTACTCGGAAATCCCACAGACATCGTTCAATTCTTACCATACCACGCAGTACCCGCAGTTCTCGTCAGCCAGTGCAAGTTCTTGTATTTTTAATTATAACCAAACGAATGCAGGCACCCAGTACGCCACGGACGGTTGCACAAAATTTGGTTCGCCGTCGCAGCATTCATACAATATGTCAGGCTCGAGGAATAGGTCACTCCATTCTAGCGATCCAATAACAAGATACAACTCCAACCAACAAGGAACGTACTTGAACTCCCATTACGCGAACGCGAACTATCATCAGCAATCTGTGTCGAATCAGCTGCAGGCGCAAACTTCGCAGAGCGTTGCGTTCCCAGAACTGAACAACTTGAGTAACGAGGAACTGAAACGACTCAGCGAAGACGACGACAGGCTGGACGAATTCCTCGACAAACATTCCGAGCTGAAAGACGTTCACACGTCCATCGACGACGCGATAGATTGGGTCCAAAAAACTGCCGGCAAGTTCTCTGAATCCTCGCACAGGTGCACGCCCTGTTGTTTTCTCGGACCTAAAACTTTTCGAAATGAATTTCTCGTTGAACTACTTAGTTGAACCTATCGAATTAATACGTCAATTGTCTCTCTATAAATGAAATAATGTATTTCTGATAAATATTAAATATCAAATATTTGCTGATAATAGTCCGAGAAGACCCAAGACACGGTGTATCGTTGCAGGGTTAAAACCCTTTGCACTCGGAGCAACTTCAACTCGAAAAATTAAACATTTTTTCCTAGCTAGAATATTTCCATTATAAATCAATATGATTTCTCAAATTTTATGGATACGAAATTGGTATAATACCTCATACAATACTTAAATGTTTAGTACTTGATTAGATACCGACACGTTCAGAGTCACCAGTCGAGTGCTGAGGGTTAAATCCTTATTGTGATAATCAAATTGTTTAGGATTCGCTAACCTTCTCCAATTTGTTTTCCAGAGGCTAACATTGTTAAAGAACCGGAGCTTAGAGAATTGCAGTCTGACGTAGCGAAAAAAGTGCAGACGGTCGCTGCACTGAAGGCCCGATACGATCAGCTAATACGAAGATACAATAAACTGTCAGAAGTGTTCACTCCGGATCATATAAAGGAATGTCTGAGAAAGGCGGCCGACGAGAGCCACGAGGAGAGCGAGAGGATCGCCGAGGATTTTCTCAACAGGAAAATAGACGTAGAACGTTTTCTCGGCACGTATATCGAATGCCGGAAGTTGGGCCAAGCGAGGAGAACCAAGGAGGAAAAGCTGGCGCATCAGTTGAACGAATTGAAACGGGCCGGCTATTAAAAGCGTACAGCCGCGAGTATAATCCTCACTCTTTTTCTATCGAATCGAACAAACTGTGTAAATAACGCCTAGTTAAATTAAACGATACTGCGTATTCGAATGGCATTCGTGTTTACCAGAAACAAAACAGAAAAAAGAACAAAAAATATAAGAAAAACAGGAAAAAAGATATTCTACCGTAATGGTAAAGGCACCTCGCTGGCAGAGAAACACTTTTACAACGTGACGCTACGTTACATCACACCGCTTGTTATACACAACGGAGCCGCATCGAAATTAGTTCGATACACCGTGTTCATCCATTCCGAACGAACGATCGGAAACGAATCGTATCCGCGAATCGGTTCGAAAGAATTTGTTGTGCGCGCCTGAACCGCCTGAATCATCGGAGTCCGCAGGGAAGGAAAGTTCGAGAGAGAGAGAGAGAGAGAGAGAGAGAGAGAGAGAGAGACCAACGTGTGTATGTAATCGCAGAGATTGATTCGATTTCAAGTCTACTTATCGTTTCGTGCAGAAGTGTTCGTTGAATGGATTTCGGCATGTTTCCGTTGCGAGACACTTTTCCTTTACTGTGTGAATTGAAAGGTGCACGCGCGTGCAGGAAAACGACGGACACGAATTATAATATTATAAAAACGGTATCATTTTTTCAAAGATTTTGCTATTTTGGTGATGTTACGAATAATACTTATCCTAAGGATGTTCCTAATACAACGTAAACGCAACGTAATCGAACAAGAGAAGAAACTGTATAGAAAAAGAGCGTGTAAGGTCTGAAGAATGTGTTGAAAAAATGCTTTCGTTGTTTTTTCTAAAGAAAAATTACAGTGTGTACGTATTGTAATCCTCTCGCTAGTTGGATCGTTTATGTCCTGTTAATTTAAAAGACACGACCCGTAGAACAGCAACGTTCCACGTTGGCGGACACGGAGACGATCGCGTAGAAATCATAAGTTGTAAATAATTTAAGAACGGAAGAAAAAAAGAAGAAAATACCGAATTTTTAATAAAAGGAAAAAAAGGAAGTATAAACCCGACCATTGGTGTTCACCGATCGTTTCGATGGCGCTCGCCGAAAGGAGAACGCGTACAAACAGAAATGCAACCTACTTTTTTCTTTTATTTCCGTACAAATGCTTATACGCCTGGTCGCTGATATCTTTTCCTCGCGCATCTGTTTTCTCGTATTAGAAAAATAACGTCGATAGATGGAATAAGTTTCTCTTCTTTAAATGCGATGGACATGTCCTTTTGACATTGAGTTTCCCCGTTAATGTTTTTCTATCGGATAGATGTATACATGGAGATCAAACGATTCTTCTCGATCGTAGTTTGATCAACAGCAACTCGAACAGAAATAGTTGCCTGGGGGTTCACTGTTTTCCTTCCGTTCCGTTTCGTTACAGTTCAGTTGAATTCTACTGCGGAGGTTTATGCATATCTATCCTAATATCGAAAATACAATGAAAATCAATCTCAGTCATGGTATGAAATTTCAAGTTCGTATAAACGTCCGCAGTCAGTTAACGATAACACTTTTTGTTTCCTCGAATGATTATTTATACTGTCCTACGATCTATTCGTTCGATCAAGGATCCACGAACGAGATCATGATGTATCGAGTACCATTCGTGACTCTGAGTCCTTCGTGGTAATGAGTCAATCTTCCAGGATGCATCAACATCCAGCCTGGCTTGGTGTCCGTCACCGAACAATTGTAACGAATGAATCTGCAGCCGCCGCCCTGATAATCCACCCCCGCCCTATTCAGGGCGATGTTTATGGTGTAGGTGGAACTGTCGTGGTGTGGTTTCAGCGATGGTTGCTCGTCCGGTCGATATCTCACAACGAAATTCATCAGAGCTCGAATTGGCTGTTAACATATACCTGAAGTTAATTATCGAGCGGCTGAAGCAGCTTGTCCACGCAAGGCTACAACAATTATTTATCGTAAGCATGCAGCACTTACGCGATTACAAGCTGTTCGATATAGTAATTTAGTACAATCAAGTTTATTGCGCCGTCACTGTCGCGTTACACGTAATATCTAATCGCAACAAATAAGTCGAATAGAATTTTTTTAATTTCGTGATTGTTACGCGACAGTCAACGTGGTCGATGCGCAATGAATGGAACCCTCTCCTTTCTATTAGAGTCTACGCAATTATAGGAGCGTATACAATGGGTGTGCAAAGTATTCGAACACCTCTTAAAAGCAAATACCTTTTCAAGTTTGAGATAAAAAATTAAAAAATCGTGACCATTACATTTTCCTTCGCAATTGCGATCAATAACAATTTCTAAAGAAATTATTTACACATTAGCTAGTAAACTAATCCTTCTAACGTCCCCAAAAAAAATTCAGGATTTTGGGTTCAATTTTGATAAAGTTACGGATACTTTGTACGCCCACTGTATGTACAGGGTGTCACAAAATTATACATATGTTGCGGACAATAATAATATAAATATAAATTTATATATATATATATATATATATATATATATATATATATATATATATGTATATATAATTTTGTAACACCTGTACATATACGAAGCCTCGTGCCGATCAGAAAATGGTGTGCGTCTAATGGAAAAGTAATGAAGGAAGGAATGATATTAGTGCACGTGTCCATAGGTGTTGAGAAGTCTCGTGTGCAACCAGGAACACCTATTCCCGAATTTGTAGAGGTCTTACGCTGGTGTAGTAGCCTGTAAAAATATGCTCTTGTACGGGGCTGACATATTCGGTAAGGAAGTATAACCAAGATTCGTGGAGGCCGACTTGTCTCATGTGTATATCTCGCGTTGGAACAGCTTCGTATCCGCCATCGATACGCGGGTCCTAAAAACGAATCGACGCATGCGTTATTAGATGGAAGAAACCGGTTGTCTTACATCGTGATAATATCCGGTGAACACAAGCTCCTGCAGAGGTCTAACGTACTCCTTTAAGAAGTATAGCCACTGCGGTTCATAGTTCACTTGATTCATGTGAATGTCGCGGGTTGGTACGTTCTCGTAACCGCCCGTTAACCTGGGATCCTGTTGAACAAATAGTTCTTTTAAAAAATCGTTAATCACTGCTCTACACGATAGTTTGACTCGATTGGGGTTAGTTCGACATCGCTACGCTTTCATCGAACAAGAAATAAACGTAATAGACTGCGAATCTTTATGCAACTATAGATGTTTCTACGTATACTTGTAATTTTTGGAAAATCCTTTTCGCAGATCATTTAGTGAACCTATGCTTTTAGTTGATGATATAAAAATCAGGTCGTTTGGTATAATTATAAAAAAGTTATCCTATTTCCAAAGGTGTACAAACACTTTGTACACCTACTGTATATTTTATAGATGCATAAAAACCACAGTCTAGTCTCCATGTTAATTAGTTTTCATACATTATTCGTTCCATCGGACCACTTTCCGAACTTCTCCATAACTTGCACTAGCTCTTTGGTAAATCTCTCATTGACTATGGGGATCCAGTACACGTCCGGACAGGGCTGCAATAACATGTAATCGAATTAGTAATTTGTAGCACGATTAAAACACAAGGGACTCAAGTTCTGAATAATACGCATATATTGGGTGATTGTTGGAACTGGGGCAAGTTCCCAGAATCACCCTGTATAGATATGATATCTATAGCTTGCCTGGATTGGAGTCTTGTCAGGATTGAAGTTCTCCGAATAGTTCTCATGTATGTATCTTTTCTCCCAGTCCAATTTGTTGTCTATGATTTGGTACAGGTCGGGATTCATCATAGAAATGTCGTAACTGTCAGGATTGACCAGATGCCCAAAGTCGATCCTGTTGTTGACGTACATGAAGATAAATCGCTCTCTGTTGCCATAAGCGAAGGCCATGTCGGTATCCAAATCTCCCTCCGAATAGGATGGACGTGTCTCTTTGTTAGCGATCAACGTGGCATTGATTAAGTAACAGCTGCTAACGAAGGGTACATTCCACAGTCCCCTGAAAAGGTACAATCACGCTCTTGCATATTTCCAGTGCGAAAGGTAAAGAAAAAACATTTAGTGCAGAAAGAAAATCAGGTCGTTTGGTACAAATACACAAATGTCTACCGATCCAGAGATGTAGATTCACCCTTAGGACGGATGACCATTACTTTTTATACACCCTGTACGTATTTATTAGTCTGGGGTGCGCTTACACCCTTGTACGCATTGCGAAGGTTAATAATCTAAATCTAAGTCTAAATAGATTCGTTCTCTCTCTCTCTTTCTCTCGGAACCCCTATTCTACTTGTTGTAATCAGGAAATATTAAAAAGTAGGGATATACGTCGTTCTTGATTCAGCAAATGCCACCACCATCACGTGGGTATGGCGATGCTCCGATACTCTCAGGAGTTGAAGGCCATTGAAGAACAGACGTGTATCCATCGAGGGATCGACGTGGTTCTCTATCAACCATGAGAGACAATGTTGTTTTTCAGAGGTCAACGCTTAAATGTTTTGTAAGGCAATCGCTCGGTGGTCGTGATTGGTCAATGAATACACTGGCAATGGGTTATGCCTAATTATCCAATTGAGATTCATAACTCTGTCACCAATGACAGCATGCCCATCGAGTGCACAGTAGTCCATTCATATTTTAGGCTGTAGAGACGAAAGGAACCCCAAGCCACTGACTTAGCTTGTCCACTCGACGCACGTCGGAAGAAACGTCTCCAGACGGCTTGCCGGTTAAGTGGCAACGGTAGCAAAGTTTCTACATGTCGAGGTTCAAACGAGCCGTTTGTTGATCAGTGTACAGCATACAGCTGAAGTACCAAAAGTTCTAGAAGAAGACAGAGTTCGTTTCGGTGCGTCGATATTTCAATCTTCCGATCCAAACAAATGACAACATGCAGACACGCATGCCTGTTCCTCATCTGTTTACTGATCAGCACGGAGGCAGCGAAGTTTGGCGGAGTCAGAAGTAGTAACAGGGGTCGCGGTAGAGGATTCTACAAGTCTAGGATGCCCATTCTGATTCCTTATCGAAACCCAGCCAGCGCCAATTACTACGACCACAAAGATGTGAGTTCTCTGTTCTCGGATCATCAGTATTACCACTTTAGACGCAAAAAGAGCATTGAAACATTGAATACCGCAGGGAGCGAGAATAGCTGAGGCCTCTCATTTCGAGTTAGACTACATGTTAGGCCGGAAGATCACTTTCTTTTGCATGGCCACTGGGTACCCAAGACCTGAGATCACGTGGCTAAAGGACGGAATCGAAATGTACCAACACGAGTTCTTTCAGGTACTAATTTGACTCCGAGAAAGTTGTGCAAACATTTTCAAGATCTAAAAAGATTCGTGTATCGTCTGTTCGCAGGTACACGAGTGGACCGTGGGCAACGACACGCTTAAATCGAAGATGGAGATTGACCCTGCCACGCAAAAGGATGCTGGATATTACGAGTGTCAAGCCGACAATCAGTATGCCGTAGATCGACGTGGCTTCAGAACCGATTACGTTATGATCACTTATTGAAACACGTTGCCTTTCGCGACTGCACCAACATCGGCGAGCGTAGCTTCTCCGCTACAGAAGTGGAAGAAGACCTCGCCGTTTTAAGATCATCACGGTCTAATTGTTCACAAGGAAGTAATAAATGAGAAGAGTAATAATTGTATCAGACCACCGACGAGTAATCCTCTTTAAGCGCTATCAACCGACTATCCATCCGACTTAATCCGACCGATTATTTGCCGTAATTACAACGAATTTCGTGTAAGTGAAATGAATCCGAGGCGTTCTTCCATCGCTTTCCTTAAAACTCGAGCACCGTTTCGAATCATTAAGAATTTCTACGCGTGACGGCACACGTTGGAAATTTACAGTTCCCCCAGCGCACGTTCATTAAATCACAATTGGCTCTCATAAGGGTGGTACGCGTCTGGTCTGGGAGGCGTAGAACATTCGTAACGGTTCGCCGCTCGCAAATCTATCTGCTAAATTGCCGAGACGTTTAAAAAGTTCCCTGAAAAAAGAAAAAATACAAGACTCTGTTTAGAGAAAAATGTCTGCAAGGTCAAAGTTAAACAGAAACAAGTTCAATACATCGTTTAAAATTAATTGAGAGAGAGAGAGAAAGTTAGTAACGGGGTTAGCCGGAGCATCTAGTTTTATTGTTCTTAATCCTGGATAGTTTGATCGCGTTTGCAGCCGTCGATCCTGTCCTGTTCTGGTAGAACTGGATTCGTAATTCATTGATCACCGCAACGCAATAAGTGTCAAAAGAATAATCGGCTCTCACGCATACGCTACACAAGTGCGGTTCACCAGTATTTGCCTATACGTTTGTAATAGATAGGAGAGGACACTAGGGGAGTAATGATTAGGCGGCTGTCAGTTACATCGGAGTTCCGTGTGATCATCGTACGTTGTCTGTGCTGCTCGGTGAGTATCCACGAAAAAAAGAGATAAGTTGCACCGCATTCGGGAACGCTGCGCACCTTAGAGAGTCAAATTCAACGGGACACTAAGGACCAAAGAATCTCGTTCTCTAGTTTCTTTCAATTTCCGGATCTTCCGGTTTGCTGTCGGGGGACACTCCACGCCCCGTTTACCGGATAGTATTCAGGTAGTCTAATGTGTCCCTTTCGATGTAGAATCGATTAACAAGATTTTCATTTTCTACATAACCGTTTCCATTAACTACTTGAATGCTAAATAAATATTTGCTAGTGTAGTCGACACATTTGTTTATACTTCTGAAGCGTAATTGACACGAAATAAATAATTCAACGAACTCTGATCGGATGAACAGTTCAGTCTGATCGTCCGTGTCCCAGTCTCATCGATGTGACTGTACTTCTTCTTGTTTGTTCCCAGACTGTTCTTTCGAAAATCTAATCATGTCACGGTCCGTGATGGTGATGCTTTTCCTGATGATCATTCTATTGCTGAATAGTCAGGAGATTCTTGGACGAAGAGGACGCGGCAGAAGTAAAACACGGTCGCGTGTCCAAATAGGATTGCCCATAACTGGGAAGTACCGTGATCCGGAGAGCGATCAGTATTACAACAATAACGACGTAGGTCTCCAACCTTTTCTTGTTAACCCTTTCGTTACTGTCAGCACTGGTATCCATGTTGATGCCGGCTAAAGTCGGCGTTGGTATTGAAAGAGTTAAACGAACGGCATTACTAGACTGCGGATCTTTATGGAAAATAAAAATTTTTTAATCACAACGAACTGCAGCGAAATAGAAATTCATTTCATTCCTTATTACGTTTAGCAGGTTGAAACTAATACGATAGTATGTTTAAATTTGACTGATATGTTTGCCACTGTAAATCACCCTTACACATTTTTGTTATAATTGCATAAAGATCTGCAATCTAGTCAATTACAGTTTGTTAAAACTATGAATCGAATGTTTGTTCAGGGTGCGAAGATAACGATGGCGTCGCACTTTGATCTAGAGTACGTTCTGGGTCATAAGATCGCGTTCCTCTGTGTTGCGCGCGGCAATCCGCGTCCACACATCACATGGTTCAAGGATGGAGCCGAGATTTACAGTCATCTCTACCTACACGTACGTATAGTATATTAGAAAACCGTAATGCATTAGCGTGACGAACCGTAGAACCGTGTGTAACCCATGCGAACACGTTCGATGTTCAGGTGCACGAATGGCAAATCGAAGAGGATAAAGTGAAATCAAAACTAGAGATTGATCCTGCGACTCAAATGGATGCTGGAGTATACGAGTGCTCGGCCGATAACATGTACAGCATCGATCGCAGATCCTTCAAGACTGACTTTTCTATTGCTTTCGATTAAGTTTGACGCTTCTCGGAGACCAGAACTAGTGCGAGTAATTATTGTAGATTAAAAGCGAATTGCAATCCTTGGAATATATGCATATAAGCATATAACATACACGTTCCCGTGCATAAATTACCGGACACTTGTCCTCAACAAAATGATAATTAAACAATACAAGCTTCCAGCTTGATTTTATTGCTTCATTTTGATTAGACGTAGCTATTATCATAGATAAGAAAAGATTAGTACAAGTACCATTTTTGGTTAATAATATAGGTCCTTTAATAACAAAAAATCGTCTAAGTCTAATTTTTAATAAGTGTCCGGTGGCTTATGTACAGGAGTGTACGTACACATATGTACTCAACATGTGTACATTTCGAAATAAATGCAGATTACAGAAAAGCATTTCGAGCACTCACCGCCTCTCGTTCTTCACAATTTCCATATAGTCGAAGCTCCTAGCGTAAAATCCGTCATCCATAATTGCACCCCAGAAGTTACTCCACATTTTGTTCGGTCTGACTAGCAATGGTGCCACGATTCCTCGTTGCTGTTCCACTAGCAGCTTCAACGCGAACTCGTTGTCCAAATGAGAAACGGAGTCGACAGAGAAATATCCAGAGCATTGCTTCAGCAAACAGTAATCCCTACAGAAAATATTCAACTAAACATTTCCGTAACGGTATATCCCGACATTTCGACTTGGAGCTCTTAATAGCCGGTTGTTTGAACATCCTAATATAGCCAAAGATTCAGGAAGCATGAAGCTGCGCGCGTAGCTACTTTCATAAAGTTGCGACAGCAACATGCTACCGAATAATGCAAATTACGTCTCGTAAACGTAAAAATGGAACTTTTGAGGGCGATTGAGGCCTAGATTGATCTTTTATCCTTTGGCTACTGAAAACCCCATCTTTGTCAAAAAACAACTTTGCAATCCTGGAAACGTGACTACCCCTTTAAGAACTTCTACAAGCTGTGCAACTTAATTTGTACGACAAATCGTTTAAGAGCTCCAATTCCGATTCAGACTTGGATTAGTTCGTTGACTTTCGTGCGTACATGGCCAGGTTCCTAGCGTCGACCTCGTTCACTTTATCGCTGGCAAAGATTTGTTTGCTGCTCTTGTATTCGCGCGCGTGCTTCTTCATGAACTCGTCGACAGTGGGCTGATGATACTCTACATTGTTGTGAACGAACAGATGCAATCTTGATTTCGGATACATTTGAGCGTATATCGTTTTGAAGAACTCCTCCAAGAAAGGAGTTGGCCATTCGATGAATACGGCGATTACCACGATCGGATACGTTTCTGGCAATGTCTTGTTCAGCTCTATCGCGTTTTCCCAGCACATCACGCATCCTGTCTCGGAGTTCCAAGCCTGGGCCAGATAATTTCCCAACGAATTCAGAGACAACTTGCTAGGACCGTTTCCATGAAGTACCAACGGTGATGTGTTGTAAACGGTGTTGACGAGGGACGCTTTTCCTCCCTCGAATTTTAGTTCCACGTCGGCTATCGGCAAATATTTCATTCGTAGAACGATAGAGTAATCGCTTCGTACATTATCAGTAGACTGCGGATCTTTATGCATTTGTGAAGAAGCTGGTTGGGTGAAACATTGAAGGATTTAGAAAATTTAAGAACGATACAATGTTGCTATTAATGTAACGAAGTCGTTAAGGGATTAAATCAATTTTTATGTTGTTCCTGCTTCCCAGAATCAATGCAAAACGTTTTTATTACGCACAAAGATCCGCAGTCTACTTATCAGAAACGAATTAGGTTTCATCCACATACCCACGGCTGCATAGAGATTCTGAAATATCTCGGACTTATGGTCCAACTTAATTTTGTGTTCTTCGCGTAACTTCTCGTCGAGAAACGCTCTAGTAAAGAACAGTTGGTCGTCCTCGGTATTTTCTATAGGAGCATAATGTAATATCGCATAGATGTCCGAAAGATAACCGATGAAGCCTCCCGAGTTTAGGAAACGTTTCCCCTGTGGCGCGACCGGATACTTGGATGCCAACGATTTGTCCGGCCAACACGATCCTTCGGCAGAGAACAATATCCTCGCGTTCGTGCTTTTGAATTTGTCGACTATCTCCGCCAGACCACCCAAGAAAATCACGTCGTAACTGCAAAAAAGTATACGTAATGGTTGAATGCGTTCGTCAATCGATTCGATAAACTTGCTGGCTGCTAGGATTGGTTTTAGAAAGTATTTCGAAACCTGTCTGTAAATATCGCGATTTTCTCTTCGTCGTCTTTGTAGTCTTCCAAAGCTTTCTTCAACAGATTTACTTTGTACCCTCCTCCGACGTGAGCCTTCATGTTGCCACCTTTCCAGGTCTCTCCCATTCCCAGCACGTTCAAGTTATCGCGAAATCCATAGGTATCGACCGACGAAAGATACCTCTTGTAGCCATCGGTCTCGGCAGAGGCGACGGTAAACACCAGAACATCTGAAACTGAAATTGGAACTAATTGTAACACAAATTCGAACAGTCGCTGATCGAATCGTTGAAGATCTACGAGGGCAGTGGTCCGAGACCAGAGAGAATTGCACAGCTCCTCGGAGAAACCCATAGCTTGTGCAATTTCACCTTTTTGTAAA